>JAZHEH010001048.1:0-507500 GCA_036589455.1 Ateles fusciceps | reverse complement strand
GTGGAGGGTGAGAGGAGGGAGAGGAGCAGAAAATGTAACTCTTGGGTACTGGGCTTAATACCTGAGAGATGAAATAATATGTACAACAACCCCCTATGAAATGTGTTTACTTATGTAACAAACCTTCACATGTATCCCAAAACCTAAAATAAAAGTTTTAAAAAGATTAGCAAATAATATACTAGAGGTAGTATATTATAATATAGTAGACTATAAAATAGTAGACTATTATAGGCAATAGTCTCCCATATTGGGTGTTCCTCTCCCACTCTTTCCTACTAACAATCTATTTTTCACATAGCAGCTTGAGTAATGCCTTTCAAAAATACAAAACTTATCTTATACCCTTCGTACAACATCTTAATGATTTCCCATTGTAACTTATGTAATAAACCTACGTACCTATGGCATAAATCACTGCGTGATCTGACTTATAACCAGCTCTCTATTCTCCTCTAGTCCCACTCTTCCTTTTGCTCACCACATCCATTCACATTGGCCACCTTTTTCTATTTGGCTGTCTGTAACTCTCCGAGTTTCTTCCTACCTTTGGAAGAGGTTATCTTTATAGTTGCTGTTTATTATAGTTGCCATTTTCTCTGTCAGAAACCACCTTTGTTCTTCCTCCAAATTTTTAACATGGCTGCTTCTTCCTTACCGTTTTGATGTCAGCCACATGTTATCTTTTTAGAGAACTTTTCTCTGATACCCCACCCTCTATGTACAGTAGCCCTCAGTCACTCTCCAACCAATTACTGCATTTTGTCTCCTTCACAGCATAGCATTATCTGTCTCCCATTACTAGACTGTAACCTTTATGAGGGGCAGGGTCTTTGTCTTATCACACTATCTCTAGATGTAACACAATGTCTGACACATATATTGTGGTCACTAAATATTTGTTGAATAACATTAATTAATAAATAGAGTAAGAGCTGGAAGGACTTGTGACGTTAGAGGTTATCAAGTTCAACTTTAATTTAGAGGTAAAGAAACTGGAGACAGAGGTGACATGATTTATCTAACAGAGGACAGTAATTTAATGGTGGAACTGGAACAAGAACCAGATCTAGCTACCACCTAGTTTGGGGATTTTTATGCTAAGAAGTTAGAATATACTAAGCTATTATAAGTAACCTTTTATGGAGAAAGCTATGCTTAACCCAAATTCATGCCATGTTAATAATAAAATTTTAGTCTTCTGGTACCTGCATGAAAAAAGTTTTTCTAGATACCTTTAAATTGTAATGCCACCCGTATGAAATGATTATGTCAATCCTATGGCTCTACTTGTCTTTGGGTTATATCACATTGGTTATTAACATAAACATTAGACCAGACATATATGTGTTACTTAAAACCTATGTGGTCTTATTTTTGTGTCTTTGTTGATTTTGCTTTTAGTAAATTGTAGGCTATGTATGCAATATACCTGTTAAACAGCTACATTGAGATATATTTATAATTTGCATTCCATAAATCTAGCCATTTAAAATGTAAATTCAATAGCTTTTAGTTATTCACAGAGCTGTGCAACTATATCATAACATCATAATCTAGTTTAAGAACACTTTCATCAACTAACAAACATACACCATACAAGTTAACAGTTACTCTTCATTTTACTCCACTCTTCTCCCTAGCCTTTGGCAACCATTAATCTATTTTCTGTCTGTGTGCATTTGCCTATTCTGAACATTTCACATAAATGGAATTATCAATTATGTGGTCCTTTGTGATTGGCTTCCTTAACTTAGAATAATGTTCTTGAAGTGCATCCATGCTGCAGCATGCAACAGTGCTTCATTTCTTTTAATTCCTTTTAATGGTTGATCAATATTCCATTGTATGTACATAGCTCAATTTAGCTATCCATTAATCAGCTGATAAACATTTGGGTTGTTTTCACTTTTTGGCTGTCATGAATAATGCCGCTGTGAACATTCATGTACAAGTTTTTGTGTAAATATATGCTTTTAATTCTTCGGTGTATGCCTAGGAGTGGAATTGCATGTTTAATTTCTCAGGAACTCTTATACATTTTTCAAAGCAGCTCACAATCTTTCATTCCCAATATCAGTGCATGAAGCTTCCAATTTCTTCACACCAGCTCTTGTTATTATCTGTCCTTTTATTAGCCATCCTAGCACATGTTAGGTGATATGTTGTTGTGGTTTGGTTTTGCATTTCTCTAATGGCTAATGATGTTGAGCATCTTTTCATGTATGTAATGGTCACTTCCATTTATTCTTACAAGAAATGTCTATTCAGATTATCTGCCCATTTTAATTTTTTGGTCTTTTTATTGAGTTTTAAGCATTCTTTATACATTCTAGGTACAAATCCCTTATCAGACACATGATTTGCAAATATTTTGTGCAATTCTGTGAGTTATCTTTTTAATATTCTTAATGACATGCTTTGAAACATGAATGACTTTTAATTTTTATGAAGTTCTTTTATTTCCCCTCTGGTCATTTGTGCTTTTGGTGTTGTATCTAAGAAGAGCTTTTACTAATGTAAAGTCATAAAGATTTACCCCTTTATTTTTTTCAAAGGGTTTTATAGTTTTAGTTCTTACATTTGGGCCTTTGATGCATTTTGAGTTAATGACTTCCTATGGTGTGAAGTAAGATTCCAAATTCATTTTTGTTTTTTTTGGTGTGAAATAAGTTTCCAAATTCATTTTTTTTTTTTTTGTAGTTATACAAGCACCATTTATTGAAGAGACTATTCTTTCCTTCATTGAATCATCTTGCCTGTCTTGTCAAAAACAAATTGACCATAAATATAGGAGTTTATTTCTGGACTCTCAAAAATACAACACAGAAACTCTGGGAATTAGTATCCCCCTCATGCCAGGGTTTATTATTGCTGATGATTGTTGCTTATTTAGTTACTTTGCTGAACTAATTCTGTAAAGTCTGTTTCTTTGTTCTGTGTGGCTGCTAAAGTCTCTTCTAAGTTAGCTACTGGTCAGCTAGTGATTGGACACAGATTTCCTTAAATGCCTGGAACCAATAAGACTCCCAGTGTTTGCTGAGTGTCCTTGTGTGCTTGTTGGAGTACATGTTTAATACTCAGCCAGGCAGTTTATAACTCTGACTAGTTGTTCATTTTTGCTTGCGTAGAGCCTCAAGGTCAGCAAGAGGTGATGGCTTAGGACCTTTTCAGGCCTTTTCTGAGCACGTGTGCAATCTGCAGCATCTACACAGGCATATGCATGAGCATGGCCTCATAGATTTCTGGAATTATGTAAGAGCTTTTCAAAATCTCCAATGGATATCTAATTCCCTAGATTTTACTTTTAAACTTTTTGGCTAGCCTACCATTCACCCAACTGTTAACCACTGCATCAGGAAGCTTCAGTGTAAAACAATTGCTAATAATAATTTTTAACACATCTCCTTCATGAAAAGGCATTTAGTGAGTGATCATTGAGCTGGATCAATTAAAGATAAGACTTGTAAGTGAGATGTTCCAGGAAATCATTGAGCTGGTCAAATAATGACTATTCTCTGGGAATGAGGCTTTGAAGGAGGTCCAGCCCCATTCTGTCCCCTATAATGACTGCTAGGCTGCTGGTTCTCATTATGATTGCATACTATTGGTTTTCAAAGGTGCTGTGGAGTTGGGAAAAAAGGATGGAAATAAGTCAAGTTAAAATGCCACAGTAATACGAAAAAGAGACTTGCACACACATGTTTATAGCAGCACAATTTGCAATTGCAAAAATGTAGAACCACCCAAATGCCCATCAATTAACCAGTGGATACAGAAACTATGATATATATATATATACATGTATATATATGTTCATATATATGTGTATATATATATATGTAGGTGTGTATATATGTGTGTGTGTGTGTGTGTGTATATATATATATATATATAATAGAACACTATTCAGCCATAAAAAGGAATGAATCAATGGCATTAGCAGTCACCTGGATGAGATTAGAGACTATTATTCTAAGTGAAATACCTCAGGAATGGAAAACCAAACATTGTATGTTCTCACTCATAAGTGGGAGCTAAGCTATGAGAATGCAAAGGCATGAGACTAACACAATATGCTTTGGGGACACAGAGGGAAAGGGTGGGAAGCGGTTGAGGGATAAAAGACTACAAATATGGTGCAGCGTATGCTGCTTGGGGTGATGGGTGCACCAAAATCTCACAAATAACCACTTAAGAACTTACTCATGTAACCAAACACCACCTGTTCCCCAAAAACCTTTTTTTTTAAAGTCACAAAGCTTGCTGCGCTTATCAATATTTAACTATTTTTCTTAAGTAAATGCTTAACAGATTATTACTGTTATTATTAATTTACAGACTTCTGAAAGAAAGTTTATTCTTACAATTTTGGCCAATGCTCTCATTGCTTTTGTGGAGGAAAGCATGTTTACAGTTATTTATTTTGCCATTCCTGCTGATGTCATCTGTTTGTTTTGTCATTCCACTTATCTGGTCCAGCCCATATATAGTTTCTAGTTTATGTAGCATGGTTACTGCCCAAAATATTTTTAAAAATATATGACTGAAAACATTGATTGAAAGTGGAAATTCCATGTGGAAGAGGGTTAGGATATAAGATATGATACGTATATGTACAATCATGAAAGCACAAGACTCACAGAATAAGTATGCCTTAAATTTTTTTCTCAAAAATAGAAGTCAAGGACATCAAGGCAAATGAGTAAAAGATAAGGAAGAAAAATGTTTTTTAAAAATGTAGCTACCTCTGAAACAGCTCGCATCATTCAAATATGTAGTTTCTCAGAACTGTAAAAAAGCCAGAGATCAGTCAAGGCAGAAGTTAGAACATTACAAGATGAAATGGAAAACATGATCAAAGAGGATGGTAAAATTATTGAAGTATTAAATGAATTTCTTAATGGATTTACATGGAAGTATACTAGGCAAATGCCAGCTTTCATTTGCTATTTACATATCATCATATTGGACTTCAAAGTCAGCATTTCAGGGGGGCTTAAACAAGCCATGGAAATTCAAAACTAACAATCTCCCCAGCCAGATGGTGTTGATCTTAGGTACCTGGCTCTGACCAGAGTCACCTTTTTCAGTGACCATGGGAAATACTGGGAGGAAAACGTCTGCCAACCTAAGCTGCTGCTGAGACACTTTGAATTAATGTGGTGTTCCTCTCTGTGCCTTGTCTTGAGACTGCCTTCTGGATAGAGCTGCCCATTTTGATGGAGTTTTAAAACAATGGGTACAATTCACTCTCAATTGAAGTGGAGCGATTTGTGTGACAGATTTAGAATCTTGTCAGAGGGTAAAGCAATGATTCCCAGTATTTTTGAAATTGATGTCCTAACATAATTCATAATTTAAAAATTAAAAAACTATAACCAGATTCATTCTTATCCTAAAAGAACATACATTATTTTCCCCTTCTATTTGTTTCTTTCCTTTCCATTTAAATCTCTTTTTATTGTGAAGTAGAACTCATACAGAGAAAGGCACAAAACATAAATGCACAACTCAATAAACTATCACAAAGCCAACACCCAGGTAACCATTACCCAAGTCAAAAATAAGAACATCAACAACGTCCCAGAGGCCCTCCTTCAATTTTCCTTTTAAAGATTCCATTGAAATTAATTATTTTTAGTAATTTTATGACAATTCTAGAAATTAAAAAAAATTTGTTGAGAAAGGGGGATCTTTCTAAGCAAGATTTAGAAAATAGTGTATTATAGAAGTAGCGTTCAGGGACTAACCTTAGTAACTTAAATCTGGTAGCAGAGGAAAATTTTGTATATTATTGACTGTTGAACTTTCTCCTCCCTCGCACCCCCCCCCCCCCCCCACAAAAGAATGACAAAGCCTCGGTTTCACACTGTAAAAAGCTCAGTAGAAATGTGACAGGCCAACAGAAAGTAACACTTTCTTAGCTCAGAGACATGAGCTAATTAGATTTTACTGATACATGCTGAAGTACAAGACATGTGCTTGGCCTTCACAAACTCACGTCAAATATTTCTAATAATGCTGTGTCTATCTGATCCTCACATGTGATCTCAGTTTCAAACAATTCGCCAATCATAATCATAATTCATGCTTATGGCATTTGCTATGTGCCAGGTATGTTTGAAGCATTTTGCACTATTAACTATTGAATCATTTAATCATCGTAACCCTTTAAGAAAAGTGGAGAAACTGAAGCACAAAGTAACTTTGGTAGGAGGTGGCAAAGCTGGAATTCAAACTCAGACTTGCTGGTAGTAGAATCTATGGTTAAACTACTAAGCTCTTCTGCCTCTACATAAGGAATTTAAAATGAATGTTTCTTGGTTGGATTTTTTTGTTCATTGTCCATAGCATGTATACATGTTAATAGCTTAATTATGTAGAATAATTCTGTTATCATTGTGCCTATTAATTGTTCTTTGGTATACATGTCAATATAGAGAAGATTGTATCTGAGATTACTGTTGTGACATGAAAGATGTATGAAAATGAAACATTCTTGAGAAACTCAAACATTTTTATGGGCATACATAGTTTGAATGAGGACAAATGTATATTTTGAAAGAAAAGTATATTGATGAACTTGTATAGGCAGTACTTATTTGTAGCATTATAGACAAGTCATACTCAATACAATACTAATATAGTTTTGTGCCACTCCCTTAATTCATGCTAAAGGGCCAGTAGTTTTGCCACTATTGTTTTTGCACTATAAGTGAAAATGTTAACACAGAGAAAAAGTCAAGGACTGTCTTAATATTACTATGAAGATAGTCTTGATTTTGGAGACTCTCATAAAATGATCTCAGGCACCACCAGTTGTCCATGGACCACACTTTGAAAACTGCTGTAAACAAAAATTAACAATTATACTTTTCCAAAATGTCAGCTCTCACCTATGTCCCAGATCATAATTGATCTGTTGCCACCTGACTCCCTTACTTACAAATTTACAAATTGGATCCACTAGTATGCCTGTGCCCACACACAGATACCATTTGCATTTCCCAAAACAAAACAAAACAAGAACAACAACAAAACAGAGTCGTCAAAGGCCCCAATATATGCCGATATGCTCTTTCTGATTCAAGGTTAAGTTTGTCCCTTGATTTCTTACAACATGAATTCCTTCTTATGACCTCGGTATTCCTGACTCAGCCTGGTGGTGCTTGTAGTTATCTGCTTATAAAACTCTCTTCTTCACTTAAAGTTTGCCAAGCAGATTAGGTGAATGGTCAGGGATCACTAGGAGGAAGAAATAAGAATGAAGTTTAATAAAATAGAAAATAGTAAGGGTACCTTCTTCATCACTTATAAGGAAGAAAATCCTCCAGTCAGGCTGGTCTCCTATTCTTGTATAAAGATGAATGGACTCATTCCTAAATACTTGACAATTAATGGTAATCTCCAATGACTTTCAGATATTGGGAGTATTTAGTCATTCTTAGTAGCTCATACAAATGAGGTAAAAAGATGAAAGAGAGAGGCTGGTCTTTCCTCTTTCCTCTGGCAAGCTTCATGGTAGATAGTGTACTATGACACAAAAATTCAAAGCTGACATTTCTGTTCTATTTCTTATGGCTCCTTGCTCTGGCTATACAAGTTCCTTAGGAGAAGTTTTCTGTTAAGTAATACTGAAGTACTAGATTTTGTAGGGAATCCAACCCAGTTAATTCTGACAGGAAAGAGAACATGCTAGAACCTTAAGTTACAGCAAGCAAAGGGTCTAGGTGGAAAGGAAATCTGTATCTGGAAAGACGAGAGAAGAACTTTAGCCATCAATCATGTCATTCTTTTATTATCATCATTAGAATATTCTCTCTGAAGCATTTAAATTTATTTTTAAAAACATATTATCTTGTTTTTCCTCCTTATAAAAAATGACAATGATTTGAAAGCTGACAAAATTTGAATTTTGGATTATAGGAACTCCTAACTCCTCCAACCATGTTCAAATTATAGCAAAGGCATTTACAAAGCTTTTAAGTGATTCTTGGTATCTAGTATAGTGACAAAACATTTCTATTCAAACAAATACTAATTAAGTACTCGCTAGGTGCAAAAATCTGTTGGGAATTTGGGAAGTTGAAGAAATAATTAATATGTGCTGTCTTGGCTCATTTTGTGTTGCTATAACAGAATCTTACAGACTAAGTAATTTATAAACAATAGAAGTTTATTTGGCTCATGGTTTGGAGGCTAGGAAGTCCAAGGTCAAGGGGCTGCAACTGTGAGGGCCTTCATGCTTGTCATCCCAGGGCAGAAGGCAGAAGGGCAAGTGAATGTGAGAGAGCCAAACTCGCTTTTATTACAAAGTCAGACTTTTAATTACTAATCTGCTCTTGTAATGCAGACATTAGTCGATTTTTGAGGGCAGAAACTTCATGACCTAATCTCCTTTTATGAGGCCCTGCCTCCTAACACTGCTGCATTGGATGTCAAGTTTACAACACATAAACTTTGGGGGACACATTCAAATCATAACATGCCTTCTCTCCAAAAAAATCTTTAACTGGGGTGAAAGGTAGGAAACAAAGAGACAGATATTAATTACTTATAATAGAAGTGAGTGAAGAAGAAGGAGACAGGGTATAGACCGACCATTGTACCTGTCTACCCCAGGGTTTTAACTATAATGTTGATGACAGAGGGGAACCTGTACCAGGTGCATAATATTATCCTAACGAGTCCTCACTAGTCATTCAGACACAAGGGCTGGTGATTGGTGGAGAGCCTGCTTTTCAAGCACTGCCCCAGGTTGAGGGTGGCCATTGTCAACGCTATCATTTAGACACTGGCTGTAGGCATGGTCAATTTATGGAGATCATTTTTATTCTTCCTCCAGCTGCCATCCCACCAATACACTGCTCTTGGAAGTCACGAGTCCCATCTGGGATGGAGCTACTTATTGTTTCTTGGGCAACACCACTGAAACATCAATGCAAAAGAGCTGATAACTGTTTGCTAGTTTTTAAGGAAAGATCCCCAAATCTCATAATAAGCTGTGATCATTAATAGCAAGCAATTTGCTCAAAAATTTATTTCTGACTTTTTTCCAGTTGGGTAATTAACATCATAAAGTGAGATAGAGATCAAAGAGTCTGGAGTGTCTCTCTCTGTAGGAGATAAGAGGCAAGGTCAAAAAAATCAAACAGAAATTCATCTTCTATTCCCCTCAGCTTTGATTTGGAAAGGAGGTAGTTAAGTTACAGCATGAAGAAAGTGGCAGTTATAAAGCTTGCCTTCTATTGCATGCTTTTGCAGCAGCAATTACTTCAGCTACAAATCTCATTTACAGAACGCTTTGAAAGTGCTATCTGGGCGATGGCAGAATACACTGGAAATCAATGGAGGGTGATTTCATTCCCAAATTGAAGTTACCATTTAATCGTAGGGAAAAAATACTCACGCATACCCCAACCTCCTTCCTACTCATTAATAGATTCCTCAGTAGCAATTATGAGGCTCAACTTTCACAAATTCAATTACTACTTGAAAAATATGAATTATAAACACTCTTTACCAATTGAAATGCAATAGCATCCCAGCTTTCAGTAGGAAAATAGACAGGAGCTATTGGGAATGCTCCTAATCATGATGCTAATAAGTAACGGCCCAGTACGCATAGTCTGTAAAACAGCCCAGTGCCTGCCTTTCTACAGCTACCATTATGTGATGTTTAATTTCCTGATTTACATATAGCATCCTAGCAACCACCATGCATATTAGTGCTAATGGATCTAAAAATGATTGCACTGGGAAATCTGTCCCGAAGGGCCTCATGCTCTAGGGAGGGACACTTTCTCCTTGGAGAACATGTCAATAGCCAAACAGATATATGGGAATTGGAGTCACTTTCTTTTTCCTGAGATTTTATTGCCCTTCCTGATCCTGTATATTCAGAGGGCCTATAATCCAGGTTTAATCTAAATAGATGGCAGTGCTGCCAACAGATCCTAATTCAACATGAGTATTCAATAGCACAACAGAGGAGTCTGGGGATGTTGCCTGCTGGAGATGACCTTCAGCCTAGAAAAACTGGACACTGACAATAGCCGTAAATTTCACGTTATTTACTATTCATTGATTTCAGACAGAAAGGTCACTGTCAAAACGTTCACACAACCCAGAATTGGTGAGGCTTTAAGCCATTCTCTGCCACTGTCATTTTACTGTTAACTAGATTAGTTATCAGCCCAGTTAGGGCCTTGTGATAGAGGTTGGATCCTTTTTCGTGTAGAAAAAGATTTAGAACCAACCGTAGGGCCAAGAGCTGGAGAAAAGCCAGATAAGAAAAAGCTAGAGAGATCCTCTATCCTTAATTCTAGCCTAGGTTCTCCAAAGTCAGCTATCAGATGCTATCAGGGACTTTACCAGATAGGCCCTGCATGATGCAGTAGACTAGGAGAAGGTGTGGGAAATCCACTGTGACGCTGAATGGCCCATTGGTTTCACAATGTCGACAGGGAAGACTTTAGCAAAGGAAGACAATGCTAAGTAATTAAAGATTTTTTTTTTCCATTTTGTTCCTAAACTCATTTCCCCAACTCTATATTCCCTTCACCTCAACCATAATATACCCTAATCCATGATCCTGAATTCTGATTCTCCTTTTTAACCATTGGCTCCTATCTCTTACCTCCCACTGACTGTTCTCTTTTTGGTCCCATCATCACCTCCACACTCTTAATTACTCCCAATTTTCCTAGCCCATTACCTCCCACTGTGGTTTGCCTCCATATTCACTGGGCTCTGTGGGCAGCCATTGTGATTATATGCTCACTAATACCTTGGGATTCCTCAGCCCCCTGAAAAATGTGTCAAAACTTTTTGCTTTGCCAATACAAGCCCTGAATAACTTCTACTAACAAATTTGTTTGCTTATGAGGTGCTGAGTGTTTCTAAGGAAAACTATAAAACTGTGATGATTTGATTCATTATAGCCATGATAGCTAATTTCATCTGGGTCTTCTAGGATGCTCATTTACATGTCTTTTCGTCACTTGTTGGCTTCCTTTCTCATTCATTCATTCTTTTGACAAACTTTTATTTGCCAGTTATTACCTCCCAACTATGGCCAAAGCACTGAGGATAAAATGGTGATGAAGATTGACAAGGTCTCTTCCCCTCATGGACTTTGTCACTTAGTGAAGGAAACTGGAAACAAACGTTTTTAAAAAGGCAATTTCATATTGAGATAATTTTCATGCAAAAGACTACGTGCAAATGTTCTGAGATAACAATAATCTCAAGGCATTCAAGGGATAGAATGAAGGTCAGTGTAGGTGAACTAGAAAGGGAGAGAAAGAGTAATAAAGATGTAAAGTTACAGAGATAGGCAAGGGGTCATGAAAAAACCATAGGATATGATTCCACTTTCCATGGAAAGCATTTTGAAAGCATTAAGCAAGGTACTCACAATATCTAATTTATGCTTTGAAACGATCACTGTAGCTGCTGTGCAATGGATAGAAGAGACAAACATGGAAACAAAGAAACCAGTCAGTAAACTGATGAAAGATCCAGATGAGGGATGCTCGTCGCTTGGACAAGAGTTGTAGCAGTAGAGATGGTGAAAAGTGCTTGAGTTCCAGCGAGAAAGCCGAAGGCTAAATAATGAAGTGCTGTGCCCAGGGTTTAATAAAATGACAGCAGTTACATTTAGAAGTCATATTTGAATTGTCATTTTGTTTCATCTGAAGGAAAGAAGGTATGTTTTATCTTCTGCCCACCCCTCTACCCCACTTTGACTTTAACTCTAGTGCAGTTGTTTAACAAATAAGCCATCCGTATGTCTTTCCTCCTAAGTACCCTCTCCTTGTCCCTTTCTTGGGCTTGTTCTTACTAAAAGCCCTGCACACGTTTTTCTTCTTCCCATGATTCAAACTTTCTAAGTCTTGCCTCTCTGTCCACAGAGATGACTCCAAGGTGAGCATCTCAGTGACCTTGCAAAACTGTAAGGGCAGGCTGCAGAGCAGGGTTAGGGGCTGAGTATCTCTGCAGTCCCTCACAATAACCATATGGGAGCCACTATGCTACTAAACATAGGAATAATCTCAGTGGCTACTACTGAGCTAGGTTTCTTAGAATGCCTTTTAAACTATCATTTTATGGTCAGACATAGAAATGCCAGACTTCTTGAAAAAGGTTTTCAAAGGAACTAGTAGGCCCCATCATGCTATTTCATATTTGCAGAGCACTGGAAATGTTTGGAAGGAAACCAAAAATTGATCCTGATATGTGCATTTACTGTGAACTTATACCATCTCTTATTTAACAAGCTCAAAGCAGTGCCAATGTTAATGTTATATTACCTCACTAATCTCAACATCACAGCTGTGAAGCCAAATCAGTAGTCAGATTTGTCATTTTCCAGATGAATCAATCAACATAGATATTTTTCAAAGCATGTACTACTTTGAGCAGCCATGGCCTAAGTTTTGGCTTAAAATATAGATGTGTGATCCACGATTCTATATAAAGAGCACAAACTGAATGTAGAAGAAACAATTTAGACCAGAGCAGCAATTGATCACATGCTAGCCTGGGTAATATAGACTCTAAATTTTTATATAATGTGGACCTGTAGCCTTTAGACCTGGGAAGGAACTTAGAGTCTTGTCTACTCATTTCATAAATATCCAATATCTGATACCAGAGAAATAAAGTAAATTAGCCACAGTCACAAAAAGTCAGTGGTAGAGTCAGGACAGGGCCCAGGTTGTCTGACTTTTAGGCCAGTGTTGTTTATGTTATAAAAATCTTCCCCCGTCAGTCACATTCTCGGTGTGCTTCTGTGTTGCTGCATTTTATTGACCATTTGACTGTGATGCTATTAATACAAGCAGAACAGCTGCAGTTTCTTTAGCCATTTAAGCACCTCACCTAGGAATGGTTCATTATGGATATTGTAAATCTAGGGGCCAACGTTGTGTGAAACAGTTCTCTGAGAGAAATATGCAGCTGCTCTCAGCATCTATTAGTAATCTCTACGCTCTGCTCTATGCTCTTGTAATTAATCAACAAGGGATTGACACTCAGCAACATTTGTGGGTAAGACCTGGAACTGGGTTGGAGAAAACTTTGTCTTGGTTTGTGAGGAAAGTTTAGTCTAATGAGGAAGACATACATGTTACTAATGACATGAATCTTACTATAATAGTAATGTAATACTTGATCTCAAAAAGTTTCTAGCTTGATTTAAGAAAAAGGAAAACCGCCATCCCTAAAGCCTGCGAGGGTCACATCTGTAGTGTGCAGGGGTTGCGGGGTGGCGGGCAGAGGCGAGTCTTTAGAGATTTAGGGTCCGTGACTCACCTCCAGCAGTGGAGATGGAGGTCATCGGTCAGTTGAGCATTTTTGTCACGTGCAAATAACTTTAGCCAGGTCGCAAGTGTATATGGAGTAAGAAGAACCTGCTTCTGCCTCTGACTTGGTGGAAATAACAGGAAACACATGAAAAATGCCATGATTGTAATGTCTGTTAGGAGAGAGCAAGGCAGTTCTTCAGGGGAGGGGTCATTGTCTTTTGAAGATGTGGCTGTGGACTTCACTAGGGAGGAGTGGCAGTTTTTGGACTCGTCTCAGAAGGTCTTGTACAAGGAAGTAATGTTGGAGAACTACAGAAACCTAGTATCAGTAGGGTATCAAGGCATCAAGCCAGATTCACTCTTCAAGTTGGAGCCAGGAGAACCCCCATGGATAGTAGAAGGAGCAGCCCACAGTCAAACCTGTCCGGGTTTTGTTATCCAGAATAGAAGATATGCAGGAAAAATTCTGATGCATTTGGTGGATATGGGAAATCATGCCTCCATATCAGGCATGACAAAACCCTTACTGGAATTAAATACTGTAGATGTGTTAAACCCCGTAACACTAAATCACAGCTCAGTGACCATCAAAAAATGTATGCAAGAGAGAAACCACATGAATGCAGTGTGTGCGGGAGAGACTTCTCCAGGAAAGCACAGCTTATTCAACATCAGAGAACTGAGAGAGGAGAGAAACCCCATGGATGTGGTGAAAGTGGGAAAACATTTATGAGGAAGATTCAGCTCACTGAGCATCAGAGAACTCACATGGGAGAGAGACCCCATGAATGTAGTGAATGTGGAAAAGCCTTCTCCAGAAAGTCACAGCTCATGGTCCATCAGAAAACCCATACAGGAGAGAAACCCTACAGATGCAGTGAATGCGGAAAAGCCTTCAGCCAGAAGTGCCTACTCAATAGACATCAGCGATCCCATACTGGAGAGAAACTCTATGGGTGCAGTGCGTGTGGGAAAGCCTTTTCCCAAAAGGCATACCTCATTGCACACTAGAGGCTTCACACAGGAGAGAAGCCTTATGAATGCAGTGATTGTGGAAGAACCTTCTATTTTAAGTCAGACCTGACCGGACATCAGCGGATTCATACAGGAGAGAAACCTTATGAATGTACTGAGTGTGAAAAAGCCTTTAGATGCAAGTCGAAGCTCATTCAGCATCAGCGTACTCACACTGGAGAGAGATTGTATTCATGCACCGAGTGTGGCAAAGCCTTTGCCCACATGTCAGTCCTTGTTAAACATAAGAAAACTCACATAAGAGAGAAAGCCATAAATTCACTGAAGGTGGAGAAACGTTCCTCCAGGAGTCATACCTCCTCATACATGAGTGAACTCATACAAGAGCAAAACACTGTGAACACAGTACCTACAGAAATGCCTTCCTCAAGAACCCCTCCATTATTAAATATTAGTGAGCTCCTAGTGGGTAGAAATGTAGTGATTGTGGAACCACCTTTTCCAAGTAATTAAGCCTTTGTAGTTGGGAATTCGAACAGGGAATAAGCCTTGCGAATGAAGTAAATGTGGCCCCTTCAGTAATAGATTATATCTTGTATCTTACAAGATATAATCTTACTGTATAAGATATGTTACTGTATAAGAATAAATCTTCTGATACCAGAAAGGTGGGAAAATCTTTAGTAGGAACCCTCCAACCATTATATGCCAGATAGCTCATTTAGGGCTGAAACTATGGAGGCACTGGTTGTGGAGGACATTTCTGTCAGAAGCTAAACCTGTTAAACACCATTGAAATCATGTTGAAATGCAGGTGTTATGAGGAAGCCTTTATCTGGAGATGGTATCTCAATTGGTATCAAAAGAATTCTTATAGGAATGTTTATGAAAGATTGTGATGGTGTTTTTAGTGCTAAATTGTGCCTCGTGTGTCAAAGAAACAGACAACTTTAGAGGCAATGGAGATGGAAAACATTTTTAGTAAAGTTTTTATGGAAGAATTTATAGAAAAAAGTCTTGGAAGTAAGAAATGATGGAAACTCACCAAATTAACTAATATATCACACTTTTATGCCTTGAGAGTCTTGGAGGGACATGTTTAATAAATGACATCTTGAGCCCCAGGAAAAAAAAAAAGAAAGAAAAAAGGAAAACCAGAAAACATAAGCATATATAAAAAGACAAACACAGAGACACATACATCACAGTTACATGCACACATATCAAATTGTCACATATATAAAACAAAAAACTTCAATGAGTAAATCCATGAATTGGGGTTTTATATTGCTATTTTTAAAAAGTATTTCATGAACGTATATACCCTGGTTAAATGTGGAGGCTAGCTGTACTTGAGTTTCTCTTACATAAAGTAGCCTGTATTGAAGTTCAAGTATTATTATTATCTGATGTGGACTTTCATGATTTTGATGATGATAGATTACTTCACTTACCACAAGTGTTCAGTTGACAGTAACGGTGCAAATTGAATCTTATTCTTGAATTTCCTCTGTATGGTGTTACTATGTATTGTTTAATATTGGCACAAGGAGAAGAGTAGGGGTAAGCCATAAAGAAACTGGTCTTTATTGAGTCCCTACTGTATACCATACACTTTGTAGAAATTATCCCTTAATCTTGTGAGATATGTGTTATCTCAATATTAGCAATGAGATAACTGAGGCAGAGACAGGATTGGAAATCAGCTCTGACTCAGAAACCCCATGCTTCTAACATATCACAGTATGTAGCCACATTGACATATTCTGTCTAGGTTGTGACCATTGAGAGTGGGGTATGAACACTGGAGCTTTCCAAACACATTGGGCCAAAAAAAGAAAAGTTCAATTATTTTAAAACTATTTTGAGAGATGACATATTACAAACAATGAGTAAAGTTTGAGGAGAAAAACATATTTAAGCTAAGCCAGGATTTGCTTTGAATGAATTTGTCCTACCTAGGTCTTTGATTATTTCTGATTAAAGAGTTAAATTTTTGCAGTGAAATTTTTGCCTGATTAGTATTCATCAGAGAGCGGGTTTTTTTGTTTTGTTTTGGTTTGGTTTGGTTTGTTTGTTTTTGCTGGATTTAAACATCATTGGCTGAGTACAGGTAATTACTGGACCTCTACTCCAACCAAAAGTTTGGATAAAGATAAGAGTAAAGGAGGGGGCACATAAAGTATATATGGACTATGAAGTAAGATTCAGCAAATTTCTGATTAGTTTCAAAAAATGAGAGTTCTAGACAAACAGTAAAAATTTAGGTGTGTGGCGAGGGGGTACATTTTAGCTTTCATGAAAAGCAGCTAGAGTTGACATATTCATAACAAATTCTCATTTGGTAATGCAGTCTCTAGAGTGGCAATGTGAGAGACGTCAAATCTCCATGAGCGCTTGCATTATAACATTTTAAATATTTTCCTAATAGACGTCTTTTCAGTAAATCCTCACTTACCTGCCTTATTCTAGTAAACTAAAGTACAAAATTTCCTTTTCAGAAAGTTCTGATGTTAAGGGAGTGATGAGACTAATCTAAGAGCAACGTTACTCTACTCCCTTCCTTACATGTAGTCTAGTGGGGGACATTGGCTTCTGATAGGACTTCCTTTTAATCATATTTTTCTTAGTAAGTAAATAACATTGCCAGTTGAAATTCAAATATGTTACATTAGTAGTGACTTAACTAAGTGACATTCCGGTAAAGTCCCAATTACATTAAATTTAATTAACTTGGACCCTTAGTTATACTGAATTATGGTTTGTTGTTTTTGCCTATCCCTGAAGAAAAAAAATAAGTAAAAATGATGTCATATCAGGTATTTAGTAAAACCAAATTATCTCCATAGGACCCCATCAATTCAATACAATTGCAACTCAATGTCCTATATCTCTTGGATTTATGTTCCTAAGGTCCTGAGCAGTAAATAATTAAGAATGATGTTCCTTTAAGAGCCCGAGGCAACAAGAAATGATTCAGTTTTATAGTTTAGATTCTAGTTTCTAAAGCAGATATATATACTGAAATATTATAGAAAGAGTTTTTAAATAAAATAAAAGGTAAAATTACAAAGGATTTTCACATACATGACAGAGTCTTAGAAGGCTAGAACAATAGACTGAAACTAACAAGATAATATAATAAGTATAATAATATAATATATAATGAGTATAATTAGTATAAAAATAATATAAGTATAATAAGGACTAATGAGAAGTTCTGTACTCAACTCTTCCCTACCCCCACATCAAAAGGCTCAGGTGAGGAAGCCAAGGTTTAAATTATTGCTTCTAAAAAAGCCCAAGGGTTTTAGTTGACTGTAATGGCAAAACTAGTCAAGGCTGATGTTGAAACCAAAAAGGTAATGTAATCTGAGAGTAAATTGTATCTTTTCCAGAAGGTTATAGTCCCACTATTCTCTGTGCTGGTCAGTCACTTATATAACATGGTGGAGTTTTTTTGGCAGGGGAGGGATCACTGGAGAATATTGACAAATGTCTGTGATAAGTAAAGATGACCAGAAGTTTTTAGTTTCTATAACAATGGTTAAAGGAACTGAAGGTATGAAACCTTAGTTGAGGTTAGAGGGCTTAACAGCTGTTTTATAACTTATGACGTGTTGACATGTAGAAGATAATAGATTTATTTTGTGTAGCTTTAGAGGCTCTTACTATAACCAAAAGACTTTAAAAGATACAAAGATGTATATGTCCTATGAGCTGATTCCTGCACTTCATAGGGAGTTGTATTAAATGACCTTGATCCCTTCAAGTTACAACAATCAAGCTTCTGAAATGTATCCAGCTGATTGTTAATCCTTTCCTCATCTTCAGGCTCACTATAAAAAATTAATTTGGCTGGAAGACAACAAAAATCACACCAAGTCAGCTTGATCTGTATTCCTTCACACAAAATATAGACATTTCTGCATTTTCCAGGCAACTGTGTTGCTTTGCCTTCATCTGTTTGATTTTTCTCTATTTTTTTGTCTGTTGCTCTTTCCTTCTTCCATGATTTTTAAATCATTTTTTGAAGATGCTGTTAGTGAAACTCAGTGAGGCTTAAGTTACAATACAGTTATATAGTATTAAGACCATCTTCAGTGTTGTGGGCTATGAAATATGTCTTTTTGAACTATGAATTTTAAAATGTCTACTCCCCTTTCTTCTTGACTGGAAACTTAAGTTTAAGTCTTGGAAGGAGGAATGGTAACTTTTGGATAGATTTTTAAGATATTTGAAAATAGAACAGCACTTCTGAGACCTGAGAAAGGAATGGCTTATTTATTTGGCACTTTTTTAAGGCAGTTGTAGCAGCAACAGTAGCAGCAAACAGAGTCTTTCCCTGGGGTAAACATAGTAACCATGGCAAGAGGTTGCTTGACAGAAGGGCATTAGGCCATCCCATAATTTCTGTTAGCTCTGCCCTGCCCAATCCAAAAGCACTTCAGGCTAATAGTGTCTCAGCTTAATTGGTGGAAGAAATGTGTAGTCTACCACTATAAAAATAGATCGACCTTACTAAGCACATGAAAAAGATGTTCACTGTCACTAGTCATCAGTTAAATGCAAATAGAAACCATAGTGGGATACCACTACACACCCACCAGAATGGCTAAAATTAAATAAACTGACAAGACCAAGTCTTTTTGAGTATGTGAAGCAAGTGAGATTCTTGTACTTTGTTGGCAAAAATATAAAATATCGCAACTGCTTTTGAAAACTGTTAGGTGTTTCCTTCTAATTAAACATACACCTACCCTGTGGCCCAGCATTTGACTCCTAGTAAATCTTCCCAGGAGAAATAAAAGCATATATGCACAAAAAAATAGTTTTAGAAGAATGTTTAAAGCCACTTTATTTAGAATATCCCCAAGATGGAAACAACTCAAATATCCCTCAACAGGAGAATGAAAAAGTTATGCTATGTTCTCAGCAAAAAGAATGAATTACTGATACATGCTACACCAAAGATCAATTTTATATATACATTGTTGAGTAAAAGAAATCAGACACAAAATAGTGCATACTGTATAACTTCATTTAAATACATCTCAAGAATAGACAAAATAATAAAAATGGTGGTTGTCTGGGCCAGGGGTTATGAGGAGGAGTTGACTAAGCGGGAGTACTGGGGGACCTTTTTCTGAGATGATAGAAATATTACATATTTCAATTTGGGTGTTGGCTACAGGGATGTGCGCATTTGTTAAAACTCGTTAAATTGTACCCTCATTCATGTGCATTTCTCTATAGATAAATTTGACCTCGATAAAAACAAAAATTTTAAAAATTGGTCAATCATTAACAAATAAAACCTTTAATGTATAATCAGAGCAAGAACCACGTGCTTAGCTTTATATAGAGATGCAGCTTCGAGATAGTTTTCCTAGGTAGGTTCTCAACAAGATCGCCTAAACTCCTTCACCACACAGAAACACTGGCATTTCCATTGGCTTGATTCCAATGGAAATTAGCAGGAGGCCATGCTTTTCAGAGGCTAAGAGATCTCTGCATGGTCTGGATCTTGGCCATTGAAATATGCACCTATCTAAAAGAGATTCTAAGGAATAGAAGAAAGTCTCAGAAATGAAAATATAATGGATAGGGGAGAGATCAAAGCCTTCCACGTGGATTTTTGTGGAAGCCATTGGTGAGTAGGAAAAGATTATGGCTTTAGCACCAGATAGGTCCTGGGTTATAATTCATGTCTCTTCAGGTACTCAGTCCTTCATCTGTGAAATGGAGCTCATACAAGCTCCAATAAGGAATTGAAGTGAGGATTATAGATAATAGATATAAATCATCTAGTTCTGTGGGAAACAACCAGTTCAGTGACTTGTATGTGAGTAAACTGGAGCTAATACTAACATTGCTTCACATTCTGCTATTGCCAGCAGAACAGCCCCTACACTTACATATTTCTGTCCCTGCTTATACTATCAATCCTCATGCAAAGAAAACTCTCCTTTCCCATTCACTATACCAATACATACATATCCTTCAGGCTTTGACTCCTTTGAACTTAATAGAGAATTACTCTTCCCTGTTAAGCATAGCAGATTTCCTGCAAAGACCTCTCCTTCTCTTTGCTTAGGGCTAATGATATCTGCCTTGCCTTATAGATAGAGAGTAGTGAAAATTAGATATACTTTGAAATTGAACAGACTTTGGTTTAAATCCTGGTTCTTTCACTTAATAACTGTGATTTTTGGAAGATAACAGTCTCACTGAGGTTCAGTTTTCTCATCGATAAAGTGAAGAGAATAATAGTACCTACCTCACAAGAATAAATTAAAGGGCTTAGTATGGTATTGTGCTAACCTACCCTGTGTTAGCCAGACAGACTCCATTTTGCTGAGAGTCAGACAGACTCCATCTTAACCTCCACCTCACCCCTCCCACCATTTCTCCTTTGAGTGCATATCTGGGTCATGTTCCTGTGCTGGGTCATGTCGTACTTAGAGCCATAGAACATATAACCGTTGTAACCATATCCTGCTTGACAAGCCCACTTACTATTGTGAATACCCCCTTGATTGATTGTATAGAGAAGTACCGAAGCCCCCCCCCACCCCGCTTGTTAACCAACAATCATGGGAACCACTTGTGTATACCCTCCTTAGTTAATCAACAGATCATGGGAGCCTCCTGCCTCCTATGTTACAAGCCTCCCCCCCAACCCCTGTAACTTGCTTGTTCTTCTATAAAATTCTGCTTCAGCTAGGTTCCCTATCCTCTTTCTTAAGCAAGGTATAAAAGAAATCAAGCCCCTTCCTCGGGGCCTAGAGATTTTGGGTGTGAGCTCTCAGTCAAAGGCAATAAAGGACTCTAAATTAGAACTCAGAGTGTGGCGCTTCCCATTCAGCTCACTCGGTTATAACAGTATCTGGCTCATAGTAGATATGCACTAGGTGGCACTTGGTAATACTACGATCAAAGATATTAATCAGGTCTACCTGTAGGTAGACCCATTTGTTTGCCTTGTTCTCCTTTTAAATGGATTATTCATCTTCCTATTTTAACTTTATTCTTTCTTGCCTGGTGCCCAGTTGGAACGAATCACTCCATATACAGTCACATTGTGCTACACCTGAGCCATTTACATGTCCCAGCTTAGATATCATAGCTGCATCTGTCCCTTCTTGTTTGAATTAACAGCTGGTAGAATGATATGTGCTTTTTCTTCTTGGTTAACCTATAGTCTCTTGACCTTGCCTCCTGGAATTTAGGGTGTAACCTTGTATTTATATGCCATAAACTTAACATGAACCATCTGGAACTTGGCTCAGTGCCCTGACTTCTCTTGGCTTGCCTTGTCCTAGTATCACCCTCAATTAGACACAAATATTTAAATATTATTTACTTTTCTATGCCTTATATTTCTGGTTATGTTCTATTAGGAAGTAAAGGTCATGCTCTTATGTATTTGTCGTTCTCTTCTTAGTGGCAACTAGATAGATGTTCACTCAATATCCATTTTCTGATCATATAGAAAAGACACTGCCAATACACTGCACTGTGCAATATAGTAGTCACTGCCATATCTGGCTGCTAAAATTAAAATTAAATAATGTTATAAATTTGGTTCTAGACTTACCCTACCCATATTTTAAGAGTTCAGTAGCCACATGTGGCTTAGTGGCTGCTACATAGGATAGCTCAAATATGGGTCTAGACTAGGACATTATAAGATGTCTATAATTATAGCAGCTGAAAACTTGCTGAGGAGAGAATGTGGAATGGCAGATAAATTTTATCTTTAGCCTTATAGTTCACAAGAGTACAAGTATAAAAAATGGTTAAGGGCATGAACTTGAAAGCCAGGTAACCTGGGTTAAAATCACACCTCTGACATTTACTAGGTACATGACTTAGGGTGAGTTGCTTTTTTGTGTGTGCCTGTTTCTCTATAAGTAAAGTTTGGGGTGATAGGAGTGCCTGACTCATAGGTAAATCTCATTAGAGAATTAGATGCAATTGCATATATGATTTAAAACAGTGCCTGGCACATAGTAAGTCCTACATACCTGTTTGTTGTCATTGTTATGAAATAGGGGGATAGTGTTTTAGAAATCTGGATTTTAGGGCAATTGTCCACCAGCAATGCAGCTTTTATAAATTATGAGTAGCAGAAACAGTGGCTTAGAGACACCAATTTGATGATAATTTGAATACTTGTGATATGCTAGAGAAAAAGAACCAAAAATCAGATTGCATGTCTTACACTTGGGACTGTGTCTAGTTTTCTGGCAGAGAGGAGGAAATGCATGCTGAGTTTGAGTTTTATGCTCCTAGGGAGATGTGCCAAGTGAGTGTGGAACAAAACAAGAGAGTCAGGAATGGTCAGACAGGAGTATGAGGCTGGACAATTAGATTGAAAAATAATCTCTCGGCTGGGCGAGGTAGCTCATCCCTATAATCCCAGCACTTTGAGAGGCCCAGGCGGGCAGATTACCTGAGGTCAGGAGTTTGAGACCAGCCTGGCCAACATGGTGAAACCCTGTCTCTACTAACAATACAAAAATTAGCCTGGCTTGGTGGTGTGCGCCTGTAATCCCAGCTACATAGGAGGCTGAGACAGGAGAATCACTGGAACCCAGGAGGCAGAGGCTGCAGTGAGCTGATCTTGTGCCAGTGCACTCCAGCCTGTGTGACAGAGAAAGACTCCATCTCAAAAAAAAAAAAAAAAAAAAAAAAAAAAAAAAAAAGAAAGAAAAAGAAAGAAAGAAAGAAAAATAATCTTTGTAAAGAAAGATAACAAGTTGCAGCAGATGGGGAAGACTCTGGAAGGAGTAGTATTCGAATAAACAAGCTGAGTTGCAGTAAAGGGGATGAACTTGGGATAGTGTTAGTTAATGAGAAGCTTAAAGAAACACATGAAAAGTACCCACAAAGAGGCGTTTGAATCCCTTTCTTTTCTCCGTCTCCCATTCAGTGATAGAACACTACTGATAAAGACAAGGGACCCACCTCATGTTGTAATGAAGGTCAAAAATTTTGAGCCTCAAAATCTTTAGCTTGCTGGGTCTAACTCTGGATTTGGATTCTTGTAGAAGATTGGTCAGAGTGGTGGGAAAAATTATAGGAAAGACAAAAATCTTCTTGGAAGGTCAGAAGGGTTTTGCAAAAGCTTCTGGGGAAGGGTTATAGCTGAAGACAGCCTAATCTGCTTACCTTGAGCTAATAGCAAAAGCAGACAACAAGGGAATGTAGAGGAGTTTATCTAAATAGTTTGTTTACTTATGTTGTCCTAAAACCAACCTTTGACCATCCATGTGCATGACTGCTCTCTGCTCAGGGAGTTGACATTGTTAATTACTCACAAATAGTGTTTGCTCTAGACCTTTGTCATTAAATCTGTTCTAAAATAAATAGGAGCATCTCAGGCATATGGGGGCTGTACAGCCAGACTCCCTCCTCGGGGTCTGTAAGCCGTGGAGTGCGCTAGCCACGTTCTCCACAGGCAAAATACCTGTGTGTGCGAACTCCTTTCTTCCCTTGCTCAGTCGGAGACTGCAGTTTAGACTCGGTAGATTCTTTACCATAGAATAATTTATTTGGATTAAAGTATTGAGTATAAGCGTACTACAAAGGTATTTAAGTAACTCAAGTCCAATTTAGTCTAGTTGTTTTTTTTTAAGCTGGGCTGCATGACCTCCTGGGCAGACATGTTACCCTTGCTTCCCTTCCTCACCTCAAGCCTATCTATTCTACCATTCCTTACCCCAACAAAAACTCATCTGACTAATTTAGTTATTTTCTTATAGCTCTAAGTGGTGATGGGACAGACTCATAAAAGTGCAGATGAAATGTGCTAAGAGAAAATCAAATAATCTATCTGGATACCCTGGTGTGGCCACAAGTAGTATAGAGTCACTAACTGTGTAGTTATTTTCATTGACTATTGAAAATACTCGTTACAGCAAACAGTCACTTTAAAGATATGGAAAAAAGCAAGAGAGCAGTATATATTTAGTGAAATGTAATTAAGTTATTATGATTCAGGCATAGAAAGTGTCAAGAGGGTTAGATATTGTCAAAAGTGATAAAACGTCACTACTGGGACAGCCAGAGGCTGAAAATGAAAAGCATGTTGCACCATGTTTAGAACAGGGTTAGAAACATAATAAATGTTGGGTAAATAAATGAGAATTGGTTGGTTGTAATAGGATTTTGGATTTCATATTGTTGGTAGCAAACAATTAGTGGTGCGCTGGAGAGAAGATAACATTTTAAGAGATAACTAGGAGGGAATGATGATAAGATTTGCTTGTGTTGAAGGGGTGAGAAAATGGAGTAAGTAAAAATGACTCCCACATTTATGACATAAACAATTGTATAGACAGTGGTGCCATTCACTGGGAGCACTAGAGGAATAATATATTTCAGGTGATGGTAGATGATAAATCTAGTTTTGGAAATGTTGACTATGAGTTACCTATGCATCATCTAAGTGGAAATTTTAGTAGGAAGCCAGATAATGAATCTAGAGCTCAGGAAGCATAATGGGGCAGAAGATATCAACTTGGAAAATGATTAGCGAAAGGCAGAAGGGTAGATGATATTTCCCAGGATGATTTTTTTAAAAAGAACTGAAGAAGAAACCTAGAATATATCAATATTTAAGTGACAGATGAGGTAAAATAAGCCACTGAAGAAGAATGAGAAGAACAATATTAAAAATGTGATGAGAGCCAAGAAGAAAATGTTATAAACATTACCAGAAGAATTACAAACACTTGGTAGTCAGTGGAAATATATGGCACACAGAAATCAAAGATTTTGCATTTAGAGGTAATTGCTGAGTTTAGTGAGATAATGTCAATAGCAAGAATATTTCAGTAGCTAGATTATACTGAGTTAAGATAGGAGAAGTAGAGGCAGTGAATGTAGATTAGTCATTGAAGATGCTAATCTATAAAGAGGTGAAGAGAGGAGAAAATAGAGGGAGATAGAAAATTGAGAGCGTCGTACCTTTTTTGTTTTTTGAGTTAAAAATATATGTAGAAGACTTGAATATGTTTGACTGAGTGAAAGAGTCTGTTGCTTGGGAGAAGTTTAGAATATGAGGTTGTGACATCCCTTCCTTTACAGAAAGGACATAGAAATGAAATTTTGACTGAGGTCACAAAAGCTACAGTACTGTTGGAGTGAGCCGTGCCTGAAAATCTCATCTGGTGCATGAGTGATCATTAATTACCTCATGTATTGAGCATTAATGAGAAGGCGGTGGTGATCATTAATTAGGAGATGTTTGCAAGATGAGAAAAAAGTGTTCACTCTCTGAAAAATTCAATGGTTGACATCTAAGGACACTGACTCCTAACAGAATTAAAGAGGGGGGGATTAATGACATGAAAACTTGCATTAAAAGGTGTCACGAAATGGCAGCCAGGCAGGTGTAAGAGATCAGAAAACTCCCATTTTGAAGTGGCCACTAAATCTGTGTCTAAACAAGCAAAGGGAAATGGAGAGTTGAAGTAATTGTTTTAACATCTCAAGGTCTCCAACCCCATTATGGATAAAGATAAATGTGTAAGAACAGTTAGGACTTCCCAAAGGTATACGAGGCTCAAGGTTCACTTCTGGAGTTTGTGAAGCCCAGGAAGAATCACAGCACTATCTACTTATCATATATTACTGATCTCCCACTCCCAATTTATACAAAAGGAACCAGGCTGTAAAGAACATTAAATAAAACTTAAAAGGAAAACAAAATGAAATCTTTACAAAAGGCCATTCCTGTGCTTATAGCTCCAGGGAGTTGGAGCAGTCCCTTCACTTTACTTGGATGATGAGCTTTAAAGCCTACTTTATGTCTGTGAGCTTCTGACTTTATTTTCTTTATTTTAGCATAAAGTGGAATCTATATTCTCCCCTAAGCTGTATCATTAAGGTGTATCTCCCCTAAGGTATACCCCTTTTCCCTTGGAGCATGCCCTGCCTGATATTTTGGATACTGTGGGAGCATAATTAAAGATCACATACTGCCCATTTAGCATCAGACAGGTGAATCTTTACGGCTTGCTGCTTTAGGTAGCTTTTTCAGCAGTTCCTTCTAGAACTGGAGAAGGCCAATTCTTATTTTTAGTTGTATTCATTCATTCAGTAAATATTTATTAAGAAGTAGCTACATTCCAGTTCCAGGCACTATGTTAGGCATTAGGGATACAGTAGTGAACAAGACTGACAAAAACCTTTAGGAGGCCACATACTATTGGAAATTTGGCTTCAGAGGTTTCTTATGTCTTCACCCCTTAGCCCAGCACCTGATATTGCCAGACTCTCTGTTGGACAAAGAATTTGACCACTTTGCCCTGCCCTGTGACTTGACTTGACTTCTTACTGACCCACTCAGCCTGTTTGGTCACTGACTTGCCTCATCCTAGCATTTAAGCCTCCTGGGTCCCAGACATGGGCCTTGAGACATGTGCCAGTTTGCTACTGCTACTTTGCAGACCTTCAGGAGGCACTAGTAAAGAAAGTTGATTTTCATCAACCTTGGTTGTACAGATTGCATTGCCACATTTGGGAAAGAAAACAACAAAGAATTAGGACATTCAAGAAAATATAGGCCCATGTGCTGGCTGTTGGCTCCATTGCCCTTAGTAAAATTGGAGACACTGAACAAGTGAATGCAGTCCATCCTCTGCAACTTCATTTGCACAATAAAGGAGTTGAACTAGATAAGAGGTTCTCATTATATTCAATTATGAAGAACACTTATTATTATCAAAGAGTTTCACAGCTATGATAATGTATGCTTAATGTATCTGTGAGTTGAATGCCTACTTAACAATAGTAAGACTATAAAATTTATATATTTAATAATTACACCATCTGTGTGGTTTGAAAACTACAATACTTTATTCATTCAGTTATTTATTTACCCATTATTTACTAGCATCTAACATGTGGCAGGAGCCTTGCTAAGTGGTAGGGATATAAAGATGAATGAGCTGATGTCTCTGTTTAAGACTCATGGCCTGTAGAGGAGACAAGAAAGTTATCAGATCATTGAAGGGTGATAGGTATTATGGCAGGGGAAGTGCAAGGTGCTCTGGCAGCTGAGAGGAGAAACAATGCAGCCTGGGGACATCGGAGAGGACTTTCCGTTGGAGGTCATTTCTTATCTAAGGTCCAAAGCATTAGGAAGAGTTAGCCAGGAAAGAGTGGGATAAAGGCATGTCAGGGTGAGGAGACAGCAAGTCATGTTATTTATCCTGACTACAAATGACCCTGGTACATATAGATTCCTGTGACTGCACCCTACCTCAGCATCTTTAATACATAATACAGGAAATGCTAGACTAAATATATATTAACATTCCCCCTAATTCTTACAATTGATGATTAATCTATGCCCATTTGGAAAATGTAAAAAAAAAAAATGCAAACAAACCAAAGGAACACAACCAATAATTCCAGACAATGACATTTCCTTTGCTTGATTAAATTATGGAGACTTTGACACCTCCATCTGCCTAGGTTCTCTCAAAAGTGTCCACACTTATGTTGCTTTGGGTGTGATGAAAAGGGAATGCTTGTATACTGCTGGTGAGAATGTAAATTAGTATGGACATTTCTTAAAAAACTAAAAACAGGTGACTCATGCTTGTAATCCCAGCACATTGGGAGGCCAAGGCAGGTGGATCACCTGAGGTCAGAAGTTCAAGACCAGCCTGGCCAACATGGTAGAACCCCTTCTCTACTAAGAATAAAAAAATTAGCTGGGCATGGTGGCAGCTGCCTGTAATCCCAGCTACTTGGGAGGCTGAGGCAGGAGAATTGCTTGAACCTGGGAGGCAGAGGTTGCAGTGAGCTGAGATTGTGCCACTGCACTCCAGCCTGGGTGACAGAGTGAAACTCCGTCTCAAAAACAAAACAAAACAAAAAACACAAAAATAGATCCACCATTTGATCTAGCAATCTCACTACTGGTTATCTACTCAAAGGAAAATAAGTCATTATATCTAAAAGACAGCACACATGCATGTTTACTGCAGCACAATTGCAAAAATATGGAATCAACATAAATGCCTAACAACTAACGAGTGGATAAAGAAAATGTGGCATATATACACCATGGACTACTACTCAGCCATAAAAAGAACAAAATAATGTATTTTGCAGCAAACTGGATATAGTTGGAAGCCATTATTCTAAGTCAAGTAACTGAGGAATGAAAAACCAAATACTGTACATTTTCACTTATATGTGTTAGCTAAGCTATGGATACACAAAGGTACACAGAGTGGTATAATGGACTATGGGAGACTCAAAAGGAGAATGGTAGAAGGAAGAACAAGAGATAAAAAAGACTAAATATCTGGTGCAGTGTACACCACTCTAGTGACAGGTGTACCAAAGTCTCAGACTTTACCACTATGTAATTCATCCATGTAACCAAAAACCTCTTGTACCCCAAAAGCTATTGAAATAAAAAAATTCAAACAGAACAAAAAACTATCCCCCACTTCATGAGAATTTTCAGAGATGCTCTAAAGTTGTTATTGTGGTATTTCTCCGCTCATGTCCACCTTTGCTACCACTACTCCAACAATGGAGTGAAGACTCTTAGAGATGACTCTGTGCTTTACAGCTGATAAAAGACTGAAACCTTTGAGGAGGAATGGCTATAATTTCTGAGACACATTGCAAAAAGAAAATATGAGCCTATCATTTAAAAATTATTACCAATTTCAAGGTGGAGACCACAGAACATTAAAACATTCATAGTTCCTTGTAAATTCTGGATATTAAAGTTTTGTCAGATGGGTAGATTGCAAACATTTTCTCCCATTGTGTAGGTTGCCTGTTCGCTCTGATGATAGTTCCTTTGCTGTGCAGAGCTCTTTGCGTTAATTGTATCTCATTTGTCAAGTTTGGCTTTTGTTGCAATTGTTTTTGGCATTTTTGTCATGAAGTCTTTGCCCATGCCTATGTCCTGAATGGTATTGCCTTGGTTTTCTTCCAGGGTTTCTATGTAAATGTAAATTAGTTCAACCATTGTGGAAGACAGTATGGCAATTCCTCAAGGATCTAGAACCAGAAATACCATTTGACCCAGCGATCCTATCACTAGGTATATAACCAAAGGAATATAAATCATTCGACTATAAAGACACATGCACACATATGTTTACTGCAGCACTATTTACAATAGCAAAGACATGGAACCATCCCAAATGCCCATCAATGGTAGACTGGATAAATAAAATGTGGCACATATACACCATAGAATACAATGCTGCCATAAAAAAGGAATGAGATCATGTCCTTTGCAGGGATATGGATGAAGCTGGAAGCCATCATCCTCAGCAAACTAACATAGGAACAGAAAACCAAACAGCTCATGTTCTCATTCATAAGTGGGAGTTGAACAATGAGAACACATTGACACAGAGAGGGGAACAACATACACAACGGACTGGTGGGGTGTGAGGGGGAGGGAGCTTAGAGGACAAGTCAATAGATGCAGCAAACCACCACAGCACTCATATACCCATGTAACAAACCTGCACATCTGCACATGTATTTTTTTAGATTAAATTGAAAAAAAGAGAAAACCCATTCATAGGGACCCTATTAAGGGTGGAGCCCTGTGCAGCTGCACATGTTGCACACCCTTCTTTTCAGAACACTTTACTGACAGATTGGGGATCATGGAAGAGAAATACATTGAGGATACTCCACCATCATCACTAGTAGTGTAAGTGGCTACTCTTAGAGTCCATAGGGACAAATGCATAATGAGGATTTCATAATATGCATTTCTCTGCCTACCTCTTGGCTTGCTTTTGTGTGGCCTGGAGCTAGATAACTGCTACTCCCTGCCCCACCCAACAAATTGTGTGTGTATATTTACATGATAGGTTCCAGGTCAAGCTCCAGTTCCTTTCATGCCCTGAGAGACGAAAGATTTTTCTTACTCCTATAAACTAAAAACAAACTCCTAAGCCTCCCATCAGACTAAAAGGACCCCCTCTTGGCCAAGGAGATTACATTAAAACCTTAAAATTGAATTCCTGGCCAGGCGTGATGGCTCACTCCTGTAATCCCAGCACTTTGGGAGGCTGAGGTGGGCAGATCACAAGGTCAAGAAATCGTGACTATGCTGGCCAACATGGTGAAACCCCATCTCTACTAAAAATACAAAAATTAGTTGGGCATGGTGTTGCATGCCTGTAGTCCCAGATACTTGGGAGGCTGAGGCAGGAGAATCACTTGAACCCGGGAGGTGGAGGTTGCAGTGAGCCGAGATTGCATCATTGCACTCCAGCCTGGTCACAGAGCAAGACTCTGTCTCAAAAAAAAAAAAAAAAAAAAAAAATGGAATTCCCAGCCATTGGGTTGGGAGGTTGGACATAGCCCCTCCCTTTTGTGGTTGAGATACATCAATGTTAACATAGATACCGTAGACAGACAGAACAGACTCTTTGTGGCAATAAGATACCAAATTATAAACAGGACTGAGAGTCATGCTAGGCAAAGGTTAAGTTACACACTCCCACAATTAAAGAATAAACTATGTCCTAACTGCCACAAGTTTTTTCTTTTTCTCTGGCAGCTAAACAAGCAATGGCCTCAAGATAAGCAATATTAAAACAAATACAACTCATCCACCTCATAGACACTAACTAAATGAACTCCTGTTCCACCAGCCATAACCACAGCTTTAATTGGACAACAGACTGATTTCAGTAACTTTATCTTGATAAGAAGACCACTGACCATGGACCGGTTCTGGCTGGCTTACAGAGGCTGTGCACTTGAGTGTCTTTGTATCCTGAAAAGACTTTTTGATGTATAGGGCCTAATTATAATACATTTAAATGTTAAGTCTCCACTGCAAGGTGAACATAGGTCATATGTTACATGCATGTTTGTTAACTATGCATGCATCAGGACTACCTTCATGATTTTTTGTTAGCGACTCTATAACCTGTTGAACATATATATACTTAGCCAACCCCTTCAGCATAAAGCTCCTACTCTGACCCCCTCTTCCTTTGAAATGTCTGTCTTTGGTCTTTGCCAGAGGCACCCTCCTCAGCCTGTGGGATGGCCACCTTGCAAGCTGTAACCCTTTACAAGACATAAAATTTTCTTTTCTAAATTTATAAATTGTGTTTTTTAAGTTAACACTCCCAAATAAGGGCCAATTCCCATGTTCTTATTTTTATACCCAAGCCCTGTCATTTTTAAGGATTTTTACTAATGAGAATGTCAACTCTTCTGAGACAACTTCCACACCCTCTCCCTTGTAGCCTTATTGAATGGTACCCTTTAGCCCTAAGATAGTAATATCAGAAGGTGACTTATTCAGCAGTAGTGTATTTTTCAAAGTTTGAGTCATTTGGTTTCAAATTAAAAAGTACAATGTAAAGAACACTACCATGCCAGTCAAATTTAAGCCATGTCAACCTATTCTGATTTGCCTTTGTAAGAAAGTTATACAGCAGATATAGATCATGCCTTTGTATCTTTCTGTAGTTCTCTAGGTTTCAGCTAAAACCATGCAGTGAGCAATTGCTAAAAATGCCAACTCCAAGTGAATAAGCGACAGTCCAAGAACAGTGTAGTCTAAATTCATAGAAAGCCATCACCCTACCACTCCACAGTAATAAAGTCTACAGATATGGCTTTGACTCAGTCATATGTAGCAATTTACATTACCAAAGAGAACAGTTATTTCTGAGACTAAATCATGTACATTCAGAGTACTTTATAGTTTCCTCCAAGAATAATAGATGCTTTTTAAAATTTATATAACAAGAGCTATTCAGGGCACTTTCTCCAAAACAGAAGAGCAGGTTGCCCCAAAGGTGATTCAAGTCTTACCACTTGAGAGAAGAAAATGGCTTGTAGTATTTACATGATGGTTTTTCCCTCTTGTGTCCATCAAGGTTTTAAAAATCATTAAGCCATTTTACAGTCAGGATAAGGGTATCCTATTTCAAGAAGAAAAATAAATAAAAGTTACTCATAATTATGACATCACTAACAACTTTTGAAGTGTGTTTATTTAGCCTTATGTCTTTAAAAATATTTATTTAAATTGCATATGAAAATCACAAATACATTCTAGCCATGAATCTGTAATAAATAACAGAAAAATAAAAGTCCTTTTGACCCCACCTGTCTCACTTCCACTTCTTCATCCTAAAGATAGAGATGAACATTGAAAAGAGGATGGTTTGCATCCTCACTGATCTTATTTTATACATTTACATGTATGAATATATGCACACATGTAACTAGGAAAATACCTAGAATATGAATTGTGGATCAGAGATTATGTATGTGTGTGTGTGTGTGTGTGTGTGTGTGTGTATACATATATATATATATCCAATGATCTCTGAACTTTTTAAATACTTTTATTTTACTTTAAGTTCTGGGACACATGTGCTGATCGTGCAGTTTTGTTACATAGGCATACAAGTGCCATGGTGGTTTGCTGCGCCTATCAGTCCATCACCTAGGTTTTAAGCCCCGCATGCATTAGGTATTTGTTCTAATGCTCTCCCTCCCCTTTCTCCCACCCCCTACAGGCCCCGGTGTGTGATGTTCCCCTCCCTGTGTCCTTGTGTTCTCATTGTTCAACTCCCACTTATGAGTGAGAAGCTGCGGTGTTTGGTTTTCTGTTTCTGTGCTAGTTTGCTGATGGTATCCTGCTCCCCAAAGGGTACCCTGCTTCTGCTGGCTCAGTGTCTCAGAACTTTGATGTCGTTGGTCTCAGATAGCACTTTGTGGTCCACTATCCTGCGGGTGGTAGTCTTTTGGATGGTTTGCATGAAGTTGTTGCTGTCCAGGGTATCACCAAGATTGAAGTCCTCCCTGTCATCCCCCAGGGTTGGTAGGTGGTGATCTCAGCCTCCAGCTTGAGTTTGATGTTCAGCAGGGCCTCGTACTCCTGGACCTGGTACGGGCCCTTTGCCCGGGTCTGTGCTAGCTCAGACTCCAGGTACAGCAAGACTATATTGAGCTGCTTCATCTCCATGGCGTAATGGGCCTCTTGCTCCCTCAGGCTGTTTGCCAAGCTGGGCTTCAGATTTCTCATAGAGCCCAGGTCAGTCTCCAAGGACTGGACTGTATGTCTCAGCTTTGTGAGTATCATCTCAGTAGCTCTGATTTTGGCAGCCTGCATGGTGACCACTGTGGTGCTCTCCTCATTCTGCTGGAACCAGTACTTGTCCAGCACCTTTGGGTTCTTCTGAGCCAGCTCATCGTATTGGGCCTGGATGTGTGTCATGACCTTGTTAAGGTCCTGAGATTTGGGGGGCATCTAATTCCATGGTCAACCCAGAGCTGGCAATCTGGCCTTGTAGGCCTTTTACTTTGTCTTCATGGTTCTTCATGAAGAGCAGCTCCTCCTTGAGATCCTTGATCTCTGTCTCCAGCTGCAGCCAAATGACATTGGTATCATCAGTAATACCTTGCAGAGCCCATGAATGTCACTCTGCACAGACTGGTGCATGGCCAGCTCTGTGTCATACTTGACTATAAAGTCATCAGCGGCAAAATGGGCATTGTCAGTCTGCAGAATGATGTGGGCATTGTCTACAGAATTTGGAAAGATCTGGGCCCTCAGGTCCTCCATGTTCTTGAAGTAATGCCCCCAGGCTCTGACCTAGGGTCTCTTCTCCAGGTGTTCCTGGATTTTGCCCCTCTAGCTTCCAATTCTCAGACTCCAGGCCCCTCACTCTGTACAGGTAGGAGGCCAGGCGGTTGTTCAGGCCTTGCATGATCTCTTTCTCATTGTGGATACCCCCCATTCCCTCCAGACCCCCAGCCATCCCCATGGGCAGGCACCCAGACTCCAAGCTGCCCCAGAAGAGCTGCTGGAGTAGGACACAGAGATCTGGGAACCTGAGGCCCCAGCACCTGCATAGACACTGGCTGTGCTGCTAACCGGCAGGACACTGCAGCTGGACAGCTGGACTGAGCCCAGGCACTGGTAATTGATGGAGAAGGTGGTGGAGCAAGTGGTGAAGCTCACACTGTTGGGGGAGGAGAGAGAGAGGACAGAATTCAGGTTCTGCCGACCCAGAGGATCTGTTTTTAATGGGCATAAACACTGCCAAATTTTCTTTAAAAACACCATGACCAATTTGTACTATGGTGTTCGGAAGTGCCCGTTGCTCTGCATTGTTACCAATATTGGACATTATTCTTTTATATTTTTCTAATCGATTTTCTATTCCTCCCATTAATACTATAATAAGTTATACATAACATAACTAGTTTTGATATCTGGTAGAGCATGTCCTCCTTTTGTATGCTTTCTCACTTGTAGGATGAGACTAACAGTGGCATCCTCTTCATAGGGCTGTTATAAAATTTAGAAAAGTAAGCAGGAGTCAGATCATGTGCTGCCTGACAGGGTTCGGTAAGGAGTTTGGATTTTATTCAGAGTGAAATAGGAATTCACGGGAGAGTTTTAAGCATGAGAATGGTGTGATTTGATATATGATTTAAAAGATGGCTCTGATTAAGAATGTTGGTGCCAATAAAGTTCAAGAGAGGCCCCACATGCTGGTTTGCTGCCCCTTCTCTCAGACTCTTTATACAGTGAAATCTCTGCTGGGATTGTCACAAAGAGAAATGACAGGGAGTAAAGTTGGGATATTTAACAAATAAAAATACAGGATGACCAGTTAAATTTGAATTTCAGATAAATAGTGATTTTTAAGTATAAATTATCCCAAATAATACATACTTTATTATTTAGTAATAATATGAGTTAAAGTTGCATACTTTAACTAAAAAACAATTTTCCACCTGAAATTCAAATTTGTCTGGACACTCTGTGTTTTACCTGGCAAGTGGTTATTATATAAACTATCATGATTCCTTTTTTCTTCTTCATTTGAAACACAAATTCCATCATCGCTTTCTCTTCTGAATCCTTATGGCCTTTTATTTGTCTTTCTCAACATACTCCTTGAGGACAAGGCTCATATCTAATGCATTCACTGCTGTGCTGAACACAATGCCTGCATGTAGTAGTTACTCAGTAAATATTTGTTGAGTAAAAATTAAGATCTTCAGAAATAAGAGGCAAGGATGACTTGAATAGCCAGTATTTCAGTTTCCCTTCTGTATTTCAGTGTCAGAGTCGTCTGCAAAGAGTCTACTGAGAGATTATTTTAATTAGGGCATTCGGCAATCTATGACTTGGGATATTAAGAGGAACTGATCCCCACTGATTAAACTTTCAGCAGGAGGATGACACCTATTAGCTTAAGAGCTCTATTAGTGAGGCTTCTCAGGCTGTGTGGGCTATTCCCTTCTCTGCAGCAGCATCATTTACTCCCTGGTTGCCTCATTCTACTCTGCTTTTGTTTCCAGAGGAAAACAAAATCAAGTCTTTTGAGTATTGGTCATCCAGCCTCTCAGTTCTTCACAGTTATTTGTTCAAACAGTTTCTCCCAGAAGGGTAAAAGGAAATTTGGTGGAATCCCATGTGTTCTTTTGTGAAGTGCTAAATGATTTGTCATTAGATTGTTTTCTTTTTCTTTCTTTTTTTTTTTTAAGAATTACTGGATCTTTACCCTATTTTTTAATTACTTTGTTTTTAGTTGGCATGTAATAATTGTACATATTTAAGGGATACAGAGTAATGTTTCCGCATGCGCACACAGCGTATCATTCATGGCAACATAGATGAACCTGGACGACATTATGTAAAGTGAAATAACTGAAGCACAGAAAGATAAATGACATGTTCCTGCTCATCTGTGGGAGCTAAGAAACAATTTTGAGCTCATGGAAGTAGAAGGTAGAATTGTGAATATTAGAGAATGGGAATGGTAGAGAGGAGAAGAGGATGAGAAGAGGTTGGTTATCGATGGGATTTTTGTTCAAGTGGAGTTAAAATGTCTATTCTAATAACAGTGGCTGAGCTGTATTTGGAGGGAGCAAAATGAAAGTGATTTCTTCCCCCTAGGAAAAGCAGTTAGTGCTAAATTTTTTGCCTTTAAACCTGATGTCAGGGAGAAATGTGGCTGGAACATGGGGTTTTTATCTGCCATACCCATGCATCATAACGTATAATGCATGAAGCCTCAGGCGGGGTAATGTTGAGGGGGGAAAGAAAGTCAAAGGTTCAGGTCAAGTAAGAAAAGGTAAGGTTTTGAGTCAATTGTGTGTGTGTGTGTGTGTGTGTGTGTGTGTGTGTGCGTGCGCGTGCACATGCATGTGCGTGCACCAGCATCAGCACTATCCAGAGTTTCATCTTCATCTCCTTAGTTCCTCCATGAATTTTGAAATGTGCTCTTTAAAATTCAATGTCTCTCTTTGGGATGAGCAGCTTGTACTTAATTTGAAACTGCCAGTAGCTAAATGTATCATCAAAACTGGGGTGCCTGATGTTTGAGCTGATGTCTTGACATGCACATGCAGAAGGCATTCTATCTTTATTTTATGGAAATCACCAATCACTCTGGTTATTTTGGTCCTGATGTATTTTTAGATTTCTACATTGGTATCACCTTGGTCTTCCTGGTTTAGTTTTCATCTATTTTTATCTCTTGGATTGTTGGTAGCATCTTTAAAAAGAGGAAGATCCTTGTTTGAAATAGTACTTACTAAATACTGTGGAGTTTACTTTGAGTTTGGGTCCTGAATTTTCACAGCGAGTGATGCAGATAGATAGAGAGTTCTCTTTATGGTTTGTGGGAAACTGCTAAAAGACCCTGAATTGCCCACTTAGACCAACCCCACTCTGTAATATGAGCTTTGACATTCCACCTGTATCAATAAATTTCAAATAACACTGTAACTAGGCAAGGTGCTATCCCAAGTCTGAATCTCAGGTGTGATTCTTCTGGATCGTGTGGATTGGGTATCCCCTTCTGGATCACCTGAATAGACAGCAAGTAAAAAGGGAGCAAATAGAGAAGAATAAAGTAAATCTTTCAGAAATACTAGGAGAAATTTACCACTGCACCATCACAGCAAGAAAATCTTACATACCTTCCCAAGCAAATGATGAATCAATCATCAATAAAACTCAGTAAGGATAGAGAAGACTTGAATAACAAAATTAACAAGCTTAATTTAGTGGACATATATAATTAGAATACTGTTCCCAAGTAACAGAGAATAGAGATTACTTTCAAGCATACAGCAAATGGATCATGTTTTATTCCACGGAACACATTTTAGCAAATATCTAAGAGCCAGTATCATATAGATTATATTCTCTAACAAAAATACATTAAGATAAGAAATAAGTAACAACAATGTAAATTCCCTTATATTTTGAAGTTTAAAAGCAAATTGCTATTTAACTCATGATTCAAAGAAGAAATTATACAAATTAAAATGCATCTAGTACTTAATAAAAAAAAATAGCACATGTCTATGTAGTGTGGGGGATTATAAAGTGATAATCAAAAAGAAGTTTATAGTAAAAATGCTTATAATACAAATTCTTAAAAGGCTGAAAACTAATAAGTTAAATATCCAAATTAAGAATTAAAAAAATATATAACAAAAACAAACATAGGCTATGTAGAGAACAAATAAATATATGAGTGAAACTTTAAAAATTCAGGAGTTATATAAAGCATTAGTTTTCAACACTTATTTAATATTATGGTTACCTGGAAATTTTTTAAAAATACAGATATTTAGGCCTCATCCCAAGCCAATTACATCAGAACTTCTATGTATATGCCTTTAGGCATGGCTATTTTTTAAAAAGCTTCCTAAGTTGATTGTAGTATATAGGAAGGGTTGAGAACAACTGAATAAAGAGAATAAACTGAGTCAGTGGTATTTTTAAAAGGAATAATGTGGTAATTTAAAAAGGAATTAAAATTAAAAAATACAAAAAATTAGCCGGGTGTGCTAGCACATGCCTGTAGTCCCAGCTAGTCAGGAGGATGAGGCAGGAGAATCGCTTGAACCCAGGAGGCAGAGGTTGCAGTGAACCAAGATCGCGCCACTACACTCCAGCGTGGGCAACAGAGTGAGACTCCATCTCAAAAACCAAAAAAAATAGTGTCATACTTTTGGCGATATTGATTAAAAACAAAGACAGAAGTTACAGAATGTAGTAAAAATACAGAAAACTAGACAAAACCACAGATTCAGTAGATATTGAAATGAAATTGAATAATATTGGGAATGACATCATGACAATGAATTTGAAATGCGGATGAAAGGCAGAATTTTCTACAAAAATAAAACGTATTAAAAAGGCTCAGGTACTAATAGAAAGTCTGAATTATTAAAGTCTTTCTCACAAGAAAACACACATACCCACATGACTTAAAATGGTAAACTATGAAATATTTAAGCACCATATAATTGCAACCTCTCACAGAAAATAGAAAAATAGGGAATACCCCAAACTCGATTGTGAGGCTATTCATAACCTTATCAGGAAAAGCGGTAAGGATGATATAAGGAAGAGACACTACAGATTGTATCACTCATTAACATAGATACAAAAATAAAAAACAAAACATAAGTAAACTAAATTAAGCAATGTATGAAAAGAATAATATATCGTAAGCACCTTAAGTTTTTTTCTAGAAATTCAATGATAGTTTTTTAATGCAATTTACTATCAGTTTCAAGAATGAAAGCCATGTGATCAAACATCTAAATATTTGCAGAAAAGAATTAGACTAAACTTAATTTCCATTTATAATAAAAACTCAATATAAATAACTCTTAGCAAACTAGGAGTACAAGAGGACTTTCTTCACCTGATAACGAGTATCTGCAAAACACCTTTAGCTAAACTTTTAATTCATCATGAACCATTAGAAACATTCTTTTAAAATCAGAATAAAAGATAAATGATGCCCATGATCACCACTTTTAATCTATTATATAGGTGATGCTACCCAGTGCAAGAAAGCATATAAATAAAGTTATATGGATTAGAAAGATAAAAAGAAGAACATCATTACTTGTAGGTAAAATAATTATTCAATTATTTGCAAAAGAAGAATATATTCATCAGAATTAATAAGAGGTTAGCCAGGTTGTTGAACACAAGATCAATACACGAAAAATGGACATATCTGCACTTCCAGACACCAGCAACAATTAGGAAATGTGATTAGTTAAAATAAATGTTCAATTTAAAGTGGTGACTTGTATTTAAAATTTTGGATTGAATCTAATTAAAAATGTGTAATATATTTACAAAAATTTAAGATTTGTTCTAGTCATTAAATTGAGCGATTTATATTCTTCTTGATGGAAAGGAAAACTCAGTTTTGTACACATGTTACTTCTTTCCAAATTGATCAATCCCAATAAAAAGCCAGGAAAAAATCACAAGATGTTTTTATGGAACCTAAAATACTGAGTATAAATTTATATGGAATAATATATTATGGGAAATGATATGGAAAAACGTGCTATGAATATTCAAGACACATTTGAAGAAGAAACTGGAGGTTATATTCCTATGTAGGCATCAAGATTTGTATTATAAAAAGTATATTAATTAGACCTTTTGGTAACAGTGCAGGGTAATCACATAGACCAATAGAACAGAACTGAGGATCCAAAAATATACCTGGACTCATATGATCTTGATCTATGGCAAAGCTGCATTATACTCACATTGGTGAGTAAAAGTGGGAGGGTACTCACTTAATGGTGCTAGAACATTTGAATCTTTACATGGAAAATAATAAATTATATCCCTTATATAATTCACACACAAAAAAATCTAGGTAGATTAAAGACAAAGCAAACTTTAAAACTCAAGAATATATAGATTTATAAATGTTTGTTTTTTGTTTACTTTGGCATAGGGAAGGATTTTTTTAAAACATGACACAAAATACAAATCACAAAGGAAGATTGACACATTTGGTAACATTAAGAACTTTCAATCACTGGATTAATGTTAGTTAGCTGAATAGGTGTTTCCAGTGCTAATTTCTTCATAGAACATCAATTAGAACAACGAACCACATAGGAAAATCTTCACAAACACTAAGGAATCCAGATGAAATATTAGAAGCACCTGGATAAAGCACAGAAATAAGAAAAAATGAATTAAAAATAATTAGGAGAACATTTTCACAGTAACCACATCATTCCCTTCCTAAGCCTGGGAAACACAAAGAGAGATACCCTCCTCGTGGGTAAAACAGAGCACAGTGAGTACCCCAACATCTCCAAAGACCCCAGTACCAGGCCCATTTCAGTGAACCCCAGTGTCAGTCCTACCCCTGTAGACCGAGGCTCAGGGCTACCTCAGCACCAAGCTGGCTACCATGGACTTGGAAAAGGAAGAAAGAAACAAAAGTACTACAAAATAGAAAAAAAATTAACAAAACAACCGTAATAAGTCTTACCTATTAATAATTAAATGTAAACAGATTGAATTCTTCAATCACACAACATAAAGTGTTTGAATAATTAAATAAACATGATGCAACTATATATAACCTAAGGGAGACTCACTTTAAAGACACAGGCTGAAAGTGATGGGATAGAAAAAGGTATTCCATACAAATGGTAACCAAAAGAAGGCAGAGGTTGCTATACTTAAATTACTTTAAGTAAGAAATACACTTTAAGTTAAAATCTGTCACAAGAGTGACAGAAAGTCATTATATAATGATAAAGAGTTCAATTCTTCAACAGAATATAACATTTGTAAATATATATGCACCCAATATTAGAGCATCTAAATGTACAAAGCAAATATTAACACATGTAAGGGAGAAATAGACATCAATACAATAATAGTAGGAGACTTCAATACCAAACTTTCAAAAGTGGATAGAACACCAAGCCAGAAAATCAGTATGGAAATAGCGGACTTGAACAGCATGATAGACCAAATAGACCTAACAGACATATGTAGAGCATTCAATTTAACACAGTAAAATACATATTCTTTTCAAGCACATACGGGACATTATCCAGGATAGTTCACATGTCAGACCACAAAACAAGACTTTACAAATTTATGAAGATTGAAATTATACCACATATCTTTTCAGACCCTAATGATATGAAATTAGAAATCAATAGCAGAAGGAAATTGGAAAATTCACAAATGTGTGAAAAGTTAACAACACACTCTTGAACAGCCTATGGGTCAAAGAAGAAATCAGAAAAGAAATTTAAAAATACCTTGAGAGAAACACAACATACCATAATTTATGGGATGCAGCAAAAGCAGGTCTAAGAGCTAAGTCCATAGTGATAAATAGATCTATTAAGAAAAAGAAGGAAAGGTTTCAAATAAACAATCTAATTTTACACATCAAGGAACCATTAAAAAAAAAAAGCAAACCAAGCCCAAAGTGAGCAGAAGAAAGAAATAAAGATCAGAGCAAAAATAAATGGAAGAGAAAAATAAACAATAGAAAAAGATCAATGAAATTGAATTGGTTTTTTGAGAAGACAAGCAAAATGGCCAAACCTTTAGCCAGACAAACTATGAAAAAAATGAGAAGACTCAAAGAAATAAAATCATAAAAGAAAAAGAAGACGTTACAATTGATACTGCAAAATAACACACATACAAACACACATATGTACCCACACACACACAATATTTTTCAGTCTTATAAAATAGAAAAAAAATTCTGTGATTTAGAACAATATGGATGAACCTGGAGTGAAATATGCCAGACACAAAAAGACAAATACCGCATGATCTCAGTTATATGTTAAATCTGAAAAGGTTGAACTAATAGAAGCAGAGAGTAAAATAGTGATTACTAAAGATTAGAGGGTGGGAGAAATGGGGAGTTGTTAGTGGGGAGGCGTTAGTCAAAGGGTACAAAGTTTCAGTTTTGCAGGATGAATAAATACTGGGAACTTAATAAATATTGATGTAACTGTAGTTAAGAATACTGTATTGTATATCTGAAGTCTGTTAAGAGAGTAGATCTTTTTTAAAAAATAAGTTTTATTGACACATAAGGATTATGCACATTTATGGGGTACAGGTGATATTTTGGGACATACATATAATGTGTAATGATCTAATTGGGGTATTTAAACTATCCATTTCCATGAACATTTATGATTTCTTTGTGTTGGGAATATTTCAAATCTTCTAGCTATTTCGAAATATACAATAAATTGTTAACTATAGTCAACCTACTGTGCTATCAAAACCGTATGGAGGTTTCTCAAAAGATGAAACATAGAACTACCATATGATCCAGCAATCACACTACTGGGCATTTATCCAAAGAAAAGGAAATTGGTATATCAAAGGGATACCTGCACCCCTATGTTCATTGCAGTGCTATTCACAATAGCCAAGATAAAAGAATCAACCCAAGTGCCCATCAACGGATGAATGGACAAAGAAAATGTGGTATATATACACAATGGAATACCATTCAGCCATACAAAATAATAAAATCCTGTCATTTTCAGCAACATGGATAGAACTAGAAGTCATTAGATTAAGTGAAATAAGCCAGGCACAGAAGACAAATACCACATGTTCTCGCTTATTTGTGGGAATTATAAAATTTGATTTCATGGAGGTAGACAGTAGAATGGTAGTTAGTTAAGGTTCGGGAGGATTGGGGAATAAAGAGAGATGGTTAATAGGTGCAAACATACAGTTAGATAGAAGGAATAAGTTCTAGTGTCCTCAGGTTCTTTTAGATAGTTATTTTAATTTTTCCCAGAGTTTAGAATTGCTAGCTATGGGACATTTGGTTCAATGTAACTTACTTTGCCATTATTGGAAGTAAAACATGTACTCTGCCTTTAATTATGAAAAGAATAAGCTGTTGACTTTCTTGCTTGAAGAGGTTGAATGCAATTTAATTGTGAAAGTGAGGGCTGTCTACTTCAGTTGACATAGAGAATACAAACAGGGATGAGTTCTTTAGTTACCATAGGCAAAAAAGGTTTCATATGTAGATCTATACATTTAGAAAAGTGAAACATTAATTTAAATAAGTCATGTTCTTACCAGAATGCCTTGATTCGAAATATGTGAGCTCTTATAACAAATTATTAGAACTGACGTTCCTCCATAGCATACAGTGTCTTAAACCATACAGTGTTCCCTTCAGCTACACTCTCAGCTGAAATAACTTTGCATGTGTGTATACACACATATGTATGTGTGAGGTATGAACTTAAAATATATAGAGATATATTTTTAAAGGAAAATGAAATCTTATAACATCTCTTTGCAACGTGCCTTTTTCATATAACAGCATGTTTTCCAAGTAATAGAACACATTTCTAATGTGATTTTTAGAATTATACTTTAAGCTCTGCGATACATGTGCAGAACGTGCAGGTTTATTACATAGTTATACACGTGCCATGGTGGTTTGCTGCACCAATCAACTCGTCATCTATATTAGGTATTTCTCCTAATGCTATCCCTCCCCTAACCCCCTACCCCCGGACAGGTCCCCTGTTTGTGAATTTCTCCACCCGGTGTCCATGTGTTCTCATTGTTCAACTCCCACTTGTGAGTGAGAACATGCCGTGTTTGATTTTCTGTTCCTGTGTTAGTTTGCAGAGAACGATGGTTTCCAGCTGCATCCATGTCCCTGCAAAGGACATGAACTCATCCTTTTTTTTTGGCTGCATAGTATTCCATGGTGTGTATTGACAAATTTTCTTTATCCAGTCTATCATTGATGGGCTTTTGGGTTGGTTCCAAGTCTTTGCTATTGTGAATAGTGTTACAATAAACATACATGTGCATGTGTCTTTGTAGCAGAATGATTGATAATCCTTTGGGTATACACCCAGTAATGGGATTGCAGAGTCAAATGGTATTTCTGGTTCTAGATCCTTGAGGAATTGTCACACTTTTTTCCACAATGGTTGAACTAATTTACATTCCCACCAACAGCACAGAAGCATTTCTATTTCTCTACCTCCTCTCTCCAGCATCTGTTGTTTCCAGACTTTTTAATGATGGCCATTCTAACTGGCATGAGATGGTATCTCATTGTGGTTTGATTTGCATTTCTCTAATGACCAGTGATGATAATCTTTTTTTCATATTTTGTTGGCCACATAAATGTCTTCTTTTGAGAAGTGTCTGTTCATATCTTTAGCCCACTTTTTGATGGGGATGTTTTTTTTTTCTTGTAAATTTGTTAAAGTTCCTTGTAGATTCTGGATATTAGCCCTTTGTCAGATGGATAGATTGCAGGGAGTAGATCTTAAATGTTCTCACCATTTGCAAAAAAAGTTACTTTGTGAGGTGATACACATGTTGTTTAGCTTGATTGTGGTAATTATTTCACAATGTATAGGTATATTAAAACAATATGTTGTATACTTTAAACATATACAATTTTGGCTTGTCAATTATACCTCAATAAAACTGGGGGTGGGATCACTGTTGATCATCAAAAGACATCTTCATGAAAAAAAATGATAAGCCATAAACCAGAGAATATATTTGCAACACACTAAACTGACAAAATGTGAGAAGCCAAAAATGTAAATAATTGTCCTGAATTTAAAAAGCAAAGGACAAACATCTTAGTAGAAAAATGGGCTAAAGACACACGGAGACACAGCACAGAATAGAAAACACAAATGTCAAATAAAGATATGAAGAGACCACAATAAGATACCAGTTCACAATGAGATACAACTCTCTGAAATGGCTAAAATGAAAAAGACTGACACCATAAAATGTTGGCAAGATTTTGGAGTTACTGTAACTCATACATTGCTGGTAAGGATATGAAGTATAAAATGACCTTAGAAACGTGTTTGGCAATTCCACTCCCTCTCTCAGCAATTACACTACTAGATACTTATGCAAGAAAAATAGAAACATTTGTGCACACCATAAGAATGGTCCTAGCAGTTGTCTTAGCTCTTTTGGGCTGCTATAAAAAATTACCATAGACTGGTTTGCTTAAACATAAAATATTAATCCTCACAATTCGGGAGACTGGAAATCAGAGATTATGGTGCTAGCATGATCAGATTCTGATGAGGATTTCTTCTTTGTTGCACACCTCTGACTTCTTACTATATCCTCATGTAGCCAAAAGAAAGCTAAACAGCTTCCTTGGGCATGTTTTTATAAAAGGACACTAATGCCAATCATGGAGGCTGTACCCTCATGACCTAATTACCTCCTCCAAATCTCACCTCCTAATATCATCACATGGAGGGTTAAAACTCCATCATATGAATTTTGAGGGGACACAAATATTCAGTCCATAACAGCAGATTAATTAATAAAAACATCAAACTAGGTATAGTCCAGATATCCATTAATAGGAGAATAGGCAAATCGTCTTCATACAACAGAATACTACTCCACTAAAAAATAAAGTATCAATGATATATACAAGACATGGATAAATCTCAAAAATATAGTGAGTAAAAAAAATGGCAGACACAAGAGCATATATACTGTATGATTTTATTCATGCTAAGTTCTACAATAGGCAAAACTAATCTATTGTGATGGATGTTAGATCAGTGGTTACTTTGGGTGCAGGGACTGGGGTGAGGATTCAAAATGGACAAAAGGAAACTTTATGAATCAATAGACTCTTATATCTGGAGAGGGATCTGGGTCACACAACTGTATGCATTTGTCAAAAATGAAAGTACTCTATACTTAAGGGTCTGTGCATTTTACTGCATGTAAATTATTCCTCAGTTTTAAAGTCTTATAAATGCTGAAAGTGATTATGTTGTGGAAATAAAAAAAAATCAAAATGTTACTTGAGGCTTAGGATAAAAATTTCAGTGAAAGCATCATGCACAGATTTTTAAAAAACTGGATCTTAAACAACTTAGAATAAAATATACTGTGACTCAAAAATGGTTCTGGTTTTGGTAAAAAAAATATGCTGATGACGGTGAAGAGTTGAAATAAAATTATTTCATGAATAAAAGCTCAGTCTCAGTCATCAAAAAAATAAAAACTATATCCTACATTAAACATCATTTTACATCTACAGATTGGCAAACATATTTAAGCCTAATAATGTCAGTGTTGGTGAAGTTGTGGAGCTATGAGTATCTTTTAGATACTCGTAAATATAAAAGTATATATTGATATCATTTTATTTGAAAATAATTCGGTATTCATTAGTGGTGTTGAAGCTATGTATACTATATGATCCAATAATTCTACCACATATATTCTAGAAATACATGTTTAGTAGTTTTTCATCTCTCCCGGAATAAAAGCCCAAATTCTAACAATAGCCTAAAAGGTTTTACAGAATCTGTTCTGCTCACCTTCTCATTGCCTGTCTGACTTCATGTTCTTTAGCTCTCTTCTTTGCTTACTCAGTTCCAACCTCAGAACCTCCCCCTGCTGTTTGCTTAACACTCCAGAAATGCTCGTATCTTAGGACTTGTGCATTGGTTGTTAATCTCTGAAACATTTCACCAAGAGAATGGCTTACTCCCTCATCCACTTCAGGGTTTTACTCAAATATCACTTTCTCAGTAAGCTTTACCTTGACCACTCTGTTTTAAAATTATACCCTGTCAACACTCCCTAAGCCCTTTTCTCGTTCTAATTTTATGCATAGCACTTAGCACCTTCTAATATGCTGTTTCCTACCACCACTGCACTATAAACTCCATGAAGCCAGACATTTTTGTCTGTTGTTTTACTACTGAAATCCATGGGCCCAGACCAGTTTATGGTCTATTGTAGGAACTCAATAACTCTCTAGTGAATGAATGCTTGTATAACAGTATTCCTTTTTAAATAGACTTTATTTTTAGAGCAGTTTTAGGTTCACAGCAAAACGGAACAGAAAATACAGAGTTCCCATACACTCTGCTTCCACACATGCATAGCCTCTCCCACCACTAACATCCCTCACCAGAGTGGTACACTTGTTACCATCGACAAGCCTACACTGACACATCATTATCACCCAAAGTTCATAGTTCACATTAGGATTTACCCTTTGCGTTGTACATTCTGTGGGTTTTGACAAATGTATCATGACATGTATCCATCATTGTAGTACTATATAGAATTGTTTCACTGCCTTGTAATTCCTCAATGCTCTATTTATCCTTCCCTCCTTCAACAACATTGTTTTTAATAGCAAACATCTGGAAACAACCCAAATGTCTGTTGACAGGAGAATGATAAATAAAACATGGTGTATTCACACAGTAAATTACTATACAGTTGTAAAGAAAAAGAATTAACTATGACAATATATATCAGCATGAATGAATCTTACAAATAGAAGTAAAAAAAGTCATGTAAGAATACATATGTGATTCCATTTACATAAATTAAAACCTGTAAAACTTGGAATGTATTTTTAGGGCTGCATATGAATTTAGTAAAACTTTAAAGGAAAGAAATGATAATCAACATATTTTAGGATAGAGGCTACCTCAGTATGGGGGTGGGGTATCAGAAAGGTCAAAAACCTTCCGTTATTGTGATCTGTGGAACTAACTGGATTCCTGCTCCTTTTGGTTCTGATTTTTTAACTGTTCCTTCCATTCCATAGTACACTGTTTCAATAAATTCTATTTTTTTTTTTTTGCTTTAAATTAATCCTCATATTCAACATATATATTCTGCCTTTATATTTGTTACACAACTAGTATGGTGCAGTATTATCTGCTTCTGCTTGTAAGATCTAAGAAAGAAAGGAAATACTAAGGCATAAATCCTTTAATTTGTCTTTTAGTAACCATTATGAACGGTAAAATTATTTGAAGTGTAATGTTTTTATCATACTTTCCCTTTATTTTTGGTCATTGAAACCATCCTACACCACTGCTTGAGTTCCCCTGGGGCAGTGCTAATACTTCGGGATAGTCTTTCAGTTAATTTAGTCTAATTTTGCAGGTGCTGTTAGAAAACCAGCTGGCTTGAATAAAATTGCCCCCTAGATGCTAGCTGGCCATGATATTATCAGCTTTTTAAGGGTTTTCAGAGTAACAGATGAGATAATAGTAGGTTTTTAAAATCGCAGTTTAGAATAATTTTGCTATATTTGACTCCAGCTCTATCTCTTAAAATCTCCCCTCCTTTGTTCTTCTCTTCCTCCATTTTCTCAGCAAATGAAATCTCTCCCTCCTTCTTTCTCTTGCCTTCTTTCTCTCTCACACACAAGAAGAGAAAAGCTAAAACATGGTCGTATATATGGGGAACATATCTCAAGCCATCCTTGGTGCAACAGAAGATCTCAATTTCCATCCAGTTGATGGCAGATTGTAGAAACACATGATGAGCCTTTGTATTAGCCAGGGGACATTATGCTAAGTGAAATAAGCCAGACACAGAAAGAAAAATAGTATGTGATCTCACTTATATGTAGAATCTAAAAAAGGTAAATTTATGAAAGCATAGAGTAGAATGATGGTTACTAAGGGTAAAGGGGATCAGGGTGGGGGCAGGGAATGGGAGGATACTGGTCAAAGGATACAGAGTTTCAGTTAGTAGAATGAATAACTTCTAGAAATCTAAAGTATAATATGAGGACTATAGTTAATAATACTGTATTGTATACTTGAAATTGCTAAGGGACTAAATCTTAAGTTTTCTTACCACAAAAAGAAAGATAACTATGTAAAGGGATAGATATGTTAATCATCTTGATTATCATAATCAACTCCAACCACCTCACTTCACAGATAAGGAAACTAAGATATAAACAGATTTATATAGTTTATCCAAGGTCATATATCTAGATAATAGCTGTAATCTCATGATCTTGGGTGTGCACATGCTGTTCCCATTTTCCAAAAATACTATTTTTGGGCATCTTTCTTGGCTCGCTCATATGTATTCTTCTGGAGCAGAGATGGTCAAACTATAGCCCATGAACCAAATTCAGGTAACAGGCTGTTTTTGTAAATAAAGTTTTATTGGAACACAGCCATGGCAATTCATTTCTTATTGTGTATGGCTGTTTTGCACCACAGTAGCTAAGTTGAGTAATTGTGACAGAGACCATATGGTCTGCAAAGCATAAACTATTTACTACTCGGCTGTTTACAGAATAAGTTTGCCAGCCCCTGACCTGGGGCTTGAAGTCTGTTCTAACTTAGCCAGAGACCGTCTATGCCTTCTCTCACTTCTAACCACTAACTGCATAGAATCGGTAGAATCAGAAGAAACAAAAAAGTGAGAAAAGTGAGGGTGATGACATGTTTTGTGATTTCCTGCCAGCACAGTGAATCCTTGAAATGGCCCTTTTCCAATTAGCCTTTTCTTTGCTTGCCAGCTTCCAAGTCACTCCAGGCTGCTATCACCTCCCCCTACCTACCATTTGCCAGGCCATCTGCATACAATCAGTCTCCTTAGTAATAATTCTGAGTAAGATTTCTGTCTCACTCTTAGCCTAGCTTCTGATTTTTTAAAGGATCCTAGTCATTTTTTATAATCACAAGACATTTAAAAGAAACAGCTATTCAAAATGTCACAATATTTCTTTTAATGGAGAAGAGAAGTTGCTTCCTCACAGAAAGCCAGCCTCCAGATAATGAACTGCCTCATTTGCCTTTGTCCTGTGGGATATTTTGCACTAAATGCAGAGGTAGGCCTGATGACACTGATCAGTGTCCCAAAGCCTCTGAAAGCTCAAGGGAATATTCCTGTACCCTTTGCAAGCAGTTGTTTAGTCCTGGTCCGTGACTTAGGGAAGGACTTTGGGAGAGGAGTGTGTGAGGATATAAAGGGCTACATTTAAGTGATAAATGTGCTTTATTCAGAGCCTGTGGTATTGTTTTTGGGATATATAATAAACCTTAATAATACTTTTCAATATTGTTAGCTAATGTTAATTGAGCACTTACTCTCTGCCAAATTGTTTGCTACATATTCACCATAGAGAATAGGGATTATTTTCCTCCACATTTTGTAGGCGATGAAATTGAGACTCAGAAAAATCAGGTGACTTCTCCAAGGAAACACAAGTAATATGTGATGGAGTCAGAATTTATACCTAGATTTGTTTGATTCCAGTGTCTTTTAACTACTTCACTAGCTGCCTTTTAAAACTTTTAATACTAACATGCAAAAGCAAACAGCAATCTTTCTCTGATGCCAGATGATTAGCTCCAGGAGGAGTAGTGTCTGTGTGTAAAGGCTATTTCAAAATCTTTTACTGGCTGGTCTTCTACACATAAGACATTCATATTATAGGCAAAGATAGGTTGCATTTACAATAGCTGTGGTAAATCAATTTTATCACCATATTCTGAGCATCTATTATGTGCCAGGAACTGTGATCTAGTCATGTACAGATGTCAAAAATACAGTCTGTTTTTCTCAAGGAGATTACAGATTGTCTTAAAAGAACAGCTTTTGATAATTAAAAAATACTTGCCAATAAAAGAGTGAAGTGTTGTGAATACTATACTGGCTGAGAAAGACATTTTCCTAGCCTCCTAAATCTCCTATTCCAGTTGATGAGGAAACCTAGAATGCACAAATTCACAAAGATTCAATATATCCTGATGTGTTAAGGGATTTATAGGTTGTTCCATACTGCAAGGGTGAAAGAGGTGACAAAGAATGTACCTGGACGCACTGGAAACAGAGCCATTTTTTTCATATCACCAGAATTTATTGAGTATAATTTCTGCATAAATTATACTAAAGTGTGACATGTGGGAGCCAGGAGAAGTAGAAGAAATTGCTGTAGAACCCTACTCTCAAGGTGATAATCTGCTTCTGGAAAAAAAAACACCTAAGGCGTATAAACAAGTATATGCATGTGTGGCCAAAACTGAATGTTCGAGTCCTAAGACGTATGAATAAGGATGTGATCAGTAGAAAAAGTAATTTTGCAATTGCACATTTAAAAGAAAAGGCTGATCCACTTAGAAAAAGTCTGAGTGGTTCATGGACATAGGGAGGGACATCACACACTGGGGTCTGTTGGGGGTGGTGGACTAGGGGAGGGATAGCAGGGAGTGGGGAGATTGGAGAGGGATAACATTAGGAGAAATACCTATTGCAGGTGAGGGGGGATGGAGGCAGCAAACCGCCATGGCTTGTGTATACCTATGTAACAATCCTGCAAGATCTGCTCATGGACCCCAGAACTTAAAGTAAAATTTAAAAAAACAAGAAGTCAAAGCTATTTATGAGAAACCCACAGCCAACATCATACTGAATGGGCAAAAACTGGAAGCATTCCCTTTGAAATCTGGCACTAGACAAGGATGCCCTCTCTCACCACTCCTATTCAATATAGTATTGGAAATTCTAGCCAGAGCAAACAGGCAAGAAAAAGAAATAAAGAGTATTCAATTATGAAAGGAAGAAGTCAAATTGTCTCTATTTGCAGATGAGATGATTGTATATTTAGAAGACCACATCGTCTCAGCCCAAAATTTCCTTAAACTGATAAGCAATTTCAGCAAAGTCTCAGGATACAAAATCAATGTGCAGAAATCACAAGCATTCCTGTATACCAATAACAGACTAAAGAGAGCCAAATCAAGTGTGAACTCCCATTCACAGTTGCTACAAAAGAGGATAAAAGATCTAGGAATACAACTAACAAAGGATGTAAAGGACCTCTTCAAGGAAACTACGAACCACTGCCCAATGAAATAAGAGAGGACACAAACAGATGGAGAAACATTCCATGCTCATGGTTAGGAAGAATCAATATCATGAAAATGACCATACTGCCCAAAGTAATTTACAGATTCAACGCTATCCACATCAAGCTACCAATGACCTTCTTCACAAAACTGGAAAAAAAACACCTTAAACTTCATATGGTACCTAAAAGAGAGCCTGCATAGCCAAGAGAATCCTAAGCAAAAAGAACAAAGCTGGAGGCATCACACTACCTGACTTCAAACTATACTACAAGGCTACAGTAATCAAAACAGCATGGTACTGGTACCAAAACAGAGATAGAGACCAATGGAACAGAACAGAGGCCTTGGAGGCAACACCACACACCTACAACCATCTGATCTTTGACAAACCTCACAAAAACAAGCAATGGGGAAAGGATTCCCAGTTTAATAGATGGTGTTGGGAAAACTGGCTAGCCATGTGCAGAAAGCAGAAACTGGACCCCTTCCTCATACCTTACACTAAAATTAATTCCAGATGAATTAAAGACTTAACCATAAGACCTAATACTATAAAAACACTAGAAGACAACCTAGGCAAAACCATTCAGCACATAGGTGTAGGCAAGGACTTCATGACTAAAACACCAAAAGCATTGGCAACAAAAGCCAAATAGACAAATGAGATCTAATTAAACTCCAGAGCTTCGGCACAGCAAAAAAAAACAATCATTAGAATGAACCAGCAACCAAGAGAATGGGAAAAAATTTTTGCAATCTACATATCTGACAAAGGGCTAATATCCAGAATCTACAAAGAACTAAAACAGGTTTACAAGAAAAAAACAAACCCATTCAAAAGTGGGCAAAGGACATGAACAGACACTTTTCAAAAGAAGACATATATGAGGCCAACAAACATATGAAAAAATGCTCATCATCACTGGTCATTAGAGAAATTCAAATCAAAACCACATTGAGATACCATCTCATGCCAATTAGAATGGTGATCATTAAAAAATCTGGAGACAACAGATGCTGGATAGGATGTGGAGAAATAGGAATACTTTTACTCCATTGGTGGGAGTGTAAATTAGTTCAACTTGTTGTGGAAGACAGTGTGGCGATCCCCTCAAGGATCTAGAAATAAAAATTCCATGTGACCCAGCAATCCCATTACTGGGTATATATCCAAAGGATTATAAATTGTTCTATTATAAAAGCACACACATACGTATGTTTATTGCGGCATTGTTTACAAGAGCAAAGACCTAAACCAACCCAAATGCCCATCGATGATAGACTAGACAAGGAAAATGTGGCACATATACACCATGGAATACTATGCAGCCATAAAAAATGATGAGTTCGTGTCTTTTGCACGGACATGGATGAATCTGGAAACCATCCTTCTAAACTGACACAAGAACAGAAAATCAAACACCGCATGTTCTCACTCATAGGTGGATGTTGAACAAGGAGAACACATGGTCACAGGGAGGGGAGCATCACACACTGGGGTCTGTTGGGGGACTACAGGAGGGATAGTGGGGGATAGGGAGGTTGGGGGAGGGATAACATGTGGAGAAATGCCAGATAATAGGTGACGGGGAGATGGAGGCAGCAAACCACATTGCCGTGTATGTACCTATGCAACAATCCTGCATGATCTGCACATGTACCCCAACCTAAAGTACAATAAAAAATATATATATGTGTAAAATAAGTAAAAAAAAATAAAAGAAAAAGTCCAGTGGTTTCCAGCGTGTAAGCCATAGTCATCTTGGGAAGAGGAAAAGCATTGCATTATCACAAGGGGCCAATAAGTAACATGTGGTTACTTTATGTGCTACTGTTGATGAAATAAATGCATGTTGCTTCTGTGATTAATAAAGTACAAGTTGGTGGGAAAATATTATTCCCTGTAGTCCCAGCTACTTGGGAGGCTGAGGCACGAGAATTGCTTGAACCCAGGAGGCAGAGGTTACAGTGAGCCAAGATCGTGCCATTGCACTCCAGCATAGATGTTCTCAATCAAATGATATTGGGCAGAGAATAGTTTCACAAACATGTTGTTTAAGGTCTTTAGATTTCTAAAACATTGTAAACCACAGGTTTTAGGGAAGCAGGAAAGTAATGTTTTCTTCATGTGACTGCTCTGTGTGACTCTGTGTTGGGTACTGGCCTGATGATGAGATATAGCAAAGAGACAGTTGTTGGAATACTGTTTATTATAGCAGCATAGATGACATGTCACAGAAAATATCTCAGAGGAAAGAGCTTTCCTGACCAAGTTAACCATAAGCAAACATGAAATGGAGAATAGCATGATTTTTTTCTTCTAAAAGGTAATATTTTCTCTTCAGATTGAAGAAAGTAATTCAGAACTCTTTCAAGAACTAAAGAGAAGGCAAAACTCCATGCAGAAAAAGAATGCAATGGTAATTTGAAGAGGCAATGATAGGCTGATACCAAGGCTTACATGTTTTCAAGGGTAACTTTTTGTTTTCAAGATTTCCTACAGTTTCCACTCCCAAAGGGAAATCCTCAGAGGGAAAAATAATGGAGAACCCCAAGCTCCTTTCTTCTCCAAATTGCAAATCGGGAGATAAAGGGAAAGACAGAATTAGGATAAGCCATGCTGTCTCAGGCCTTTGAACTTTCTAAGTTATTTGGGTGAGGAGACAAGTTAATTTGTAAAAGGGGCTTTCCTTACTTGGATAGAAGTTTATCCATGCCTTACTGTTCCCTCTCTTTTCCTAGTCTCCTACTTACCTCATTTTATGTCATAACTCTCTCTTTTTTTGTTGTTTTTATTCCTATCTTTTCTACTCTACTTTTGTTTCCTCCTTCATCTTCCTCTTCCTTTTCTCCACTTTTTTACTAGGAGTGTTAAGGAAATCTCTCTTTTCTCTGTCTCTTTCTTTGTCTCTGTCTCTCTCTGTAAGGGCTAAGGATGTGGAACAAGATTTAGGAAAAAGAGAGGGTCTTTTCAGTCATTTATCATTTCAACCTCAGACAGAAAGACAGAAAGATGTCATAGTCCCCTTATGTACCAAATAGAAGCATTTTGGACCTAAGTCTTAAGTCGCAGTCTTTGAAATTTAGATAACATTATATCTGGGGCCTATCCCATATTCTGTTGGAAGTTCACTGACCTCCCATTTTATTTCTCTGCGAAGTTCAAAGGGACTCATATTTTATTATTACTTCCAGTTCCTGATGTTTTGCTTCTACTGAATTTTCATTCTTACTGGCCTTTTTCTCCTTCCATTGTTCTTTTCTTTCCTTTGTTCCATGCCAGCCCAAAATTGGGGCTTAGCCACATTTCTTTGATTTTTACAACACACCCACCCATATAAGCTTTCCGTGTTTGGGGAATTGAAGGAGGCTTATTTCACAGCATCACAAATGTCCTTTTACCTCTCTCCCCCACCACAAACTCATATTAAATTTTTATGCAGGAATGTTAAAGTTGCTCTATTTTAGGCTTTTCCTTTATAATCCAGGTTCTCCTCATCTCAGCTTTTATGCCCAATCGACTATCAAGCTATTTTGTTACAAATATTATTGCTTTTTCTCTGAGGAATTCTGTCCGGTTATTAAAATAACATTTTCTCCCTGATGTAATAATAGTTAAAAGGATACCTTTTACCTGGGAGTTCTGCAAAGCCCCCCGAGGAGCCACTAAGGGACTGGGGGAGGAGAGGGAGGCTCAGGCAGCAGGGCACCACACATCCACAGCTCCGCTTCAACCAGACTAGCTTCACTTTGATCTGTCTTACATATTTGATTTCTTGACCATTTGGGGTAAAAAGAAAAGCTTCCATTCCTAAAATAAAATGTGAAAACCACTGCTTTAGTAGATAAAACTTGTTAGCCCTAAAAGATAGTATGAACTAGATATATATAAATATGTTTCAAAAGAAGAAAGAACATCAAAGATGTCATATCTACAATATTCATTGGAAAATTATTCAAGAAAAATTAGGATGTTTAGGGGTCATGGCAAATCTCCACGGTTTACAAAAAGGAAAATAATAAGACCCTATGATGGCTAAATATTTGTTAATTTGGACTCCACGGCATGATGGCATTTCTGGGAAGAGAAGCCCTTTCTGTTTGTGACCGACTTTGGAGTAATAGTGTTTATATGTGACAGGAAGCCTTGCCAAAGGGAAATTAAAGATAGAGCTGTACTTCAAAAACTCAGTTCTTAGTTTCCTATGTTTATTTTCCCCCTGGATGTGAATAATGAACAGTTTAGCTTTTGAGTATAGAATGATTTTAGTATTTGATGCCATGCTAAATTTTTCCCTTGCTTCGTAAACTCCCGTGATCTTGACTGTGCCTGACAATGTGAGAAAGGACTCTCAACTGTCTTTCAGATGGATTGGTTTGATATATACGGCTGTCATTTAAGATAAATAAAATTTTATGAATTATGCATTTCTTCTGATTAACTGTTGTGATTAATTTAAAAAAGACTGGTGCATTTCATAGGACTTACCAGAAATATGTGTTTGGCTTGTTCTTCACATTGAGGTCATTGGTGTACATCTTATTTCATTTATGGACTGTTTCTTCCTTTAAGGTAGGAGTTCTAATGGTATATTACTAAGGGTGTGATTAGTAGGGAAGGTAATTTTGCAACTCCATATTGATAGGAAAAGACTGTTCCAGCTAACACAAAGGTCGTATTTGATTCATCTTTGTGTCTTCCACAGTATTTGGCAGGTAGTAGGTGTGCAGAAATAATGTATTTAATTTAATTGGTGGCAAATTGGACCTTAGCCCGTTATGGTATTTCATGTTTTAAGAAAGGTGTCTTGTTGAAAATAAGTTCAGATTCGTAGGAAGTAAAGAGGAAGGAAATTGACAATTTTCTAAATTAACAATGTGCTACACATGGTCCTCGGAATCTTGTCTAAGTCATCTCATTTATTGTGCTTATATACCAATGTCTTAAGTTTCATGATAGGCATTTGTGTCTTAGGTATTTGGCAAAGAAGAGATAGTGTTGGCTTCTTGTCCATTCTAAACAGACTCTGATTCAAAAAGTTTCATTTTGTCTTTGCTGCTATGTTATCAGGATTTCTTTATGGGCTGTGGCCAGAGTGATACAACTTCAACTCCGTCCTTAGTAGTGAGTTTAGATATCACTTTTTCTCACTATTTTCACTGGATTTGAGATCTAATTTGCTATACGTATGTTGCTATTATAGGTCACAGAGTGTTTAAGAGAAAATAAACATACAAATATCCTTGGTTCTATAGGAGTGAAATAGCCTTGAAAGATAGCCTCTTTCAGACTCACATCTTTCCCTTCGTGCATCTCTAACAAGTCTTCACTTCCTAGTCCTCTGGGATCATATCCCAGATCAGATTAGAGATTTCCCTAAATTTCCCTTGCCATTAAAGGACTATCCTGCATGTAATTCCTTCTTTAGCTTGTGAAAAACAATATCTGAGGCTTAGAGCTCTTGAGCTTCATAGCTGTATCTCTTTATGGTTCTCAGTGTTACAGTCCTTCTCTTGGTGGTAGCCTCCTCCTTTAACTTTGTTTTTCTTCCATACAGAGGCCTGAGCCCCTTTTTATCTTTTGTCTTGCTAGTTACTGGCAGCCCTTCAATCCAAACAGTCTAGTTAAAAAATGCAACACTGTTTGTTTACTTCTCTAAATTGCTCCATGTAAATTACAGAATTGTGAGAAGGTCACATATTGAACAGAAGGCTAGCAAAGAGGGCCTAGACAATGGGGAAAACATTTCTTCCCAGCAGGTGAATTCAGATATGAAAATCTGGATTTATGCAACAATAAATCAAGGGAAGTTTTTTTCACTTTACAGAAGGATTCACCATAGGCTTCCTTTAAATAGCTGGATCCCTTAGTGTATATTACAATGGTATTTTATTATTTAAAAAGTCTAAGATAAAGTTTTTTAGAAAATAGGCAATTATGATGATGCCTGGTAAATGTTACAGATTTTTCTTTTCCTTGAAAATAAATTTTAAAAATAGATCCAGAGTTAATATATATGGCACGGTAATATAATAATCCTGAAGGGAATTAGGATGTTCAGTTTGATCAGTATTCTGCCTCATAAGCCACTTGCAGCAGAAACACCTGTGATGCTTTTAAAATGTAGACTCTTGATGAGAAAGGCCTAGGAATTTGTATTTTAACACAGTCTTCCAGGTAATTTTAATATCTTCCAGATATTTTTCGGTTTGAATCTTTCTTGCTTGTCATTCCTAAGCTTTAAGGTCACGTACTATAGCTTGTGACCTTAACTGCTTTAATTGTTTTATTAGTGAGGAAGTAGAGATACTAACATTGAGATAGTAAAGAAGGGACTATTAGGAGCAGGGATGGTGATGGTGATAAACTTATGTTAGTGTGTATTTATGTGTGTAGGCAAACATCTTAAAATATATAAGGAAAAAGCTGGAGAGTAATCTTATGTACATGGGTTTTACTTCTGTTGTATCTGACTATATGTGGTAGGTGAACAGACATTATGCAATGGATTTGGCTGTCCCAAGTTTTGGCTTTCTTTGCTTTTTGGCAATGTGGTTCCTAAATAGTCTGGTATTGAAGGATGCTTCATTTTTCATAGATCCCTACTGTTTTCTTTATTATCTCTCTCTGCCCACCCTCCAGACACACCTAGTTTCTTGTTCATGTCAATAAAGATTAGTCACCCTTTGAATGTTAAGCTTTGTGCTAGTGAGCTTATAATAGAGATATGGGCATGGTGGTGAGGCGGCTGAGTCAACCAAGAAGCCATTAGAAGTTCCAATGTACGCTGGGCACTGTGGCTCATGCCTATAATCCCAGCACTTTGGGAGGCCAAGGCGGGTGGATCACGAGGTCAACAGATTGAGACCATCCTGGTCAACATGGTGAAACCCTGTCTCTACTACAAATACAAAAATTAGCTGGGCATGGTGGCGCGCACCTGTAGTCCCAGCTACTTGGGAGGCTGAGGCAGGAGAATTGCTTGAACCCAGGAGGCAGAGGTTACAGTGAGCCAAGATCGTGCCATTGCACTCCAGCCTGGGTAACAAAAAGCGAAACTCCGTCTCAAAAACAAAAAGAAAACAGAAGTTCCAGTGTAATATTGTGGCATTCATGACTCAAACGTGACAATGAATGACCACCAAGTGACACGCCTGTTAGAATTATTACACAAGTCAATAAAGGACCTTACAAGGCTGGGCTGGTGGCTCAGGCCTGTAATCCTAGCACTTTGGGAGGCTGATGCGGGTGGATCACTTGAGGTCAGGAGTTCGAGACCAGCCTGACCAACATGGTGAAACCTCTTCTCTACTAAAAATACAAAAATTAGCCGTGCATGGTGGCAGACACCTGTAATCCCAGCTACTTAGGAGGCTGAGGCAGCAGAATCCCTTGAACTCCGGGCGAGGTGGGGGAGGTTGCAGTGAGCTGAGAGCATGCCACTTCACCACTCCAGTCTGGGTGACAGAGAGAGACTCTGCTGCAAAAACAAACAAACAAACAAACAAACACCGTTATAAGCCTGCCAAAAACCACTTTGCTTCCTGTATTCATTATCACCATTTGTTTCCCCAGAGGTAACCATTATACTGATTTCTAACAACATAGATTAGACTTGCATATTTTGAATTTTATAAAATTTGTGTCATCTAGTCTGTATACTCTTTTATATGGATTATTTCATTCAACATAATGTTGATAATATTCCTAATCTGTATATATGCCCTTTGTCAGTTATACATGGCAAAGCCATTTTGTGGCTTGTATTTTCACTTTATTAGAGGTATCTCTTTATAACAGAAGTTATTTAAATTTGGTAAACCCCCATTTAGCATATGGTTTTCAGGTTAGAATTATTAAAGATCTCAAAAATATTGTTCTATATTATTTTTTGAAAGCTTTGCTGTTTTATCTTTCACATATTGATCTATAATTCATCCTGAAATTATTTTTGTGCATAGTGTGTCATGTTTCACTATTTCCCTATGTATATCCAAGTAATCCAGAACTTCATTTTTCCACTGCATTCCAGACCATTTTTGCCATTAATCAAGTATTCACATATGTGTTGGTCTGTATCTGGGCTTCATATAATGTTTCATCGATCTCTTTGTCTATATATGTCCCAATACCACACTGTCTTAAGTATTGTGGCTTCATAAGTAGTTATTATCTGGCAGTATAAGTTCTCCAATAGTGTTCTTTGTTTTCAAGATTGCCTTGACCATCCTTAGTATTTTATGCTCCCAATTAAATGTTGGATTTATGTTACTAATTTACATGAAAACATTATAATTTTAATGAGAATTATGATAAATCTGCAGCCAGATCAATTTGAGAAAATCGACATTTTAAAAATGTTGAACCTCCTAATCCATGATGTTGGTTTATTTCTCCATTTCAGTCTTATTTAATTTCTACCAATAATGCTTTAGAACTTTTCTAAATAGAACACCTTTCATTAGGTTTGTTCCTAGGTATTAAGTCTTTTCTTTTCTTTTCTTTTCTGTTTTTTGTGCTTTTGTAAATACTAGCTTTAAAAATCTGTATTTTTATTATTTGTGGGTAGTATATAGAAATACAATCAATCTGTGTATATTGATGTATGTAATCACTTTGCTGAATTCATTAATTATCATAGTTTACTTTTAATTATTTTATATTTACTAAATATATAATTATTTCATGTGAAGATATTGAGAGGTTTTTTCTTCTTTTAGTTCTTAAACTTTTATCGTTTTTTTTCCTTGATCTCTTGCTTCAGTGAGTTTCTGGAGTATAATGCTGAATCTGAGCAGTGATGAGGGGCACTCTTGTCTAATTCCTGATCTCAGGAAGATAGCATTCATCATTTCATCTTAAAGTATTATTTGTTTGCTATAAACTCTATGTGGATGTATTCTGTTAAAATTACAATGTTCCTTTTTATTATTAGTTTGCAAAGTGTTTTTAAAATTATAAATGGATGTTAAATTTTATAAAATGCATTATCTGCCTCATTTGAGATTATCTTATATTTTTTTTTCTTGATGCTGTTCATGTATTGAAATACAATGATTTGGTTTTGAAAGCTAAGCCAGCCTTGCATTCATGGAATAAATATAACTTGTTTTTTATGGATTGTTCATTTGACATATGACTAAATACAGTTGGGTAAGATTTCTTTGAGAAATTTTGGAATTTTATGTCTATATTCATGGGTGAGATTGGATGATGGATTTCTTTTCCTGTAAAGTGATTGTTAACTTTTGTTATCAAGGTCATGCTTGCCACAAAAAAACTATTGGAAATTGTATTCTCTTGTTCTCTGGAAGAATTTGTGTGAGATTGGAATGATTGTTCTCTTATATGTTTGAATAATTAAATGAGTAATTAATCAGCAAAGCCATCTGCACATGGAAGGTTTTAAATTAAAGACTATGTTTTTAATGGGTAGAGAAGAATACAGATACTATTTTGCTTCTTGGGTCAGTTTTTATAATTTTTAAAGAATTTTTTCATTGTATCTAAATTTTCTAACTTAATGGCAAAAAGCATTCATGATATCTTATTTCTCTGCAAATGTCTGAAGTATCTGTGATTACATTCTCTTTTCCACTCCTGGTAATCTCTCTTTTATTTTGGTTCTGTTTTGTGATGAGGCTTATCAATTTTATTAGTCTTAAAAAATCAACTCTTGGCTTTTGTAAGCGTGTTTTCTGTTTTAGCTTTTATCTTTGCCATTTTGTCCTTCAAGCTTCTTCTGGTTTTCTTGTTTCTTTTAATGTATTGTGATATATGCCAAAAAGAATAGATTTCTGGGCTTCTCTTCTAATACGTGCAGTGAAAAGTACTTAATGTCTTTTCTAAGCATGGCTTTAGTTGCCTTCCACTTTTTGTCTCTTCATGCTTTGGTCGTGTATATTACCTACCTTAATGTCTTCCGTGTTGTCTAATTTGCTTTTAAGCTCAGGGATTTAGACCTTAATTTGGTAAACTATATTTTTACTTATAGAATTTTATTTTATTTTAGAATTTCTAGTTCTTTACTGTAACTCTCCATCTATTTGTTTAAACCTGTAAACCTATTAGTCATAATTACTTTGATTCTCAGTCTGATATCTTCAATATCTGGATCCTCCTATAAGTCTCTTTCAATTTTCTTTTCTTAGCTTTTGGATAGTTCTTACCCTTTAGAGTTAATGGTTATGTTTTGATTGAATATCACACTTCATGTATAAATAATTATAAAGATAGTCAAAATTCTGAATAATGTTACTTTCCTCTAGAGATAATTGTGTGTGTGTGTGTGTGTGTGTGTGTGTGTGTGTGTGTGTGTGTGTGTGTTTCTGGTATGCAGTTAGGCTAGGGGCAGATGACTTTAAAGGGATTCAAAGCTAGGCTTCAGCCATTTGAAGTTTCATCTGTTTCTCGTCACGCTCACTGTTAGGATGTAGCCATTTGAAAATACCAATTCAAAATCTGTAAAATTTAACAGAAACTCTTGGCAGAATCTAAATTTCAATTTGTAATCCTTCCAGCCCTGTGAGATTTCAGTGCATTTCCCTAGCTTCTCAGAGCCAAACTGCTACAGTTTCTTTCACAATTAATGATTGTCTTGAGGAAAAGAGTAACGCCAAATGCTAGGCTCATCTCTCCTGACTTCCACCTTCTTTCTGATCTTGGCCCTGAATCTTCTCCCTTGGTTTTGCTTCAGTGTCTCTACATAGCTTTTGCTTTTTTTCGGTTTTGTCCCCCTTTCCTAATTGTTCTCATTGAACAACATAGTGATATAATATAGTCAACCATTAATGAAAGTGAGTCAAATTGTTGGACCACACCCCGTGATAATCCAATTCAGTAGGTTTGACATTGGGACTAACAATCTACATTTTAAAAAGGGGCTACAAAGTATATATGACCTAGGTGTCCACAGAACGTCCAGGCAGAGAACCTTTGAGAAATCTGTCTTAGACATGCATATAGCATTGACTGTCAAAGTTAATACACTATGTCCCTTAAGATTTAGTCTAGCCCAGAGTCTCTGGGAATTCAGTAAGCAAGCCTCATAAGTCTGTGATTCCATTGTCATAAAATAAAGCTGAGTAAGGTCAGACTTCAGGTCAGCAATTTTCCTCCAGCTCCATGGCAGCTGTTCTATCACAGTGTATTTAGCAGTCCCCTGAACCCCAATATTAACATCTTGCTATACCCTGCTCCGTGCTCATTGCAATAGAAAAGATCACATGTGTCTGGATAAGAGAAAGCAGGAGAGGGAGGTTTTGTAAAGGAGATTACATTTGAGGTTAGCCTTGAAGCACATGTGGAATTTCTTCAGAGATTTAGAGGAAAAGTATTCCAGAAAGAGACAACAGTAGGAGGAAAAACATGAAAAATATAGGACAGCGGTTCTCAAACTTTATTGTGAATCAGAATCACTTGAATAACTTTTGGAAGATGTAAGTAATAAGATTCTACCCTCAGAGGTTTTCACTTAGTAGGTTTGGGATGAGGTCCAAGAATATGCAGCTTTGATAGGCTCATACAGTGATTCTGAGGCAGGTAGTCTATGGACCACACTGGGTGAAACACTGGTTGAGTTGAAAAACCAAACAAACAATGATTCTTTATGAAATAATAAGAAAAGAGTTCAAATGCTAAGGTATTTGGTTCATTGATACATAAATTTCAAGGACATAACATAAAAATAATGGTTTGCAGGGAGGAAGTCATTTATGACATTTGGGAGATTAAATAAAGTAGAAAGAAAATGAGAAAAAAATTGATTTCTATGAAACAATGTGTTCTTTGCCCACAAAAACATTAAGCTATCAAAGCTATGATACACACATTTCAGAAGCTTTCCTCCACACTCCTTTTGAAGAAAGTAAGAATTGTGGACCAATGTGATGTTATTCACCTTACTCTAGAGAGGCCCTATTCCCTGCCTGTGTCTCCCTCATGTTATGTTTGCTTTATTATCCTAAAAATGTAAGTCAGACTATGTCATCCTTTTGTTGAAAACCCTCCAAAGGCTTCCCATTAGAATTAAGTCCAAATGCTCTATTATCTGGCCCCAGTCTCTGCTCTAATCTCATCTCCTATCATCCGCTCCCAGTTTTCTGTAATTCAGCCACATGACTTTTATTTTTTCTGTTCATTTAAAATATCAAATTAATTCCCCTTACATGGCCTTTGGCCTTGATGTGTTCCTTGTCTGGAATGGTTTTCATCATAATTCAGACTTCTGTCTGGCAGATTCCATTTTCATCATTCAAATCTCAAGTAAAATGTCATGACCTCAAGTAAATCATCCCTTACCATACTTTATAAATTTTCAATCATCTTCATGCCTGTTACCCTTTATCCCATCACCCTGCTAAATAAATATCCTTCATATTGTTCACATGGTCTAAAATTATATTTCTTGGTTATTTTTTTTTCCATAGGATGTATACTTCCTAAGTGCAGGAATCCATCTTATTTTTATTGCTGAAATTCCAGTGTCTAGAAAGAATTAACACATAATGTCAATATATATTTGCTGAAAAACAACTAAATAACTTTAATAGGTATTACCAAAGGTCTCCTCTAGTCTAATCTCTTCATCTCTCTCCATGTATCAAAATTATCTGAATTTTTTTTTCTCTCTAGGGGAAACGTTTTCCTAGGCTAACCTAGCTAAAGAATTACCATGTTCTTAAAGGTTTTTAAAATGGAATATACCCTTGGGAAGTGCAATGCCTTAAGCTTTGATCAGCCTTGTATATCCCAGGTCAGATATTGAGGAAGTAGGATTTCGGTTTGGGAGAAAGATAGGAGGGAGCTGTGGGGGGTGCATTTTGGAGAAAGGATCATTTCTAGGGAATGTGGGCCTAGCTGGGGTGCTACAATAGCCAATCCAGACATTGAGTACACTGAAAGAGTAGAAGGAACCCTCTAAATATAAATTGTGTGGACCTCCAACTTGGCCAGGAGTCAAATCCAGAATGAAGAAACTCTCTCGGTCTTTCATGAACAGTTTTCATTTAACTTCCCAGGCTCACCACCTGCCCTCCCTTCAGAAAACTGTCTTTTGAAATTCCTGGAACTTATTTGTCATTTTCTTACATGCCACAGCCAGTTGTCTCTTGTTGCATTGTCCTATTGGTATACCTATTGATGTAACATAATTTACCATAACACATGCAACTATAGTGTCTTAATGATTCTCAAATGGGAGATGACAGAGGGTTGGATTCTTGGAGAAGTAAATGGCACATGCCTTTGCTGACAGAATCTTAACGACCAGATGTGGTTTCGTGCCTTCATTTGTGGGATGAAGCTTTAGTGGATGGATTTAGGCTTTTAGTGGGGGATAGTAGGGTTAGAAACACAGACTGAGAACATGCTGTGAGCTATAATCAGTCACCATTGAAACCTGTGAGCCAAGCCCTCAAGATGTTTATGAAAATACTAATAATAGTAGCTAATATTTACTTGGCACTTACTCTCTGCCAGGCACCATTTGTAAATATTTGGTGCCTGGCAGAGAGTAAAATATGTTAGCTCACTTTATCTTCACAATCCTGTCAGGCAGGCAAGGCTATTATCATGGAATCACAGAGGAAACTGAAGTACAGAGGAGATAAGCAAATTGCCCAAAAGCACAAGGGAGTGGTAGGGCACATATTAAAACTCAAGTGTGGCTGCCAAACCTGAGCTCTTAATAATCACTATCCTATCCTATACTCTATTGGTAATACTGGAGATAATTGAGTAACAGTAATAGGTGGTAATAATAACTACAATAACTACCATGTTTTGTGCTAAGTATTAAATACTTTACATAATCTCATTTAAGTCTCACAGTACTTCTGCGAAATAAGTACCATTAGAGTCTTTGTGTTGTAGATGGGGGAATGTGAGGCTCAGAGTGTACATTCTCTCGCCCAGTCTTGTAGCTAGGAAGTAGGACAGCCAGGACTTGAACCCAGGTTTCTCTGAACCTGGTTCCTAAAAAAATCAAATCATTATGCCATAGGGTCATGCTAAAGTTAGCTCATAAAGCCAACATGTAAAGAATTCCTTTGTCTTACAGTGAGGCTCCCTGACAAGTGGGAAGGATTGATAACTCTCCCTACCTTTGCTCTGTTGTAAAGGTGGAGCCTCAGAGTATACATGTTGGACATCACATTCCACATTTCTGCCAGTAAGTCAAAAGTAGCAGTCAGCCTAACACTTGGGCCCTGTAGAAGAAACTTCTGTCCAAAGGTAACTGAGGCAAGACTTCCTTTCCCTTTATATAACCCCCAGTTTGTTCTTTGCTGTTTTTCATGTACAAGATAATGTAACCTGCCCACCGTCCTAAATGTTACTTTGAATTGGTTGTCTTGCTGTAGGGATAAAGCAAACTGATGCCTTCTATTTTATTGGGTCCCTGTTGCAATTTTTAAAATAGCTGGTCAAGATTAGGTGCTCAGGCTGTGGTCAGGGTTAAGCATCCCCCGCCTTGTCCAAGGTGAAGGTCTGAGACAGTGATGAGGATAAGAGCAAAACTCATTGATTCACTGGGGGACTATACCCTTATCTTAATTGTCCTCCTCTTTGCCAGTTCCCGGAGAGGCAGCAGAAACTTCACTTTTCTGGTCTTAGTGCCATTTGCAATGCAATTCAAATTCTCAATATGGTCTTTCCTGCTCCCACTTGCTGCCATATATGTGAGTTTCCTGCCACTTCTGCCCCTCAGTGAAGTGTGCAGTGAAATGAATCTGTTTTTATTTCCCTCACACACAGCAGTCATCGACTCCCCTGTTGGTGCAGTGAGACCAGGCAAGGGTAGGGCATCCCAGACACTTGAAGATTAGGATCTATCTTATATAAATCCTCAAGTGACCTGGTAACATTTGCAGAAGGTTTATCAAAGTTAGAGACCAACCCCCTTTTCACCCCAACAGAAATACTGCCCAATCAGGAGGGGAACTGAGCTGAGCTCAGTTGAAAGTACTCTTTGCATGCCCCCTGCTGCTGTTTTAATGTCTTTCCTTTGGCATTAGGAAAGCTGTACTTCGCTGTCAGTGGACCCCTTAACCCATTGAGGATGGGCTGAGATCAGCAAGCTGTCTTGGTTTTATGAAACAGCATCAGTATGTTCTTTTACTTATTACAGCATTAAGGCCAATGCTTTCAGAGGAGAAAAAAGTCTTTTAGGTCTTAAAAATGGCATCAAATCTCCTTCATGATAGCTTCTGCCACAGCAGTACATAATACCTCAGATCCAGAGTACTGATGGCAGAAGGAAATGCTTTGTGAAGAAGGCAATCCCAGGAAGACAAGTGAGGGGGATGATGTGTCTGCCATCATAGGAGATGTTCCATTGTCCACTTCTACTATTTGCAAAGAAACAGCATTCTCTTCACTTGGAGTGTTTTTCCTGCTCTGTATTCTGCACCCTGCTCTCTGTGTGGTGTTTTCTGTCTAGGCTGGTGAGTTTCAAGGGATGGAGAAATTTGTTGCTTTGTGTATGTTTGGGAAATGGGCAGAAAGGGGTGTGGTGTAAAGACAAGACTATATCAAAATAGGGCAGGTGTATATAGGCTTTAGAAAAAAATTCAGTATTATGACAAAAGTAAAGATTGATAATCTTTTCTTGCCTGATAGAAATCAGTATTTACACACACTAGCTTCCTTATATCAGTGATTCTCAAACGGTCAGGTGGCAAGCCCCCATGAAAGGATTTATCACAACAAAGGGAAAAGTTAGGCTTTATGTTTATCAGAAGGAGCCAAGAGTTAAAAGTAGATAGAAAATATCAGTTTATGTCTCATGCATTTTCCATCTCACTAGTGATGCTTTGAATTCACCCATGTCCTGCATAGGAGAATGGAGGAAGAGCACCTTGCCTTTTTTAACAAGCTGAGCTCAGGGTTTATTTATTCATAAGGTGTTTGTTTTTCCCCTTTGCCTTTTTGCTCTCTCCCTTTTTTGAGCTTTGATTAATTCTGCTTTGTTTACTATTCTTGTTGTTGATTCTGTTACCCTGCATTTGGTGACTTCAGATTACCTCTTTCAGTGTTTTGTCTCTCTATATGTGCCTGCTTGTCATTGTATTTATTTATTTATTTATTTATTTATTTATTTTTGAGACAGCATCTTGCTCTGTTGCTTAGGCTGGAATGCAGTGATGCAGTCTTGGCTCACTGCAGCCTTGACCTCCCAGTCTCAAATGATCCTCCCACCTCGGCCTCCTGAGTACCTGGGACCACAGTTGCATGCCACTACATCCTGCTAATTTTTGTATTTTTTTTTTTTTTGTAGAGACAGAGTTTTGCCATGTTGCCCAGGCTGGTATCAAACTCCTGGGCTGAAGCTATCTGCCTGCCTTGGCCTCCCAAAGTTCTTGGATTGCAGGCACGTGCCACTGTACCAGCCTTGCATTAACCTCATCTGTCTCTCTTTTTAAAAAAATAATTGTCTTTCTCTGCGTCTTTTCTTTGTGTCTCTATCACTCTTCTTTTTTTTTTTTGAGACAGTCTTGTTCTGTCGCCAGGCGCCAGGCTGGAGTGCAGTGGCGCAATCTCAGCTCACTGCAATATCCACCTCCTGGGTTCAAGCAATTTTCCTGCCTCAGCCTCCCAAGGCGCGTGGCACCACGCCCAGCTAATTTTTGTATTTTTTAGTAGAGACGGGGTTTCACCATGTTGGCCAGGATGGTCTTGATCTCTTGACCTCATGATCTGCCTGCCTCGGCCTCCCAAAGTGCTGGGATTACAGGCATGAGCCACCGCGCCCGGCCTCTATCACTCTTCTATACACAACCTCGTGTAAACATCTCTCCCCACCCTCCAAGCTTCTTAGTTACTTCAGATACTTTATGGAGTGAGGACAGGGAACTGTGATGTTTCACTTGTCTGCAGTACCTACTCAGTCTTTTGCCTTCCCCAAACATAAGATCTCTTAATCCAAGGTTTGGCAAACTGGGACCTGCTTGCCAAATCTGGCGCTGTTTTTGTAAATATAGTTTTGTAAAATATTTACTATCTGACCCCTTACAGAAATGTTTGCTGCTTTCCTTCTTAATCAATGCTTTAGTGGGCATCAGAATTGCATGGGTGTAGGGTAAATGCACATGATAGCAATAACTTCAGCATACCCTGAGAATGACACTATATGGCAGACTCACTTGAAAGTATGTTCCCAGCTAGGGAATCTGGGAGTAGCCAACGCAGAGAATCATTCCTTGTCTATGAGGAACATCTAAATCAATGGCCCATCCAGTGGGAAACTGTGTGGGGGATCAAAGCCCTGAATTTTGGGTTGAATGAAGCTTGCCAGGTGGAGGTTGTTAGGGAGAAGGTGCTAAGTAAAAATGCTATGTAAACTACATGTTTTCTTTTCAAGCGGTTGCAGTGCTTCTGCCCAGCCTGCCGTCACCGGGCTGTTTGGCTATCCTGACCAGACCTCCACCGCTGGTCTCTTTTCCCTGTATGTAAGCCCCCAATAAAACCCTATGTCTCATTTGCTGGCTCTGGGTCTCTTCTTTCACCTCTTGAACCTGGTGCCATCCCCATTGGAGTTGATAGGGGTTTACCACAGCAATGGGGAGAGTATTGAAATGCAGCCTTTTAGAACCCGTGCCACCAAAGATACCCATTCAGTTTATCTAGAGTGTGAATGCTAATCTGCATTTTCAACAAGCAGATTCTTATAATGAGGCAAATTAGGAAAATGCTGAAAATGTACCCATTGCACAGATAAGGAATCTGAATCCAGAGATTCCTAGCTGACCATATGTGCATATAAACATAGAAAATGGCCCTATTTTAAACAAGACTATAACCTTCTATTTGCCTTTTTGTCCAAAACTAGGAAAGAGTGTGTTGTATCTGTGTTACCCTCTCTTTGTCTGAGAGCTGATGCTGTGACTTAGGACCTTGCTATTCAATGTTTGGTCCACAGACTAGCTACCAACCATATAGACATCATCAGGGAGCCCATTAGAAATGTAGCATCTCAGGCTCCACACTGTACCTAGTGAATCAGAATCTGCACTTTTATAAGATCCACAGGTGATTCACATGTACATTGATGTTTGAGAAATGCTGATCTTGAGGAAAGAACACAGGTTCTGCCCCTAAACATACCCCACCTGGGAGGTACTAGGTAGTGCTGAGATGAGCATATGCTTTGAAATGAAATGGTGCTGTGTTAAAAACCCTGCACTGCTACTTATTAGCAATGTGACTTTGACCACGGCACTTTCCCTCTCAGTATTCATATCTGTAATGGAGAAAGAATAACACCTGCCAGCCAGTGATGAAAATTTCTGTGGGATAATTCATATACAATGTCTAGCAGATACTAGATGTACAATAAACATTCATTTTCCTTCTTTGCCTAAGTTTCCTCAATTGTAAAATGAAGGGAAGGATAATAACACCCACACAGTCTCTACCACAAAGTTATCATGAAGACTGTCTATGTGAAAATGATTTGCAAACCACAATCCTTACACAAATGTAGGGTGGCCTCACTACTAGTTCTGAATGTGTATAAAGTCCCCAGTAGTTATTCATGAGAAGCAGAAAATAGCAGAGTAATCCTCCTGATAGGCTCTACAAACCATCTGTTGATTTGATGAGAGTGTGAAATATAGACAACCAATACCAGTGAAATTTGTGAACTAACATGTTTGAAAAGGTGTGTGTGAGAAAGTCAACTTTGTTATAACCCTCTCACTTGCTAGTTATTCCAGTTACTGCCTGGCATTAGCTAGATTTTTGCCTGATGTTAGTTAGCTTTTGCATTTTGGCCAAAGTCGGTCTGGATTCAGAATACAGAGAAAATGATGGCACTTTCTAAGAGGCCCAGTTTTACCATCGGAGATAGAAGAATGAAGAGGCAGCACCTGGGAAGAAGAGCAGGAACTAGCAATCAGAGCCTCTAGCATCTTCCAATAATAATAAAAACACTATCTGAGGTATTTATATATAATTAGCATCAGTACACAATTCCCAGCCACCTTCCTCTACCACCAAGGGAACATGGGACAGAGATAAGTCTGCTTCTTTCTTTTTTTTTTTTTTTTTAACATACATGGTCTTCTCATATGCTATGGCTTGTGGCATATAGATATAGAGATGATTTCTTGTGTAGAGAACTTCCTGTGTTCCAGTCATTGTGTTACATTCTTTACATTAACCTCATTTAATCTGCAGAATAATCCTGTAAAAGGCAAAAGTATTATTGTTATTCACAATTTACAGATCTGAAAACTGAGGCTCAGAGTTGTTGTATTTCCTTCCTAAGGTCTAACAGTTTCCCCATTGGTAGCACCTGGATTCAGATCCAGGTCTTTTTGACTATCTCCTGTGCTCATCGGTTTTGCTTCACTGACCCCTGCTTTTGTAGGTTTATTGACTCCATTTCCTTCCTAATGTTTCAGAGTTCCAGGAGTCTGTGGAAAGGGCTTGTTTTCCCAGGATCTATCCTCAGTCAGAGTATCTTCTTTTCTGTGTAATGCACTGCGACTTTCCTCCTTTTCTGGGTAGCTACTATACCAATTTAGCCTTATATGTGAGGCAAAGACCTGAGTTTGATGAAATCCATCCTGCTCACTTGCACTGCATGTGTAATAAATAGGTAAGGGACAGAAAGCAAAGGATTTGAGAGAGGGTCAGAAAATGTGAAGGTCTTAGTGTAATTGCCAGAAATAACAGCTTTTAGGAGTGAGCATAATGGGGAGGTGTACCACCAGTGCACTTCTTATTCTTTACCTGTGGGTCCCATTCAAAGATAGAAGAGAGTTTTGTGGTTATAGACTGTGAATCATATCCTCTTCCTGCCTCCAACTGTCTCTTGAGGCTCCCCCATGTAAAAATCTCATGCTACTGTCTATCTACCCATGAGTCTGTCCATTATGATTGCTATGTGTGCCGACTTATTACACATTGTGCACTGAATTTTGTCTTTGTGATTGTTGCCTTTACTAATGCAATGAAGGTGGTGATATTAGAATGGGGAATTAATCTCTACAAAAGTAGGGCTTTTATGTGTTTAATATATATTTAGTGTAATGTATGCGACTTTTGGCAACTTGTTTTGGTTATTTATTTATTTATTTTTTGCCAAGTTTTGATCACCATTGCCTAGGCTACTTATTATTCTTCAGCAGGGTAAGTCATGTCTGCCTTTTCAGATAGTTTAGTTTCCTTTCTTTTTTTCCTTGAATTTTCTGAATTAAAACTCTTTTTCTATTTACTTCTTCTCGAAAGAGTCATCATGAAACCACTGCATCAGAATCACCTACAATTATTGTTAAAATGCAGATTCCTATGTTCCATCTCAAACTTATGGAATTGGAATCTCCTAAACATTGGGCCTTGGAATCTGCAGTCTTACCACACTGATGTTAAAGAATGCTTGCTCTAATTGTTTTTTTCCTCCATTTCAGACAGACACCTGAGTCCTCTTTGATCCTACTGTTTCCCATTTCCAGAGCAGCTTAGTGTGTCCAGGGAATGCTTGAGAGGATCTTTTATGTACCCAGGAGTTAACTGCTAGTCATTTAAGAGTAATACTCTGAAGCCATCAAGGTAATTAAAGCAACTGTATTTCACCTACGCCCTGAGGAGTGCAAGGGCAGTTAAAAGGAAAATGTGTGGATGTTGCCTCCAGCATGCACAGAATGGCCTTATAAGTAGAACTGAATGGCAGCCTGTAACCCATTCACTAACAGTACCTCTCTCATTTTAGCCTCAAGTGCATAGGCTTGTCAGTGGGGGGATTTCCTACATCCTAGTTCATGAGCTCCATTGAACTGTGGAGACACTTTTACCTCCGAAATAACCTTACAAATACCTGGTCCTGAAGGCAGAGTTGGGAAAGGGAAATTGATTTCAATTTTCAAGTGTAATGGCTAAAGGTTGTCAGTGTACTGTTAGGGTGCAGGATGACATCATTTTGGAGCACACCCTGGCTTCCAAGGCCATGTGCAAAGCATGCTTAATGAGATGCTGCAAATAATATTCTACCTCAGGTGAGGTTCTAAATTGTAGAGGTTTCCTGAAGATGTTTAATGCGGTTTTGTATACTGAAAAATCATCACTCACTTTCACTTAAAGCTACTGGCCTTAAAAATGTCTAGTGGTGGTTGAGGGACAAGATGGCCAAATAGGAACAGCTCTGGTCTGCAGCACCCAGCAAGACCAACGCAGAAGGCAGGTGATTTCTGCATTTACAACGGAAGTACCTCATTAATCTCATTGGGACCCCGGTTAGACAGTGGGTGCAGCCCATGGAGGGCAAGCAGAAGCAGGATGGGGTGTCACCTGGGAAGTGCACGAGGTCAGGAAACAACCTCTCCTACCCAAGGGAAGCCATGTTGGACCATACCATGAGGGACAATGCTATCTGGCCCAGATACTATACTTTTCTGACAGTCTTCGTGACCCACAGACTAGGAGATTTCCCTTGGGTGCCTACACTACAAGGGCTCTGGGTTTCAAGCACAAAACTAGGTGGCCGTTTGGGAAAGACACTGAGCTAGCTGCAGGAGTTTTTTTTTTCATAACCCAGTGGCGCCTGTAATGCCAGCAAGACAGATTCATTCACTCCCCTGGAAATGGGCTGAATCCAGGGAGCCAAGTGTTCTTGCTCAATGGATACCACCCCCATGGAGCCCAGCAAGCTAAGATCCGCTAGCTTGAAACTCTCGCTGCCAGTAAGGCAGTCTGAAGTCAACCTGGGATGCTCGAGCTTGGTGAGGGGAGGGCGTCCACCATTATTGAGGCTTGAATAGGTGGTTTTCCCCTTACAGTGTAAACAAAGCTGCCGGGGAAGTTCGAACTGGGTGGAGTCCACCACAGCTCAGCAAAGACACTATAGCCAAACTACCTCTCTAGATTCCTCCTCTCTGGGCAGGGCATCTCTGAGAGAAGGCAGCAGCCCCAGTCAGGGGCTTATAGATAAAAACTCCCATCTCCCTGGGACAGAGCAACTTGGAGAGGGGCAGCTGTGGGCATAGCTTCAGCAGACATAAACTTTCCTGCCTGCTGGCACTGAAGAGAGCAGAGGATCTCCCAGAAGAGTGCTCTAGCTCTGCTAAGGGACAGATGCCTCCTCAAGTGGGTCCCTGACCGTCGTGCCTCCTAACTGGGAGATACATCCCAGCAGGGGTTGACAGACACCTCATACAGGAGAGCTCTGGCCAGCATCTGGTGGGTGCCCTTCCTGGGACAAAGCTTCCAGAGGAAGGAACAGGTGGCGATCTTTGCTGTTCTAAGCCTCCACTAATGATACCCAGGCAAACAAGGTCTGGAGAGGAACTCCAGCAAACTCCAGCTGATCCACAGCAGAGGGGCCTGACTGTTAGAAGGAAAACTAGCAAACAGAGATGCAGCCTTCTAGAACCCATCACCAAAGATACCCATTCAGTTTATCTAGAGTGTGAATGCTAATCTGCATTTTCAACAAAGATCAAAAAAGAGAAAGAAGAACATTATGTAATGGTAGAGGGATCAATGCAACAAGAAGAACTAACTACTCTAAATATATATGCACACAATAGAGGAGCACCAGATTCATAAAGCAAGTTCTCAGAGACCTAAAAAGAGACTTAGAATCCCACACAATAATAGTGGGGAGACTTTAACATGCCACTGTCAATGTTAGACAGATCAATGAGATAGAACATTAGCAAGGATATTCAGGACTTGAACTCAGCTCTGGACCAAGCAGACCTAATAGACATCTACAGAACTCTCCACCCCAAATCAACAGAATATACATAATTCTCAGCACTGCATCACACTTATTCTAAAATTGACCACATAATTGGAAGTAAAACACTCTTCAGCAAATGCAAAAGGATAGAAATAACAAAGAGTCTCTCAGACCACAGTGCAATCAAATTAGAACTTAGGATTAAGAAACTCACTCAAAACTGCACAACTACATGGAAACTGAACAACCAGCTCCTGAATGACTAATGGGTAAATAATGAAATGAAGACAGAAATAAATAAATTCTTTGAAACCAATGAGAACAAAGACACAACATACCAGAATCTCTGGATCACAGCTAAAGTAGTCTTCAGAGGAAATTTATATTACTAGATGCCCACAGGAGAAAGCACGAAAGATCTAAAATTTGCACGTTAACATCACAAGATGTTAAGACCAGGGCAATAAGGCAAGAGATTTAAAAGAACTAGAGAAACAAGAGCAAACAAATTCAAAAGTTAGCAGAAGACAAGAAATAACTAAGATTAGAGCAGAACTGAAGGAGATAAAGACATGAAAAACCTTTCCAAAAATCAATGAATCCAGAAGCTGTTTTTTTTTTAAAGATTAGCAAAATAGATAGACCACTAGCCAGACTAATAAAGAACAAGAGAGAGAAGAATCAAATAGACACAGTGGTGGGATAGCACTACTCATCACACAGAAATATAAACTACCATCAGAGAATACTATAAACACCTTTACACAAATAAACTGGAAAATCTAGAAGAAATGGATAAATTCCTGGACACATACACCCTCCCAAGACTAAACCAGAAAGAAGTAGAATCCCTGATTGGCCAATAACAAGTTCTGAAATTGAGGCAGTAATTAATAGCCTACCAAAAAAAAAAAAAAAAAAAAAAAGGCCCAGGACCTGACTGGTTTACAGCCGAATTCTACCAGAGGTACAAAGAAGAGCTGGTACCGTTCCTTCTGAAACTATTCCAAACAATAGAAAAAGAAGGACTCCTCCCTAACTCATTTTATGAGGCCAGCATCATCCTGATACCAAAACCTGGCAGAGACATAACAAAAACAGAAATGAAAAGAAAATTTCAGGCCAATATCCCTGATGAACATCAATGCTAAAATCCTCAGTAAAACACTGGCAAACCGAATCCAGCAGCACATCAAACAGTTTATCCACCACCATCAAGTCAGCTTCATCACTGGGATGCAAGGCTGGTTTAACATATGCAAATCTGTAAACGTATTCTATCACATAAACAGGACCAATGACAAAAACAACATCATTATCTCAATAGATGCAGAAAAGTCCTTCAATAAAATTCAACAACCCTTCATGCTAAAAACACTCAATAAACTAGATATTGATGGAACGTATTTCAAAATAATAAGCACTATTTATGACAAACCCAAAGCCAATATCATACTGAATGGGAAAAACTGGAAGCATTCCCTTTGAAAACTAGCACAAGAAAAGGATGACCTCTGTCAACCCCTCCCATTCAACATATTATTGGAAATTCTGACCAGGGCAATAAGGCAAGAGAAAGAAATAAATTGTATTCAAATAGGAAGAGAGGAAGTCAAATTGTCTCTGTTTGCAGATGACATGATTGTATGTTTAGAAAAACCCCATCGTCTCACCCCAAAATATCTTAAGCTGAAAAGCAACTTCATCAAAATCTTAGGATACAAAATCAATGTGCAAAAACCACAAGCATTCCTATACACCAACAATAGACAAACAGAGAGCCAAATCATGAGTGAATTCACATTCACAATTGCTACAAAGGGAATAAAATACCTAAGAATACAACTGACAAAGGATGTGAAGTACCTCTTCAAGAAGAACTACAAACCACTGCTCAAGGAAATAAAAGAGGATACAAACGAATGGAAAAACATTTCATGCTCATGGATAGGAAGAATCAATATCGTGAAAATGGCCATACTGCCCAAAGTAATTTATAGATTTAATGCTATCCCCATCAAACTACCAGTGACATTCTTCACAGAATTGGAAAACCACCTTAAAATTCTATATGGAACCAAAAATATCCTGTATAACCAAAAATAATCCTAAGCAAAAAGAACAAAGCCGGAGGCATCCCACTACCTGGCTTCAAACTATACTACAAGGCTACAGTAATTAAAACAGCATGATATTGGTACCAAAACAAATATATAGACCAATGCAACAGAATAGAGGCCTCAGAAATAATGCCACACATCTGCAACCATCTGATCTTTGACAAACCTGACAAAAACAAGCAATGGGGAAAGGATCCCCTATTTAATAAATGGTGTTGAGAAAACTGGCTAGCTATATGCAGAAAAATGAAACTGGACCCTTCCTTACAACTTATATAAAAATTAAGATGGATTAAAGACTTAAATGTAAAACTTAACACCATAAAAACCCTAGAAGAAAACCTAGGCAATACCATTCAGGACATAGGTATGGAAAGACTTCATGACTAAAAGACCAAAGCAATGGCAACAAAGCCAAAATTGACAAAATGCAATCTAATTAAACTAAAGAGCTTCTGCACAGCAAAAGGAACTATCATCAGAGTGAACAGGCAACCTACAGAATGGGAGAAGATTTTTGTACTTATCCATCTGGCAAAGGGCTAATGTCCAGAATCTATAAGAAACATAAACAAATTTACAAGAATAAAACAAAAACCCATGAAAAAGTGGGCAAAGGATATGAACAGATACTTCTTAAAAGAAGACATTTATGCAGCCAACAAACATATGACAAAAGCTCATCATCATTGGTCATTAGAGAAATGCAAATCAAAACTGCAATGAAATACTATCTCATGCCAGTTAGAATGGCAATCATTAAAAAGTCAGGAAACAACAGATGCTGACAAGGATGTGGAGAAATAGGGATGCTGTTACACTGTTGTTGGGAATGTAAATTAGTTCAACCATTGTGGAAGACAGTGTGGCAATTCTTCAGGGATGTAGAACTAGAAATACCATTTGACCCAGCATTCCCATTATTAGGTATATACCCAAAGGATTATAAATCATTCTAGTATAAAGATACATGCACATGTAGGTTTATTGCAGCACTATTCACAATAGCAAAGACTTGGAACCAACCCAAATGCCCATCAACGTGAGACTGGATTAAAAAAAATGTGGCACATATACACCATGGGATACTATGCAGCCATGAATAAGAATGAGTTCATGTCCTTTGCAGAGACATGGATGAAGCTGGAAGCCATCATCATCAGCAAACTAACACAGGAACAGAAAACTTAAACACTGCATGTTTTCACTTATAAGTGGGAATTGAACAATGAGAACATATAGACACAGTGAGGGGAACATCACACACCAGGACCTTTCGGGGATGGGGAGCAAGGCGAGGGCTACCATTAGGAGAAATAACTAATGTAGATGATGGGTTGATGGGTGCCACAAAGCACCATGGCACATGTATACCTATGTAACAAAACTGCATGTTCTCCACATGTATCCCAGAACATAAAAGTATAATAATAATAAAAGAAAATGTCTAGTAGTGGATACACAGATAGAAATACAAAGATTAATTAAGTTAGAACAACCCAAAAACAGTAGACTCAACAAATCACTTTATTTCAGGTTACCATATGATTCATAGTTCAAACCAAGATAATTTGGGAGTAAAAGGGAGCACTATTAATCAAGTCAGGACAATAGACATAAACTGATATGTAAGCAAACCTTATTTCCATGCCATTTAACCTTAACAAGCATGCTCTGCCATATAGTTTCCTTTGCTATTGCAGGGAACTATCAGTATTTCGGGATGCAGAAACACAGGTACATTTAAGGAGAAGATGACTAGAAAGTCAGCGTTCTCACCCTTTTTTTCTGAAGGATGAGACAGCTTTTCTGTGTTTTCAATCAAATGTGAATACTTGTAACATATGTGTTGCCAGGCCACTGGATGACCGATGTACCATGGCAACAGTCAGTGGTTCTTTAGCCTGATAACAGCCAAGTATAAGGTTATACATATGTATACGTGTGTGTGTGTGCGTGTGCGTGTATATATATGTGTGTGTGTGTGTGTGTGTGTGTGTATATATATATGTAACTCTGGGACAATATGCTAAGCAATTCCCATTACAAAAAAAAAAAAATAAGCTTAGAATGCATGCTGAGCCACTTTGGGCTCATACTTGGCTTCACGTTTTAGAAGATTTAAAGCCAAATTAATCTCAGGGAGACTCTTCAAGCTTCAATTATTTTCCTATTTTATTTCAGACACATTCACACTATGCTCTTCCAAGCACAAGAGCTCACACCTACATAGACATAGACATGCAAATACACAAAAACGGTTTAATGTCTATTGGCCAACCTTAGCCCGATGGAGATCAGGACCTAGTAACAAGAGTGTGTGCCCAGTGTCAGATCTATAGTACAAAGGAATATCCCTCCTGGGCCTCTCTGCTGCAGTCTACCAGCTGCATGGGAGAAAATCTATATCTCTTGGGGAATTGAGGGAAGAATCTGGTATGAATCATCTTCCTAATTTAAAACCTTTCCTTATTCCCGTTGCGTTTTCAACTTTCTTTCTTGCATATCTTAACTTTCACGAAGCTGACTTAATGATTTTCCAGCAAATGAGTACCTCTCATAAAGGATGTAGATGAAGTGGTTATTGTGTGCAAACTGAGGATTAGTGACCCCTCATAGAGCCACAATGCCACACTGTAGAAATCTTCTATAGCTCCTGTGCTTTGACTTACATGGGTCCCTTGAGGACCCTTCAGCCTCTGTGTCACCAAGCTATGTGAAGGTTGCCCATGATTTAGCTGCTTTTTGTAGAGAATCATTTTCAGAAGTTGATAGTGAACTTTCAAGAGTTGATGTGCAAAGGTATTTAAAATTGATTTCCTGTCTGCACTATTGGTCTCCAGGACTTACGCTGCTCCAAAGACACGAGCTAAGATTTTTCAGATGTTTTGTAACTCCTAATTACCCCTTTCTTTCCCATGGCACTCTCAAAAGAGTAGCCTAAGGTTGCTAGGTGACCGGGTTATTGCTTTGTTTTTTCTTTACAACCCGAGCGCCAGTCAGCATTGTTCCTTACTCTCCTGGTGGGCAATGGAAAACTCAAAAGTTATGTCACAGGACCCTAATATATTGGAGATTGAACGCATTAATGAGGTCAGCTTATCTAACGCCTCATTCTGTAGATGAGATCTCCTGCAACTTGGCACACTCCTTCTCATAGGCTCAAGTTTGGTGATGGAATTAAGACAAGTAAATATAGGAAAAAGGTTCAAGCTAGATTAATCTCAGGAATATCTTATCTCCTTTAATTCCTTTTTTCTATTAATCACTGTAATACTTCTTTTTATTTTTGCTATCTCTCTCACAACAGCCACAGGCTCCATATTCAATGCCACACTTTCCTATTGGGATTTTGATCAGAGAGCGGCTTCCTCTTGCTTACTTCTGTTTTCCACAGCCACAATTGGGAGTTTCATAACTCTTCTCCTTCCCAAAATTAGATCAAAAAAAGAGTCCTACTTGTATTTCCCTACAAATTCATACCAGTATCTGGGGAAGTAGAAAGCATAGGCTCTCTCTGAGTCACAACGGGCCTAAAAGGTTAGACTCTACCAAGGATAGAGAACCACTCGTTTCGATGCATCTCAAATTCACACTGACATGAAAAGATTTCTACTCAGTTCTTCATTTTTCCCAACAAGAAATCACCCTCTCTCAGTATTCAAAGTATTTGGTTTGAGTTCTGTTTAGCAGAAATCTCATTATACCTCATATCACTATACCTGTCTTTCTCCTCCATTGGATTGTTGGGTCCTTGAAGGGAGGCCCATTACTTAATCATCTCTATATCTCTAATCCTACCAATATTGTCTGACACAAAGGGGTATCTGGAAGAGTTTGTTGAAATTAAATGTAAGACATTATTCAAATGGTCTGTATCGCAGACCAGCATAATGCTAGATACCACAATGACTTCACAAACAGCATATGTCGATTTTGAATTCATTCTTCAGTTAAAAATATATTGAATATCTGCAATTTTCTAGGCATTAAGGAAGTAGCAGGGCTTTTTTAAAAATCATTTTGATGTGGAGACGTATAATGCATGTGTTATACATGCTACATCATATTCTGGACCTAGAAAACTTTACTTTGTTGTTGGTTTACCCTCTACACTTTCATAGCAATGTCAACTCAAACGAGCAAAACTCCACGTGCAAACCCATGATTCTTCTTTCTAACTCTACCATTTTCTAGAGCCTCTAACATTCCCTTGTAGCTAAGCTCTGATATCTCCCCATATCTTCCACCACACAACAATAGTAGAGGACTTATCTACCTATTTTGAGTGGAAAACATGGAATGAAAAGACTTTCTGGAAAGAGATATCAGTAAGAACAAAGACATAAATTGTGTATGGAAAATGTTCGCCAAATTTATTTTGAATTGATATTAACTGGTATGAAAACAAATGCCTGAAACACTTCTACATCTCCAGAGATCTTGATTATGGAAAGGGAACAGGAAGATTAAAAAAAAATCATCACCAATCTCTTCTACACCCTGGGTCAACTTTTAGTTTACCATTTCAGTGCCTTTCTCCCATATTCTTTGCTGACAATAGACTGTCCATTTCCTTTCCCCTCTCCCCAAATAAGGCCAGATGCACTGATGAAAACACAGTACAATTCTCATCTTTTCCAAAAGCTCTTTATGACTGAAGTTGCTGGAATGTGTGCCCCTCTCTTGTTCTGAACTCTGATGTAAAGCACTGACCAGCCCTACCAGACATCTGGAGAGAAGTCTTCTTAGCAACTAATTTTAGACAATGAGAATTATAGATCAAGGAAAATCCTATCTTCTTTAAGTTTTGCACACCACATTGCACAGTGTCCTATACATAGTTCACACTCAGTAAATGTTTATTAAATTGATTTGGCTAATGTAGCAGACTGACCTCAATGAATAGATTACTTTTGGTTGCAATGGGGAGTTTTGGGTCCTGAGTAGATGTGCAATTATAATGAAAATTCAACATGGTAAAAAGGGAATGAATAAAAGCAGACTCTTACAGACTTTCTGGCTGGAATCAGGGCCTGAAGTTTATGATGGATTTAAAACCTTTTTATGAAAGGCTTTTTGGCAAGAAGAAATCATCCATCTCTGTAGTAGTGATTTTCCCTATTCGAGTTGTTAAAGCCAAAAGCCATGCCAAGTATGTAGGGGTGTGTGTGTCTGTATGTGTGTGTGCACATATGTTTGTCTTTGCTTATTGAAAGCGCTGCTAAAGAAAGTGCACTCTTTATCTTGCACTGTATCTCGAAAATAATTCACACCCCAGAAGCTCATATCTTACATTTTAATATTTTGTTTGATATGAACTTTGAGGGTGAGATAAGTTGCTTTGTCTCTTCTGAATTTTACATTTATTATTCTTTTTTGGGAGGTGTGGATGTTTATTCAAAAAGAGAGGATTCTGGAAAAGAAAGGATTCCTGAATCTGAGTTTCTAGTCACTGTAAGGGAAATATATAGTGTTGCTTTTAATTTTTCACTTATGGCCAAAAACTTGAACACATTTTATGTCATTCTGTTTCTGAATCATGATCTCCTTTGAACCTTAAGAGTTGTTTTTAGAACCAAGGGTATGTTTTATTCACCAATGACAAAGTCTTTAGACATCTTTGTTTTGGTTCGGGTAAGTGTCTGCATTCATAAAGAAACCCTTTACCTAACCGTGGTAGTATGGAACAAGTAAAACATGTTTCTGCTCTTTTTGTAATGCAGAATATGAATTTGGACTCAGAGAGGAGACTTTTCAGGTTCTCAAAAATCCCTACAGAAACAAAATTGCACTGCATGTTGATATTTTCTGTATCCATTAAACTTATATGATAGGATTTATCCTAAAGACCTCATAATTCCTATTAAACACAAGGCTAAAATTATGAATTACATTTCTACTTTACAGCATAGACCCAAAGCCAAAGTGATTCAGTTTCCCCATTCCAATGAATCTGTAGATGATATGGAGCCTTTGTGATGACACCAGTATTGAACTTGGCAGTTTTGGGGGAGAAACATTAGAAGAACATTCATACCTTTGTATCTGTCTCAAGCCAAATTCACCCTTAGGCTGGGTTGTCTTCCCAGTAACAGACCCCGATATTACGATTTGAGTGCAGATGGTTTATTTAGATAGTAATATCAGGATACACATATAGAAGAATAGGAACCTGAGATAGAAATGGGAAGGAGGTCAATACAGAGACAAACAGAGGACTGAGAGAAAACCCTCAAGCGAAGAATTGCAGAGGCTCGTAGTAGGATACCATTTGTGGGTACAAGATGCATTCTGAGAGTATTTGGGTGGGGAGATAACCATTTCTGTTAAAATTATATACCAACTGGTTTTGGAATCAATAGTTAAATGTGTCCAACATTTTAAAAGCAACCTAAGCCCCAAACTGTGCTTGCTATTCAGAGAAGATTTTTAGTTCAGGTCTGCTATCTAGAAGCTGTGAGAGAGCATGTGGAGCCTCTATTTCCCCATCCACAAAATGGTGGTGATCATGTTTACCTCATGGGCACTTGCCAAGATTAAATCTATGTATTACTGTCCTACTATTTATGTCTTACATATTGAAAATATAAGTGTTATGTAGATAGGCTAGAGATCTGTGTGGACCAGGAAAGTTGAGAAACTTTATTAGACAAAGGAAAATTTGACTTGAGCCTTGGAGAATGAGTAAAAACTACATGCAGCTTAACAGTTAACCCTGTCCTCCAGGATGCATCAGGACTTGGAAAAATAGTTGATGGCTAGGAAAACAGCATATGTACAAAGACTCAGTACATAGTTATCTCCCCAAAGGTGAAACAAAGCAAAATATTCGGGAGTATGTTTATTGACAATGATTTTTTTTTTTTTTACTGTCATTAAGTGGTTAATGTGGTAGTATTTACTGCTTTTCTTCAGTATCTGGTTTCCCTCTTTTGAGCACATGGAAAAAGGGTGCTTTCATTCTTCTTGACATTAGGCATCACCTTGTGAACTTTCTATAGGTAATGAAATATAAGCAGAGGTGATATGTGTCACTTCAGTATAATTGTATTTAGTTGCTGGCACTCGACTCTTCAACTCTCTTTTCCACTGCTAATAAGGTTGTGAATCAGGTGTTACGTGGAAGTCCAATAATAAGCCATCACATGACAACAGGTGCCCTAGAGAGTCACCTGAATCTATTGTTCATTTTGCATGAATGAAATATAAATAAATAATTGTTGTTAGAAGCAACTAGAGTTGGTGGTTGTCATTGCAGTGGTGCCTACATTATCCTATCATAAATACCAAAGAAATACTGTTTCTGCCTCTATAGGAATCATTTTCAGCCAAAGAACGAGAGTCATTTCTCTCTTTTAGTTTTACTGGTTTACACATTTAGTCCCTCAATGGCATAAATTGCACATGGCCAACAAAAAGTTATCTTCCTAATGTACTAATTGTACCCTGCATTTAAATGAAAACTTTGCTGAGCTGTGTGCATCTGATTTTGAAGTGAGGTAGAAGGACACATTTCTCTGAGTTCATTCCTACTATATCTGGCACATAGTAGGCATTCAAGAAAGATCTGCTCAACTCAGAAACAATGTAAATGTCCCATTTAAGGAATCTGGCTATCTCAAATTAGGTTAATCCTTAGAAGAATTATGCAATAGTGACATGGGCAGGATTGTGGGAGTCCTAATCCTTGTCCTCCTACAGAAACATCAATAGAATAATGATATTTGGGCCAAAATAACTTAATGAAGACTCTTAAATCCAGTTAACATGTTGTAGCACCACAAAATAACACAAAACTGAGAAAAAAAATACTTTGAAATGGGAAAGAACAGCAATTTCACTTTGTCAGTGTCAGTCCCTCCCCTAAGCTGGCATACAACACAGCACTGAAAAAGATCCACTTCTCCCTTGGGGCAAAGAGTGAGTGAAGCATGCATCTGACATTCCCATACCTTCATAGCACTGCCTGAAAGATCTACTGTCTCACTTCACCCAGAGTGCTGATGCAACCAGCATAGTAAAAATGCCTGCAGGCAGCTAAGAATAAGGAAAAATTCAGGTGTTTTCAGAAGCCTACACAGCATTTCAGGACTGAGAGAAAGTGTACAACTCTGAGAGTTCTCCTTTGCAAGGAAGGAAGAGATTGGAACTTCATCCGACCTCCTGGCATTGCAGTCCACTCCTCTAGGGAAAGGGACAGATGACTCTCAGCAGCCAGCATGGCACTGCAGAATTGTACAAAGGTGCACAAACCTAAGACTTTTTTCTTTCAGGGAGAAGGGAGAGAAGTATAACTTAGACCCCAGACTATCAGCATTCCAGTAACTTCATTAGGGAAAAGAAGCAGGTAGCTCTCAAGAGCCTGTGAGGCTTTGTGAGATAGAGAAAATCTTTGTGAGACTGAGACTTCAGGAGGAAGGGAGAGAAGCAGAGCTTGCATTCAGCATCCTGACATTTCACTGCACTGCCCTAGAGAAAGGGGTGAAAATTATATTCTGGCCTGCATGGCTGTGTGTGATTTAGAGGAGGAAAAAATAACCTGAGACCTTCATTCCGAGAGGTAGAAGTAGAGTGGGCACAATCACAAAATATGTTTGAGAGGCTCCCAGAATCTTTGGCTGGGCTGATTATGGAAGGTATTTCCATGTTGAAATCATTCCAAAAAGACTTCTTTTATGCACTTCTTCAAATGCTCAGACACCAATGGAAAGGTACAAGGAACATGAAGAATCAGAGAACTATCCTACCATAAAAGGAACAAAAGAAATTTCCAGTAACTTACCCAAAATAAATGGACACCTATGAATTTCTTGACAAAGAATGCAAAATAATCATCATAAGTGAGCTATAAAAAAGAGAACTGAACAAAATCAATAAAATGATAAACAACATGAAAATATCAAGAAAGAGATAAAAATGATACACAAACAACATGAAAATATCAAGAATGAGATAAAAATCATAAAAAGAACCAAAGAGAAATTTTGGATCTGAAGAATATGATACATTGAATGATTCAATATAACCTCAGCAGTAGTCTTGATCAAGCAGAGGAATCAGCAAATTTGAAAACAAGTCATTTGAAATTATCTAGCAAGATAAGCAAAAGAAAAAAGAGAATGAAAAAGAGTGAAAAACTCCTGTGGGACTAATAAGACACAATCAAGTGAACCAGCATACACATCATGGGAATCTCAGAAGGAGGAGATAAAGGTTAAAGGTTATTTAAAGAAATAATGGCTGACAACTTCTCAAACCTGGAAGAAAAATGGACATCCAGATTCATGAAACACAAACGCCCAAATAAGAAGAATCTAAAGATGTCCTCACTGAGACATATTGTAGTCAGAATTTCAAAGTCAATTACAAAGAGTTTTGAGAACAGCAAGAGAAGAAAATGACTCACTATGTACAAGAGAGCTACAATAAGACTATCAGCAAATTTGTTAGCAGAAACTTTGCAGGCCAGAAGGGATGAGAATTATATATTCAAAGTGTTGGGGAAAAAAATGCTAACCCAGAAAACTACACCAGTCAAAACTGTCTTCCAAAAATGAAAGAGAAATAAAAACTTTCCCAGACAAACAAAATCTGAGGGAGACTATCACCGCTAGATCTGATTTACAAGAAAAGCTAATGTGAATTCTTCAAGTTGAAACAAAAAGGATGGTAAACAGCAAAATGAAAGCATGTGAAAGTATAAACCAAACTAGTGAAAGCAAATATATAAACAAGCACAGAGTACTGCAATACCATAATATTGGTATATAAATCACTTTAATATGACCTATGTTTTCACTGTTTTTCATGTATTTATCACTCCTACCTCATGAAAGATGACAAAAATCTCTCTTCTTTTTGACCAAACTTGAGTGAGGCTCCTCTGAACCATCCTTCTTACTAGTTCCCTACATTGGCCAATTTTGTCTAGTTGAAGCAAGAATGCTAATTAGTAAGTTTAGTGAAAATCTCGCACCACTGCTATCTGATTATATTCCTCATCACCAACCCCTGGTATCTGACCACATTTGCTTGCCTTCAGCAAAAATCCTGTGAAGTCTGTTTAGCAGAATTCTCCTTATCCTGATGTTTCACTTTAGTAATTTTCCATTTGTCCCTCCCCTGAACTCCCCGCTGCTCCTTAGCAATAAACTCCTTCATTTTTATCCAGAGTTGAGCTGGATCTCTCTCCCAACTGCAGTTAGCCCCTTTAGAATAAAGTCTGCCTTTCCATCCATTTTAGCAAATGTCTGAATAATTTTTTCTTTAACAAATATTAGGACAGGACATACAACCCCCTTCCCAATTCCCACACACCCTGCAGCTACAATCCCTAAATCATAAGAAACACAACTGAATGACAGGCTTGAGTATCTCACAGGGCTGGGGGAGAGACAGGTGGGAGGGTGTGAGAGCTAAGGAGGACATTGCAGGTGTGCAAATCTTGAACAGGGGAGTTCTCTGCAGCCCACACAACCGACCTCCCTCACAAAGGTAGAAGGACTCTGGACTCTTACTCTGGACTGCATGGAGCTTGTTTTGCTTTTATCTTCCCTTCTCTCTCCATTACTTTGTGGCTTAACTTAGTATCCCCACCTCAGGCTAACAGCTGCACTCCCTACTATACCCCTAAATTGTTCTCTCCTTCTCTGGTAATGCTGTTCCTACCCATTCTCTGGATTGTGGATTGCCAAGCATCCACATGGGACTCAGAGGCTCAACGTTTCAGGGCTGGGGGAGGAGCAAAGAAGTAAGAATTTGAATTCGTCCCAGCTTATTCTGGACACCCAGGCATGCATGCCTCCCTACTCTGACACCAGCCCTGACACTTGAGTTGATTTCCCATCGTCTGTTTCTCCATCTACAAGAGAAAGGGATCCCTGAGGCTCTTCTAGTATAAGCCTGACAGTGAGCTGTCACTGCCAGTCACAGCCAGAAACCACTAGTTGCAGCTGGTCTCTGCTGGTGTTGGCCAGTTGTGGCCAGTCTCAAACAATTGCAGTTGGTCATGGGTGGTCACTGCCAGTTATGGCCAGTTGCAGCCAGTCTCTACCAGTATTGGCCAGTCTCAGCTGGTTACATCATCTAAGCCTGTTACAACTAGTCATGGCTGATCTTGGACAACTGTGGCTGGCCATGGCCAGTCTTTGCCTATTACAACCTGTTTCAACTATTCTTCACCCATCATTTCTGGTCTTGGCCTGTTACAACCAGTCATGCCTGGTGTGCGTTGGTCTTGGCTGGTTGCAGCTGGTCTCAGCTGGTCCGCACTGGGCACTACCAGTTTTGGCCTATTACAACTGGTCGCAGCTGGTCTCTGCTGATCTCAGCCCATTGCAGCCCGTCTTGGCTGGTCTCCACTGCTTTTGGCCAATCTTGGCCAGTCTCTGCTGTTCACGCTGGTGTTGGCCTGTCACAACTGATCTTTGTTGATTACAGCCACTCACAGTCTATCTCTACCAATCACTGCCTGTTATGGCCGATCTGTGCCAGTCATAGCCCGTCTTGGTCTTTTATGACCAGTCATTGCTGGTTTCCACCAGTCATAGCTGGTCACAGTCAAGTCTTAGCTCATCATGGTCAATATCCACTGTCTGAGACAGTTGCAATCAGTCATGGCTGATCACAGCCAGTTGTCCCTGGTCTCAGCCAGTATTGGCTGGTCACCATAGTCTTGGCCATACATTACTGGATATAACTGGTCACCATAGGTCATGACAAATCATCACCAGTCACACTGCTGGGTTCCTCCCAATGATGGAAACTTTAAAGAATGGAACTTCTAACACTCCAAGCACTAAATGCAGCTGACATGCACTTTAGTCTATAATTAAGTGTTTCCAGCAAACAAACCCTATCATTTAGATAGTACAGGTGTACAGCATATAATTGAACAGAACACTACAGTATGTATTTACCTCCCTCTCAAATGCTTTAACATTTATCATTTATAATTTAAAAAAACTGTCAGCAATCTGTACATCTCTGAATATAAGTGAAATATTTATTTTGACTATTTGAGGCAATTTATTGCAGAAATGCCCTGCAGAGATTTTGACCTCGATCATGTATTGGTGGCTGATGCCAAAAAGCCTTTGTAATTCGAAATATAGCGCAACAGATCCATCCAAACACAGGGATATATAGCCATTCAACTGTTAGTTTACTTTGGTGAGTGCGGGGACATTCAAGACCACTCTAGGTACTTTCCTTTTTAGCCTAGCATGAGGGAATTCTGGAACAACAAGAATTTGGTGTCTGGTAGCAAAACCAGTGAGGAAGATTAAATTAAAAAGTCATTGATTCAAATGTTCAGCTTTTAGTTTTTTAAAGAAATAAACTACCTGACTCTGGTCAAGAGCTTTGCTTTCCTTGGTCGTCTGCTTCTGGGAGGGCTTAGGTGAAGTTAAGGGCATCAAAGATAGGCCATTTGTCTCCTGGGCAGCAGCTGGCCAAATACTGGAATAAATCAACCCCGTAACAGCAGTTCTGTTATCACAAACCTAGATTTGGGCATAGCCATTTGTAGAGCTCTGTCACCTCAAAGTGTGCAAAGTCACTTTCCTTTGATAAAGATGGGCCAGGGTAGCTGTTTTAGAGAGGCTTGGTTCACAATTTTTCTCCACAAATATTTCCTGCTGCTCATGAGTAGGGACTAAATTCCTCTAAGAGACATGAATTTTGTTCTTAGCAATCAGTGTTGTTGCCAAAGTCTAGAGTCCAGCTCTGGGGTCCAATGAAGCCTAGATTTTGAGCCCTCAATCACACTTAAGTTTCTGGCCTCAGTTGCCCATTGATTGTAGGCATTTTTTTTCCCACACTGATTTTGTGCAATTGAAAAGTCCTCAGGAAATAAAAGGAAAAGCCCTCAGTGGTTGATTATGGAAAGCCACACAACAAAGGATATACACGATTTTCTCCTTTTAGTCTACATGTAAAATATACCTAGATCTTAGAAGGAGGTACTGAACTCCCATTTTGTATGTTAATGTGACAGTATCCTTATGGTCACATGGCCTAACTTCCAGCTGTGTAGGTCAATATATAATTTGCCATTGGATTCCAGATGTGGTTCTTAGGGTATAATACTGATTAACTCACCCACATTGATGCATGCAATCTCTGGAAATATTTTCCAGTGTTTATGTAAACCTTTCCCAGACCTTTATCACTCACTTGGGAAGAACAGCCACAGAGTCTCTCTGTCATTTCTCATTGTTCAGCCAGATAAGTTAAAGCTTGCAACTCAGAGTCAATAGCAGTGCATACAGTGACAAAAAATCTAACAGAAACATCCAAATCTCTAACATTGAGCATGTATATAATTGCCACCTATCTCTTGCCATGCTAAATGTCCTTTGTCCCCAGATGTAGAAAATCCATGTGTCACCTAGTTGAAAGAAGCACTAATGCTAACAACTCCACTTGAGTTCCTAATTCTCCTGAATACCTTTCAAAGGAAAAAGCCATATTCAAAGACAGCAATGAGTCAGTCACATTATGGGAAGAAAGCAGCAAGCCATTTTGCTTCTGGCAGCACCCTCTTCTTCAACATTTCTAATATATCTGATTTGAGAGAGCTAGTTAAACTGCCCCATTAAAACAAAGCACTAACACATGAGGGTTCTGTCATTCATTCAAAATTGTGCAGGTTTCCATATTTCTGAGCAGATGATGTGGGTCTGGCATAAAATGAGATTTCATGGTGGCTGGTGGCCTCCCATTCTCCTTGGCATGCTTACCTCAGCCAGAGACTCAACTGAAAAGCTACCTGGGGCTGGCACCGGGGACAGAACTAATTATAATAAACGTTATCCAGCTCTCAATTAGGACCTGGATACGTCACCTGGCAAATAAACGTTACCCAGCTCTCAATTAGAACCTGGATATGTCACCTGGCAAACTCTATTTTATTTCTGGAAAAAATTAAAACATGAGACAGAAACTTTCTTTAGCTTTTTGGAAAAAATTCCTCATTCATTTTGAGCTTGCCCTGTTACTTCCAATGTTCCACAAGCAAGGAATTTAGATTGTAAAAGCCAGCTGGTAATTGAAGCTATATAAAAAAAAAAAACACTCTGACATGGGCTCACAACTTGGAGAGGTGAGATACATGAGGAGGAGAGAAGTTCCCCACCTTCTGAATTTGAGAAATGCCTCCAGGTCATTGTCAGCCATCCTGAGAACTACAAAAGCTAACAAGCAAGTTGCTAGCTCCTGACACCCAGCCCTTTTTCAACGGGGGGTAATATAGGACTACGTGATCAATTTGTGTCACTCTACCCAATATTTCCTTCTACCCCAAGAACGAGGTGATATTTTTAACACAACCCACTTGGTTATTATGATAAACACATTTGGATGAAGGTGTCAATGGCAGATAATAACAGTTCATTCCTATTCCCAGGTATTTTTCTACCTTTTTGTTGAGACTTCCGTGCCTTAACATAGAAAAGTAAGAAATTTGGAGATTTCTAGTCAATGCAGTAAGGTCTGGGAATGGCAGTATTCTGGAACAAAGGATTTTTCATTGTCTTCTCTGGCTACTCAAGAGTCAACTATTTAAGAGCTTCTCTAATTACCATGCCTCCTGTGTCACACCACATTCTTTAACCCCTCCCCCCAACACCGCCACCCCCGAAAAGCACCATCAAGTATAAAATGAATGAAAGATTAACCCAGAGTTTAACTCTGCAGGCTTCACTAACCAAAGCCTTCAAATTCAGATTCAGATTTAAGAAAGAGTTAAACATTTTTATAGCCTGGTGCTTCCTACTCCCAGTTTCTTCCTTGATATTTAAACAGAGACTTGACATTTCTAATTAGGAAGTTTTACATCCAGGCAAGCGGAATTTACCCCCAGCTGGGAAAACACGGCTTAGTAAGAGTTTGACATCAGCCCTCATTGATCTGAAGATTATCTCCCATTTGAGACTGAAGAGCCTCTGGGAAACTGAGGAGGGGAAACAAATGTGGGAAAGTGTGTGGAAATGCATTCTTTGACTTTGGGGTTAGGTGGATAAAGGCTGGCAAGCAGAGACTTGGGAACTGAAATCATTTTCTTTCTTCCCTTTACTGCAGCCTTCCTCTCCCAGCTTCCCTTGTCAATATTTCAGAATCTGAATTTGCTAAAGGAGGGCAAAGAACTTGTTGATCAGATTTTTGCATTGTTTTAACTTCGCCAACAAGATGGCTTATTGCTTTGTGGTTTTCAGAGACTTGGTAGGGATGTTTGATGTTTGATTTAGATAGGGAAAGCATTCAGGAAAGCAAATGACCTTGTCTTAGTCTATTTGGGCCACTGTAACAGAATAACTGAGACTGCGTGTCTTCTAAAGAATAGAAACTTATTTTTCACAGTTCTGGAGGCTGGGATGTTCATGAGCAAGGTGCTGGCAGATTTGGTTTCTGGTGAGGGCTTGCTCTCTGCTTCCAAGTTGGTGCCTTGAAAACTGTGTCCTCACATGTTGGATGAGATGGAAGGACAAAAGGGCCTAGCTAGTCCCCCTTAAACCCTTTTATAATATTGCTAATACCAGTGATGAGGGTAGAGCCTTCATCACTTAATTACCCGCTAGAGGCCCTACTTCTTAATATTTTTAAACTGGTGATTAAATTTTAATATATACATTTTGGAGAATACATTAAGAACATGGCAGATGTAGATTTCCCTTCCAGGACCAAATATATTAGTAGTTCCACTAAAATGATTGCCATAAAAAAGCCTATCTCCAAACTGGAAACTGTATGTAGGCTCCATTCTTTATATTTTACTTTGTTTCTTCCTTTGGTACCTTTCACATACCAGGATTTCTGATTACCCTATGTCTTTCCTCTGTGGCTTAGAGACTTCATGCCATGCTGTTCATGTCCATACTGAGTTCCTATGGCCTGGTTCACTTCCTTTACAGGCTGCCTGGTGTAAAGGTATCGCTTCTGTGCAGTGGAATGTCCTCTTTACTGAAGAGAGAACTGGTTTTCAAGCTCTCTAGCCTAGGTAATCATGGCAATTCAGAAGCACTGTCAATTTGTCTCATATCAGAACTGTCTGGAGGCCACTCTAGTCTTCCTTGGGATCACCCTGCTATTTTCATGACTCTGCTATTACTATGGATAGTAACATAGAGAGTTAAATTTGTGTCGAGCTCTACTGCATGTGTGTTCTTCAATGGGGTATACATCTTTAACTGCTAGAAGTCATAGGGCTTCTCAACTCTCATACCCTAAAGCTGTCTTGAGAAGTCTTGTCAGGGACACCACTCAGGGCTCTGCTAACTCTCCCAAGAGAGTTTGACAGTGATTTGAGACAAGATTTATGAGGGACAGATCTCACTTTGCCTGGGAAGAGTTCTTATATTGCCTTAGAAGCTATACTATTCCTTTGGTTACCTTCTTCTAGGGAATTAACTTTGATGTAAGAGGTATAACAAGATTACCATCCACAAGTCTCATAAATCCTGAAATATTTGCATAAATTGCCTTAATGTCCTACAATTCTAGAAAAATATGTAAAATATATAAAATTGACCATAATGAGGACCTAGGTTTAAAATGATAAACAGATTAATGGAACAGAGCCTTGCTACAGTAGTGTGCCTTATAAGTAAATTATATTTACACAGAGATAATATTTTTGCCTTTAAGTCATAGCTAAAAACATGGCTAACATAGTAGGGACTTTTATACAGAAGAGAAAAACACTGAGGAAATGAGTTGAGGAAATATTTACAGGTTTTTAAGACCTTAGAATTTTCTTGAACTTTAAATAGGTAGTGCCTGCATTTCCTATACATAGGACTGCTTTAGACCCAAAGAAAAAAAAATGCCTGAGGATGAAACAAATGAGAGAAGTGATAGAAGACGATTGAGTGCACCAAGACAGAAACCCAGGGGTTCTTTCTTAGGATGGGCGGGGTCAAGTAGGTGTCAGTGAGGACAAACTGTAGGTCAGAATTAGGTGAAAAAGTCAGTGTTGGAATAGGCATGGTAAGTGAAGAGTTGGGCAACTTCTGAGGTGGAAGTGAACTAGACAAGTGCAAGGTAATAGAACCATCAGAGATCTAAATAAAGAGGTAGGCTGATAGCCTAGGCAAATTGGGTATTAGGTAATCTCCAGGAATAGGGAAACAGAGGAAAGTAGATGGTGAAATGTTAGCCAACCAGTTAGGAACCAGAAATAAGAGGCAGCCAAACAGTGAGTCAGGTAGAAGAAGATTCAATTCAAAGCACAGTGCCATGAGATGGAGAATCAAGTCAGCTTAAGAACTTCCATATGTTTTCTATGAAGATTGAGCCCATTTTCTAAGTCTAGGTGTTGAGATAGAAATAATCAATAGCTGCTGACAGGAGTGGGGAGTGAGAAGCTGGAGTGACAGGCAGTTCCTGATAAAGCTGAAAATGGCAGAGAATGTGCTGAGTCAGTGGTAAGTGGAGTTAAAGTATGATCCAGTAAAAGCAGCAGGGTACTGAGAAATGTGATTTGCAGAGGACACTTCAAGAATATGGCTATATTGTAAAATATGATGTACATGTGGAAATGGCATTATGGGTCATGTTTTGAAGGAATTTAGGCCACTTTATAATGATAACTATATCTTAACAATTTCCCTTGGTGGCAAACAGCATAAATTGCAATTTGGAAGAACCAAGGGATTTGGATTCAAGTTGGGGCTAAGTTATCAGTCTAAGATATGCATATGCTTGCCCATTTGGGGTGGCAGCCAAACTTGGTATACCACTTTCTTTTTTTTTTTTTCTCTCTCTGTTGAAGTGAAGATAAGCCAAGCTGGAGGGGAGAGGTGACAAAATTGTGCAGTCAGCCAAGTTTTCTTGGAATCATCATATTTCCCTTTCCGTTCCCTTTGCCACTTGAAGTACACTTATCCTTCAAGTTCTTAATGCCCTGCTGCTTTTTACTTGCCTCCCTTAATTAACCAGAAAATAATTTGATCACTTTACATTCACTACAGTTCTGTGATGGGGATTTTTCTGGCAGGTGGTGTTTGCACTTCATTTCAAATCAATGGCTATAGAGCATCTACTGCATACAAGGCACTGACTGAGCTAGATGTGGCAGATATAAAGGCTAATGGGTCATAGTCCTATACTCAAAAAATTATAACTTAATATTTAAATGAAACAGATGAAAGACAAACTCTAGGATAACTGAGAAACAAAACTGTAAAAAATGCCATAAATAAAATCCAGACAAAATATTATAAAAGTATTATATATGAGAAATGAACTATTCTTAGAAGATTTCTTAGAAGTAGGTTGTTCTTGCATTGAGACTTAAAAGTTGATTACTTAGTAAATGAGGATGAGTAGAAGGGCATTCTGGGGAGAAGAAAAAGCAAGGGAAAGATAACTAAAATCAAAGTGCAGGACATATTTCAAGAACGGTGAGAGTTTCACGTGGCTAGAATATATAGCATGTGAAAAGTGTGCTATGGGGGATGATACTTAAGAAACTTTGATGATTAGGAAGCATGGTTTAACTTTTATTCCTTATGGAATAGAAATCCACTGATGATTTTTGAAGATTGAAACTTTAAGAAGGCACATCTAAGAATGTTGGGTTGAAGTAAGAGAAGCTAAAGGATGAGAAACAGTTAAGAAATTACTGTAATTATTTAGGTCATATGCGATGATGCTCTAAACCATTCTAACAGCAGAGAAGGTGGAAGAGTGCAACAGATAAACAATGAGAAGAAGATCTACAGAATTTTATCAACCTATTAGAAGTGATAGAAGGGAGGAGGCCTTAAAGATGATATGATGTGAACTCTAGTCAAATGGGATAATGTTAGTTCGTAAATCAAAGTTGAAATCACTGGAGCAATTTGTTAGATGAGATAGGTGATGAAATCAGGCTGCAACATATTGAACTTAATTGTTATTTGAATATTCAGCTGGAGGTAAGCAACAGGCAGCTGGAAATGCATGCAGTATGATCCTCAGGAGGAAAGTCAGAGTGAAAAACATGGATTTGGAAGATACTATCATAGATGTGACCAATTACTCTATAGGATTGGTGGGATTGTGGGCAGTGGATGTCTTGTGTGAAAAGACTGAGGAAATTTCCTTGTGGAACTGTTATTTATATTCAGGAAATATGAGGAGGGAGAAGAGCTCATGAAAGATCTCAAGCAAGAGTAATCAAAAAGATTTAATAATGAGATAAGTACATACTCACTAGTCCATATGTTCCATGAGGTTAGCAGCTTTTCTGTATTCATTTTTTTTGCCTCAGCATAGTAATTGCTCAAGAAGTATTTGTCAAATAAATGGGTGAATGTCACAGAAGCCAACAGGGAAGACTTTACTTGCCACAGAAGATAAGTGCTGTAAAATGTTGTCTGAAGTTGAATAAAATTGCACCTGGGAATGGCACTGGAAGTGGTGATAATATATACTAGTATACATTCCCACCAGAAGTGCAAAAGTGTTTGCTTTTCATCACATCCATGCATGTTTATAGAAGCACAATTCACAGTTGGAAAAATATGGAACCAGCCTAAATGCCCATCAACCAACAAGTGTATAAAGAAAATGTGGGATATATGTGTGTGTGTGTGTGTGTGTGTGTGTGTGTGTATAGTGTGTGTGTGTATATATATACGTATGTATGTATATATGTGTATATATATATACACACACACATACTATATATATATATATATATATATCCTCCCACACACACACTACATATATATCCCACATTATACACACACACACACACACACACACACACACACACACACTACTGTGGAATACTACTCAGCCATAAAAAGAAACACAGTAAGGGCATTCACAGCAATATGAATGGAGTTGAGACCATTATTCTAAGTAAAGTAACTCAGGAATAGAAAACCAAACATTGTATGTTCTCACTTATAAATGGGAGCTAAGCTATGAGGACACAAAGGCATAAGGATTATATAATGGACTTTGTGTACTCGAGGGGAAAGGTGAGAGGGACTGACTATAGTCTACACTGCTCAGGTGATGGGTGCACCAAAATCTCAAAAATCACCAAAAAAGAACTTTTCCATGATCATAGGATGTGTTTCCATTTGTGTCATCTATGATTTCTTTCAGCAGTGTTTCATAGTTTTCCTTGTAGAGGCCTTTCATATCCTTGGATAGGTATATTCCTACAGCTATTGTAAAAGGGGTTGGGTTCTTGATTTGATTCTCAGGTTGGTTGCTGTTGGTATACAGCAGTGCTACTGATTTGTGTACATTAATTTTGTATCTTGAAACTTTACTGAATTCACTTATCAGTTTTAGGAGCTTTTTGGATGAGACTAGGGTTTTCTAAGTATACGATCATATCATCAGCAAACAGCAACAGTTTGACTTCCTCTTTATCAGTTTGGATGCCCTCTATTTCCTATTCTTGTCTGATTGCTCTGGCTAGGACATTCAGTACTATGTCGATAGAAGCAATGAGTGTGGCATTCTTGTGTTCTAGTTCTCAGAGGAAATGCTTTCAAATTTTCCCCATTCAGTATAATGTTGGCTATGAGTTTGTCATAGATAGCTTTTATTACCTTAAGGTATTATCCTTCTATACAGATTTTGCTGAGGGTTTTAATCATAAAGGGATGCTGGAATTTGTCAAATGCCTTTTCTACATCTATTGAGATGATCATGTGATTTTTGTTTTAAATTTTCTTTATGTGGTGTATCATATTTATTGATTTGCATATGTTAAACCATCCCTTCATCTCTGGTATGAAACTCCCTTTATCATAGTGGATTATCGTTTTGATGTGTTGTTGGTTTTGGTTAGCTATTTGGAATGTTTTGATTCCTATCAAAATACTACCATCCTTCTTCACAGAAAATTCTGTTTAGGAGTTTTGCATCTATGTTCATCAGTGATATTGGTCTGTAGTTCTCTTTTTTGTTGTATCCTTTCCTGGTTTTTGGTATTAGGGTGATACTGGCTTCATAGATTTATTTAGGGGGGGATTCCTGCATTCTCATCTTTTGGAATAGTATCAACAGGATTGGTACAAATTCTTTGAATGTCTAATGGAATTCAACTATGAATCCATCTGGCCCTGGACTTTTTTTGTTGGCAATTTTTTAAATTACCATTTCAGTCTTGCTGCTTGTCACTGGCCTGTTCATAGTTTCTGTTTCTTCCTGGTTTAATCTAGGAGGGTTGTATATTTCTAGGAATGTAACCATCTCCTCTAGATTTTCTAGTTTGTGCACATAAAGATGTCTATAGTAGCCTGGAATGATCTTTTGTATTTATGTGGTATCAGTTGTAATATCTCCCATTTCATTTCTAACTGAGCTTATTTGGATCTCCTCTTTCTTGGTTAATCTTGCTAATGGTTCATATATTTTGTTTATCTTTTCAAAGAACCAGCTTTTTATTTACTTTATCTTTTGTATTTTTTGTTTTAATTCCATTTAGTTCTGCTATGATGTTTGTTATTTCTTGTTTCTCTATTTCCTTGAGATGTGACCTTAGGTTGTCTATATGTGCTCTTTCAGACTTTTTGAAGTAGACATTCAGTGCTATTAACTTTCCTCTTAGCACCATTCTCGCTGTATTCCAGAGGTTTTGATATGTTATGTCATTATTATTGTTCAGTTCAAAGAATTTTTTAATTTCCATCTTGATTTTATTGTTGACCTGATGATCATACAGGAGCAGGTTATTTAATTTCCATGTATTTGCATGGTTTTCAATATATAAAAATGACCATAGTGCCAAAAGCAATCTACAGATTCAATGGGGTTCCTATCAAAATACCACCATCATTCTTCACAGAACTAGAGAAAAACAATCCTAAAAATTCATATGGAACCAAAAAGGAGCCCCCATAGCCAAAGCAAAACCAAGCATAAAGAACAAATCTGGAGGCACCACATTATCTGACTTCAAACTGCTATAAGGTTATTGTCTCCAAAACAGCATGGTACTGGTATACAATTAGGCACATAGACCAATGGAACAGAATAGAGAACCCAGAAATAAACCCAAATACTTATAGCCAACTGACATTTGACAAAGCAAACAGAAGCATAAATTTGGGAAAGGACACCCTATTCAACAAACAGAGTGCTGGGATAATTGGTAAGCCACATTTAAATAAATGAAACTGGATCCTCATCTCTAACCTTATATAAAAATCAACTCAAGATGGATCAAAGGCTTATATCTAAGACCTGAAACCATAAAAATTCTAGAGGATAACATAGGAAAAACCCTTCTAGATATTGGCTTAGTCAAAGACTTCATGACCAAGAACCCAAAAGCAAATGCAACAAAAGCAAAAGATAAATAGATGGGACTTAATTAAACTAAAAAGCTTCTGCACAGCAGAAGAAATAATCAACACAGTAAACAGACAACCCAAAGAATGAGAGAAAATCTTTATAATCTATACATCGAACAAAATAGTAATATCCAGAATCTATTGGGAACTCAAACAAATAAGCAAGAGAAAACCAAACAGTCCCATCAAAAAGTGGGCCAAGAACATGAAAAGACATCTCTCAAAAGAAGATATACAAATGGCCAACATGCATATGGAAAAATGCTCAACATCACTGATATCAGGGAAATGTACATCAAAACAACAATGCAATACCACCTTATTCCTGCAAAAATAGCCATAATAAAAAAAAAATAGAGGTTGGCATGAATGTGGTAAAAAAGGAGCACTTTTACAGTGCTGGTGGGGAATGTAAACTGGTACAAATAGAAAACAGTGTGAAGTTTCCTTAAAGAACTAAAAGTAAATCTACCATTTGATCCAGCAATCCCACTACTCAGGTATCTACCGAGATGAAACATGTATATGTGTATGTATATGTATACACACACACACACACACACACACCCCATGGAATGCTACTCAGCCATAAAAAGGAACAAAATAATGGCATTTACAGCAACCTGCATTGAATTGGAGAACATTATTCTAAGTAAAGTAACTCAGGAATGGAAAACCAAACATCATACGTTCTCACTCATAAATGGGAGCTAAGCTATGAGGATGCAAAGACATTAGAATGATATAGCGTACTTTGGGAACTTGGGGGAAGGGTGGGAGGGGATGAGTGATAAAAGACTACATATTGAGTACAGTGTACACTGGTTGGGTGAGGGGTGCACCAAAATCTTAGAAATCGTCACTATAAAACTTATTCGTGTAACCAACACCACCTGTTCCCCCAAAACCAATTGAAATATTAAAATTTGCAAACTTTTCCATGCAACTAAACACTATCTGGAACCTCAACACTATTGCAATAAAAATAAAAATTATAAAGAGGTCATTCATTGATAATCTAATCTAGTCTATACAATATTTATGGGAAAGTGAGGATAGAAACCAGACTACAGTAATTTGAGTAGGGAATTGGATTTGGACATGAGGAAGCAGAACTGAATATAAACTACTCCTTCAACATCTATGTAGAGTGAAGAGAACAATTTTTTGTGTAGAATTTTTTTTTTCATGGAGTAAATTTTTCACAAGATTTGTTTACATATAATAAATATCAGTTGATTGTCTACCATTTTCTACACACTTTGCTGGATGCTAGAATGTTTAGTTAATTAAGAAGATTTAAACAGGTCTGCAGGCCAAAGAAAAGGAAGTGATGTAAAGAAAAAAAAAAAACTGGGCCAGGCATGGTGGCTCATGCCTGCAATCCCAGCACTTTGGGAGGTTGAGGTGGGTGGATCACAAGGTCAAGAGATTGAGACCATCCTGGCCAACATGCTTAAGCTCCGTCTCTACTAAAAATACAAAAAGGAGCTGGGCATAGTGGCACATGCCTCTAGTCCTAGCTACTTGGGAGCTGAGGCAGGAGAATTGCTTGAGCCTGGGAGGTGGAGGTTGTAGTGAGCAGAGAATGCACTACTGCCCTCCAGCCTGGTGACAGAGACTCCATCTCCAAAAAAAAAAAAAGAAGCAGTGACAGAGTAAAATATTGATGGCAGGCAGGCAGAAGGCTGAAAGGGGCAGAAGAAATTCAGAGATTAGTCTTAGAAGAAGTGGAAACTTGTTTCTCTGAAATAAGAAGAATGCAAGGAAAGAAAAATAAAAATATAAGAAACTTTTGAAGTGGGATCACTCAGAGTTGAAAGAGTTTATATGAAATGGTTTTTTTTCCTCAGAGACCGGGATGGAAAAGGTTATCTGCTAAAGTTTAAGGCTTTGACGCCTTAGAAACATGAAATATCTTTGGTATGTGACCTTAGAACGTGCCCCAAGTGGACTAAACTGGTAAAAGTAAAAGCATTGTCAATCAACTTGTAAGGCCCAGTTGAATAAAATTGCACCTGGGAATGGTACTGGAAGAGATGATGAAGGGGTCATTCATTTGTAATCTGGTTAGAGCAGTATCTACAAAAAGTTTGAACAATATGGTGTCATGTAAAACAATTGACCACAATATTCATATAACTTTCCCCTGTAATGCTTAGCTTCCCAATGTGCATTTGAATATCTTAGTAAACAATTTAATTTTGGAGATTGGAAGAAACAACATACTTGAAAAATGGAGTGAGGGAATCGAGGGTACTGGTGATAGAGAACATGATTGGATATACTTTTTCAGATTGTTGAGCATCTTCAAGGCCAAGCTCACTGCAATAGATGCTTTTTTTTTTTCATTTTCTAATAATTTAAATATCATAATATACCAGGAAGATGAGGTTGTTATTATGTCATCCAATTTACAGGCAATAAAGCCTTGGCTCAGAAAAGTTTCTAGAAGTTTCACAGCCAGTTTGAAGGGGAGCTGGGACTGAAACCCTTGTCCGATTATCTCCAAACGCCATGAACTTTAAGTCTTTAGGAACAGAATGAGGTATATTGTCTTCCATACTGTTAAAGGGATATTAGGTGAGAGTACAGTAAGAGATTGAAGGCATTTGGGGTCTGGAGAGACTTCTCATTTGTCCCTTTTTGATATCCCTGGTGGTAGCTTTTTTATGCTTAGGAGCTTGGATCAAAGAAGGAATGGATCAGTTCCTACAGTTTTCTTTCTTCCACTTGTTAGAGTGTTATGTTTTAGAGTGCTTCAAAATCAAAGTCAGAAAGCCTGAGTTTGAATCTTGCTACATACTGCTTGTGAAACCTTGAGTGACTTATATAACCTGTGAGGCCCTTAGTATCCTTTTCTTTGAAGTGGAGATGATATGTACCTTACAGGATTATGCAAACTGATATCTATCAATCCCCTAGCAGAGTGTTATACATGTATGAGCCATTATCATACAAATGCCATTATCATACAAATCTGTCATTACTGTTCTTTTCCTTAACTGTATTAACACTGATCTTACTCTTTCTATTGCTCTGTTTCAGGATGCTTATATGTTGAGGAGCATTCCTCCCAGAATTAGGTTCATACCTTTTCACAAACCCCTGACCAGAAAAGCAATTCAAAAATCTTATGGTTCAGAGCATCGGGTACATCAGGATATCCTGCATCTAGGTTATTCGACTGAGGTCTTTCAGGATTGGGGATAAGGTATAAGGGAAGTCAGGCACTTTGGCTGTTAGTTTCATTAGTAGGTAAAGCACAGGGAAACTTGGTTCTGGAACAAGGCAGGGAAGTACAGCTGGGCGAAGGGTAACTTCAAATGCCAGGAGCTAAAATTGGAGATCTGTTTCCACTTATTTGTGTAGTGAGAATGACAATGAAAAGGGGTCAATATAAAATGTCCACAATAATGCTTAAGAACTAAAATTCCAAAGGGAATGTGATAAAGGCATTGCCAGTACTCTCTGCTTTTGAGCCTTTTGTTGATCTGCTATTCCCTCCTTTCCCAGCCTTTTCTTTGCTTCATACTTTACAATCCAGCAGAGATAAGTTGCTTGCTTTTTCTTCACACACAATCCACAAAGATTTTGCTGCTACTACATCTTTGCTCAGGAGGTCTGTTTCTACCGACTGCAGTCCCATCCTTTGTTAAGTGCATTTCTAACTTCATTAAGAATCAAGTCATGTATCATTTCTTCCAAAGAGATTGACCTACCTACTACTCCCTATCCTCAAGACCAAATTGAGCTCTCACAACATATTGTTCATATTTGTACCACTGTACTTCTAAATCATTTGATCAGTTTGTCTCCTTTCTTCATACTTCAAGCTCCTGGAAGACCAGGATGGTGCTTTATTTATCTTTATACCCATATGACTTAGTATAATGTTTAGCACAGAGTTAATACTCAGTAAAATATGATTAAAAACAGGAGTTTTCATGTAGCAAACTCATGTTGTAGTAATTATTACATAGGCCATTGGATGAGCATTGGGTAATAACCTTGCTGAAAGTTTCACTGGATTGCAGCATGATGTCTCTATCTGTTTGCTCAATCTTTCTAGTTTGTTGCTGATATAGCATGGCTGCCTGCTTATAATTTAAACAAATTACTGGGAACACTGCTTACAAAGCACACATTTTTCTTTATAGCCCTTTGTTCTTTAACCGCTGGAGATTTCTGAATTATTGTATATTATCTAGTTTGAAACAAAATCTCAAGGAATGCAGCCTCCTGCAAAACAAGGTAAAAATACATATATAATATTTCAATGGCCATATATCGTTTTATAAACAAAAACCGATTTACTTGGCCTCCTATCATTAATAACTCTCCATTAACTGGTCCCTTTCCACAGTCACTATACAAAGAGAACTGATGTTCATAACATGAGCCCTGGGACCCTGTGGCTTCATGAAGTGACTTCTGATCCATCAAAAGAAAGTTCAAGCTCTATTCACTCTTGTTTCAGTATAGAATATATTTTCTCTTCTTCATTTTTGAAAGTTGTCTCATGCAGAATAGTAATTATCAAGTAGAATCTTATATTAAACCTATCCCTTGACCATGCCAGAAAACAGATTTCTTTAAACAGGTCTGATGACAGTAATTAGATTATTGTGTAAAATTTAAATAGCACGCCATATATGATTTCAGTCCTTGAAGTTAGAAACTTAGATGCTGTTTGTTTTCTTTCAGAGAGAGTTAAAGGTAACTAAATGATACTTGAATCACACCTCTGCCTCTCTGAGAAAGGTGCAAGATAAGTGCAATGCCACCAGGTGAAACAGGTGCCACTTTTTTCTTCTAGTCAACATTGAAAAACCCTCACAGCTTTCATCTATGTGTTACAGATATTTTTTCATTTATAGTTCAAGTTGATCATCTCTTACTTCAATTGGATATAAGATTTTGAAAAGTGTCTTACAACGTGTAGTAATCTCTGTGAATGACGTTATAATATGTTGTTTCTTGGAGTGAAATGTATACTTCTTACTTAAATGAGCATAACTCCAGATAATAGATTAAGGCCACTTTTGGGGGAGATTATTTTTCTACGCAAGATGCTTATGCATGGTAACTATAACACTAAATGTTATAATGTGTTTCTAGACTCAAGTGTCCATTTCTTGCTCCACCAGCGGATCCCAGGAGATAGTATAAATTGAGATGTAGCTCTCCACCTCTGGGAGAGGAGATTTTAGAGAATAGGGTATGGTCTAGGCTGACACCCCACATGATAACTACTAGAGTGTTCATAGCAGAGGCAGAATAAGTTAAAAAAATTTCTTGTTTCTGAGAAATTGAAATCAGGACCAGAGATTGCAACTGGTTTCTTCGGACACTCAAACTGGGAGTCATACGCAGTTGGGAGTATGGTGGCTTTGTTTTGGCTATGTGAACAGGGGATGGGGAAAGCTGGGAGGGAGGGGGAAAGAGTGTGAGAGAGAAGGAAAAGAGAGAAGCAGAGGTACAGAGAGATTAAGAGACAAGAGATCATTTGGCCCTAAAGCAAAAGAGACAGAAAATAGAAGTGGCTGTCTTTGCTCTGACCAGCTTTGCAGTTCATAATTTTAGATCCTCATGAAACTTGTTTATGCTTCCTAACCTAGGGTCTACAACATATTCCTATGTTCTTCTAATGCTTTTCGCCACCATATTTTTCTTTTGGTCTCAGCTAGCTTAATCAACTTTTTGTTCCTTGCTCCATACTCCCAGAAGAACTCTAAATAAGATAGCCATTTGATTTTCACTTTGGTTTACATGGGGAAAAAAGAAAGACAAAACGAACATTGGAACCCTTGGATTAGTATTTTATACTGAAAATTTGGTTAGTGTTTACAAGGTTAGAATGATATAAATAACTGAACTTTATGCATGACCATTTCGTAGAAACTACTAAAAACAAAATATATGTGCAATTTATTTTTGTACCTTAATGTTATTGAGAATTATGTTGATTTTTCTACATTTCATGGGATCAGTGCATCTTCAGTCTAAATGTTGTAGGGCAGTACATTTTAGATCTGTACGTGTGTATATATACAGACGTATGTGTGTATGTCTGTAAACACCCACTTACACAATCACTCATGCAATTTTCCCTATTTATATCATCCTTAGGGAAGATATTTAAAGGTCATGTTGTCTTTATGATTTTAGCATACTGTTGCTAGAGATTGCTGATCTTTAATTAAAAGGTTAGATCTCTCCATCTTCCTCCAGTGACTTATGATTATTTTCATTACCAATGAGGTGAATTTGTATTATTTAATAAAGTTGGGATGAAACAATTATTTAATCTCTAGAGCTGTGGAAAGATTTATTAATTGTGAAGGCTAACTCCAACTGTAGATGTTCTATTTTGTTCTTATAGGCCCTCCACTAAGTAGAAATATCTAAGGAATATTTTGATTGAGAGTACCTTTGCTCTCTACCCCTTAGTCCTCTTGAAAGTCATATTATCTGAAATGTCTTGGTCCCAAGAACTAAGGCTAAAGCCTCATTTAGCTCTGGTTCTCAACTCATTCTCTAGGAGTAGCATTTCACTCCCAGGCCCATCTTAAGAATCTAACGCCTTCAGGCTCCTCCTAGCTAATGCTGGCGTTCTCTTTCTAAGCTTTCTCTTCTTCTCAGTTCCCAATATTTACCACTTGCACTCCATAGACCCAGGCAAAATTGCAGTGGCTGAAGTCTCATCCCATCAGAGCTCTGTTTTGTCTGCTGTGCTTCTGTGATGCATCACTTCTCACGATAGTATCCAAAACTGTAGATGATTTGACAGGTTCTCTATTCTCGTACAATTGAAATTGAAGTTGGAATTGGAATTCCTGCCTCATTCTTATGTAATAATTTAACCATATAAGTAAATAATAATGAAAGCTCGAAGGTTAGGGGTATGAAAAGGGCCAAGGTGGGTTCATATGGAATTTCCCACTTCATCTGATAGGAGGTTTTCTCTCCTTTTGAATTCTAGGGTGGACTTTGGGAGACAAGGATAGACATAGTGGTAAAGGAAGAAGAATAGAGATGGGATGGCTGGAAATATTCTCTTACTTTCCTCTGATACTCTAGTGAGGTCTTTGTTCTGTGCTATCATTTGATTTTCTCATTCATTAATTTATTTTTTCATTCAGTAAATCTTTACTGAGGATCTACCCTATTCTTCTAGGCATAGTGCTAGCTGCTTGAAGGGAGAGAGAAAAAATAAACATTATGATATCATGTCATGTTATCCTTTCTGTTGACAGGAAAACACAGAAGAGGAATATCAAATTTAGGTCTGGATATTCAGGAAAGGATTATGAACAAATTGTCTTCTAAGAGATGCTCTCAGATTGAGCAGGAGTAAGCCAGGTCAAGAGAGAGAGAGAGAGAGAGAGAGAGAGTGTGTGTGTTTGTGTATGTGTATGTGTGAGCGTGTGTGTGTGACAGAAAGACAGAGAGAGAGAGAGATAGAGAGAGGTGGTTCAGGTAGCAAAAACACAATGTACAAAAGCCTTGAGCTCTTTTAGGGAATAGAAATTAAATTGGTATGGCTGAAGCATAGATTACAAGGTTAGGCATAGGCAAAATATACGCCGAAATAAAATTAGGGCCCCGAATGTGGAGGGATTTGTATGCCATGCTAATGGGTCTGAATATTATCCTGAAGATAATGGGGATCCTTTGAAGGACTTTAAAGTAAGAAAGTGATGTGATCATTTTATTTTAGCAAAGGCACTTTGGGTGCTGGGTATGGAAGGCATTTGGCTGGTGCAAGGGAAGAGGCTGGAAAATAAGATGGGAGTCTATGTTAATTGTCCAATTGATGGCAGTGGCAGTGAGGATGCAGATAAATGGACTGATTTATAATATATCAGAGCTAAGGTATAGATTTTGAAACCATCTCCATCAAATATCTACAAATATAAGTGACACAGAGTAGATATTCAATACATATTTAATGAGTGAATGAATCAAGGCATTCACTAAAGCTTGTGTAGCAGTAAGTATATAGAGAGAAGGATACAGGACCTAGGAGTGAGCCTTGGGTTTTATACATGTTTACAGATAGAAAAAACTGGTTGAAAAGCTAAGAAATGACAAAGAAGTAGCATGAGAACTATGGAGAAGAACAAAGCAATTGGGGTTGGGGAAGTGGAGGCAGCAAGTATAGCTTTCTCTTTCAAGATGTTTGGTGGTTTGATGTATATGAGAAATAGGACTCAAGGAATATAATGTCATAAAGAAGGGTTATTTTTGATGAGTGAAGACATGAACACTTTCATATTTAAAAATAAAGAAGAAACAAGTGGCAAGAGAAGAAAGGGTTATATGGCAGAAACACAGTAGATAAAAAGGGGCTATGAGTACTGTGGTGGCAGGATAATCATCCCTCAAAGATGTCCACATCCTAGTGCCTGGAACCTGTGAATACGTTACTTTATCTGGTGCTATGGCCTGAATGTTTGTGTCCCCCGCCAAATTCATATGCTGAAATTCTGTCTACCAAGGTGATGGTATTAAGAGGTGGGAAGTTTTGGGAGGTGATTAAGTCATGAGGCCAGTGCCTTCATTAATGCCATTAGTGCCCTCAAAATATAGGCCCAATGGAAGCTCATTCACCCCGTTTGCCACGTGAGAACACAGCAAGAAGGCACCAGCTGTGGACAAAGAATCAGGCCCTCAGCTGACACCAAGTTTATTGGCACCTCCATCTTCAACTTTCCAGCCTTCCTAATTGTGAAAAATAAACTTCTGTTGTTTATAAGCTACCCAGTACATACTATTTTGTTATAGAAGCTCAAATGGAGTAAGAAACCTGGAAGAAAAGATTTTGCAGATGTGATTAAATTAAGGACCATGAGATAAGATTATCCTGGACTACGTGGGTGGCCCCAGAATATTCACAAGGAGAATTAAAAAACTGAGAGGAGGAGAAGTGATGAGAAAAGTAGTGTCAAATTACAGAGATATTTGAAGATGCTATTCTACTGGCTTTGAAAATGGGAGAAGAGGGCCATGAGCCAAGGCATACAAATATCTTCTAGAACTAGAAAAGACAAGGAAACAGATTTTCCCCTGTAGCCTTTAGGATGGAATACAGCCCTGCTGACACCTTGATTTCAAACCAGTGAGACCTGTCTTGGATTTCTGATCCCCAGAACAGTAAGATAATGATTTAGTATTCCTTAAGTCACTAAGTTGTAGTAAATAGTTGTAGTAGTAATAAGAAATAAATACAGGCACCAATGGAGTTGTGTACCTTGAAAAGGAGGACTGTGTCTTCTTGTGAATCTAAAGGAAACATAGAAAGTGAATAGTACAACAGGGAAATTTAAATGTGCAATGAGAGTTTGTGTGTGTTCAGATTCAGACAGGCTCTTTGGGAAATATAGGAGGGTGTACCTATAGCCTCAATAACCTCAGCCCACTGATAACATCAGAACTAGTTAACACAGATCCAAGTGTCAAAAGTGCATCACTGGTTGTGGTTATTTTAGTGTGGTTTGACTCTACTTTAACTAAATGTAATATACAATGATTGAAATATCCTAAATAAGCATTCATACTGCTCAGAAGGATTTTTTTTTAACATGTCAACTTCCCCGCTATATTTTAAATTCCACAAGGGCAGGGCATACATATGTTTTTTTCACCATTACTTCCCATGCCTAGCACAGTGCCTGGCATATCACAGGCACCCAATGAGTATTTACTAAATAAACAAGTAAAAAGAATTGCTCCACCATAAGGAGTCTCCCAAGAATTAAGGAACATTTAAAACATATTATTTACAAACAGTTTTCATGAAGACAGATTTTGTGTAAAGAAAGACATGTCTGCAATTGGATTTATTATTCATTCAACATATTGAGCATTTTTGGCTTTCACACTCTGCTCTAGGGAAGGAGACAAAGCAGTCAATAAAACCAAACCCCTTCTTTCATGCAATTGTATAATATTTTTAGGGGAGACAGATAAGAAAAATATGCACTATGAATTTACAAGCAGTTTGGTACTTCCTTCAGTGAAATGGCATAGTTTATCCCATATAAATAGGATTTGAGCTTTGAGTGATATTCCCAGTAAATGAGTTTATAGTGAGGAATCCATGTTCTTATCTAGTCCCCCTGATATGGTTTGGCTCTATATCCTCACCGAAATCTCATCTTCTAGCTCCCATAATTCCCACGTGTTGTGGGAGGGACTCTGTGGGAGATGATTGAATCATGTGGGTGAGTCTTTCTCATGCTGTTCTTATGATAGTGAATGAATCTCAGGAGATCTAATGGTTTTAAAAATGGGAGTTTCCCTGCACAAGCTCTTTTGTCGCCTGCTGCCATCCATGCAAGATATGATTGCTTTTCCTTGTCTTCCACCATGATTGTGGGGCCTTCCCAACCATGTGGAACTGTAAGTCTAATAAACCTTTCTTTTGTAAATTGCCCAGCTCCGGTTTGTCTTTATCAGCAGTGTGAAAATGGACTAATACAGTAACTTGTTACCAACAGAGGGACTAATACACCCCCTTTCTATTAGATCGGCCTGCAGGTGGTTTGTTGATAGAATAAAGGAGAAAAACCAGCATTTGTTGAATGCATTCTATGTGCCAGACACTGTGCTGGGCCTCCCTCCCTCCCTTCCTTCCTTCCTTCCATCCTTATTCCTTTCTTGCCCTCCCCTCCCCCTCCCCTCCCCCTCCCCTCCCTTACCTTCCCTTCCTCATCATCTATCTACCTAAAATGTATGCAGCATTTACAATTTAATGATAGTTACATGCAGTTTACATGCATTGTTTTCTGTCATTATCCCTATTTTACACATGAAGAAACAGGCTTAGAGATGCATAGGAACTGCTCAAGACCACACAGCTTGTAAATGATGGAGACAGGAATTAAAAGCTTGCTTAGCTCATATAACACAAAAACTGTTATGCCACTGTGTTTGGCTCAATTGACATTGAATATATGACCAAGTAACTTCTCCTCTACATTTTAATAAGCTAAGTAAAAGACTCCTGAGCTGTCAATTTGAATTGGAATGCTAACAAGCCACTATCTAACATAATACTGCCATGGAGAAAGGCCTAGGCTCCCTAAGCCTAATGTTTTGAGGGAGTGGCTGATGTTGGAAACAGGAAGCACTGGGCTGTTGAAGCAGAGTCTGCCAATGTGCTAACTAGTGTGTGAATCTTGACGCTGTTTTACCAGGTTCCCTCAGAGTGCTATACCTTTCTGTGTACTCCCTTCCTTTGCCACAAACTTTACCTTTGCTTTTACTCACTGGCTTTCTGCATTTCACAATCTCATTAATTGTCTGAGCCAGGTCCCTGATGCAGTGCTGTGATTGGAGAAGCACTGCAAACTGTACCTGGTTATGAGGAGGGGCTGGGAGACAATAAACTGCTTTTAATTAGCTGCAGCTCATTTCCCATAATTGGGATGCAGTTCTGGAGTGCTGCAGCTCAGATTATTTCAATAGCAGGCAGCATTGACTGAGAGCTCCCATCCCCTGATGGGAGTCTGTCTAATTTGAGCTGAAGAAGCTGATGTGATTAAGTGTGGGGTTTTTTATTAGGTGGACTTTGACAAGGCTTATTTGATTGTGTCAGGCTGGGGTTTCCTGAAGAATTGCCTGTGTCTCAAAATTGAACCACAACTTGACATGTCTGGGAACTTGGGATTTCCAGACTGTGAGGCTGAAGGAATTAATTTTAATTGGCTAAAAGTAAAGACTGAGGAATTCAGAATATCACACAAGCCCCTATTATCTCACTCAACCATTTGTTTTCCTATCGTGGACCATGATTTAAATGACACCCACAGGCTCTGGAGATCATTTTATAAACTTTGCACTGGGCCTGAGAGTTACAAGTGTACCCGGCCAGATGTGTTTCTTGGCCTCACACTGCAGGACTTATGCCTGGGCCATGTTTCACTCAAGCAACCGTAATAGAGCCTCAGGCAGGTCATCTGCAACAAGGCAATGGAGGGAGGAGGGGAGGTTAGGCATAGGCATGATGTATACCTCATGTATAACCAATTATTTATTTTACTAAACACTGTAACATTATGTCCTTTCTGGACAGAGGAAATCTATGGGACCTGCCATAAAGATGGAGATTAGTAGTCCCTTAATCACTATATGGCTGTATCTTATTGGCAATTCAAAAGAATTCCTGGGCTACATCCTCTATGAAACTCAGAGAGAGTCTTAACATTGTGAGGGTTGTAGCTTGTTTGTGTACATACTTCTTGTGTTTGGGGGTTGCTGACCATTTAGCTTTACATAAGAATGTGGTAAATGTTGCATCAAAACATGTATTAAAATGACATTGAATACCCTGAATATATACAATTTATGTTCGTCAATAAACATTTATTGACTGGATGTGGTGTCTCACGCCTGTAATCCCAGCACTTTGGGAGGCCGAGGTAGGTGGATCACGAGGTCAGATGATCGAGACCATCCTGGCCATCATTGTGAAACCACATCTCTACTAAAAATTCAAAAATTAGCTAGGCATGGTGGCACGTGTCTATATCCCAGCTACTCGGGAGGCTGAGGCAGGAGAATTGCTTGAACCCAGGAGGCAGAGGTTGCAGTGAGTCCAGATTGCACCACTGCCCTCCAACCTGGCGAAGGGCAAGACTCCATCTTAAAAAAAAAAAAATGATTATACCCCAATAAAGCTGGAAACAAAATTTTGCCTGAACAATTAGCTTGGACAATCCAGCTCAGTGGATTGTCCAGCAGGCCTCTGGCAGGGCCCTTGGGATAGTTTACAAAAGAGTGGTGCTCTCTGAGTTAAGAGAAATTGAACTCATTTTGTAGGCACCTTTATATTGAGCAATGAGTTATTAATGCCTACCTCAAACTCTTAAACAGACTCAGCTTTCCTTTGAGCTAATTCCACAACAGGTTTCTATCACCAGTAGCATCTTGCTAATGACACAGAACCTTAAACATGATTTTTAAAAAAGAGCATGAATATCTATTGAATGAGAACTGTTTCTGAAGGGGGACCAATGTGATATCCAAGCTTGATTCCCTGGGTGATTCTGTAGCAATTGTGTGCCAGATCTATGTGCTAGACCCTGGTTTGCTACCGGTTTATAAAAGGCAAACATTTTAAGTAACATAAAAGCTGCAGTGACACATCCAGCCAAGGATTCTACCAGTAACAGTGTCAACAAATGACAGATTCTGAGGACACATAACTGCTTGTGTGATGTCCTCTTAGTGCCTCTGGAAAGTAGGGAGAAACAGCCAGACACATACACTATTCCATGCTTCCCTTGCCAAAGCATCTTCCTTAAGAATTAAAATTAAGAAAGATTAATTAGTTTGCTGCTGTAGAGCATGTGGAAGATGGCTGTTCCCACGATGCATGTAGAGAGGGTGCTATAGGCCTATGATTCATTGCTCTGTCAGCACTGTGAGATACACTGTATGAAAATGCCATTTAAATGCAAATATAAATACAAACATCACATTTCCCTGTTGGCTAGTGATAAGGTGCTCATCCAGATGAGACATTAAGATTTAAAAGCAGAAAAGTAATAGCTGGGAAGCAAAAAAAAAACCTATAATTACTTCTCAAACAAAGTTTCTTTTTAAGAAAGCCATTAAAGTGCTTGCTGTACCCCTTACCCCTCTGATGACAGTTACTCACGTAGCCTAAATGGGTAGGCTATAGTAAAAAATGATGCATTTGTGATTAATTCAATTAGGAAGAGGATAAATTTTGATGTCCAAAGGAAGGTGTGTTCCCCAGAGGTGAGTAGCTCGTAACCAAGTTGTCTCTGATATGGACTTTAGTTATTGATTTAATAATGATTTTGGATCCTGACTATATAATCCCTTACATTCCTCAAGTGCTTTAGATGGAAAGGAAAAAGCAACAAAGTAGCCTCGTGAAGGCTTAGCCAAGTGCCCGGCACTTCCTTTTTTAAGAAGCAGAGTGTGCAGGGAGCCATTTTCTCAGTTGTGTTTCCTGATTGTGTTGCAGCCTGATGGCTATTGATATAAGAAATCCTTTAAAATGAATGTGAAAAGAGAATGAATATTGGAACCATAGAATTTTAAAGCTGAATGGGCCTCAGAAGATTTCAACATTGTTCCAGAACTGAAAATTTTGCCAGACTATGAGCAATGAAGCTTTTCGATCAATCAGTATTCTTGTATAAGAACATAAAAATGTTCACTGGGGTTTCAACCAGTCTACAATTGCAAAAACTGGGACCCAAAACCAAAGGATATTTTGCAGATAGACCTGCTTGTCCTTCCTGACATCATCTTCAAGGCTTAGAGACCTCCTAATCAACCTATGTTTCCCTTTATAACCCAGTTGAGAGCTGACACTCTGATTTATTGAAACTCTTCTTGAACCAGTTTGCATTATCCACCTGCCTTCTAGATTGGAAAACTGTCTACTCTAACTCTAGTTTATTGGTCCCTAGGCTATCTTCCTCAGGTTTCAAGTTTGGAATGTGGTCAGGAAGCTTAGACTTAAACTTCTGGGAATATTTGTGTCTATTTCTTCTGACTAATGAGCAAGAATGAATAGCAACAATGTCCATTCAGACTATCTCAGGGTGTCCCTTCTCTCTGCTTAACACTTATAAATGGCTTCTCATTGTCTATTGTATCTGAGCAATATGGGCCAACTTGGTATAGGGGACCTGCCTTTAACTTAATCATTGATCATTTATGTCAGAAGTAAGGAAACTATGTATAGTGCATGATCTGGTTGCCTTGTTTGGTAAATAAAGTTATATTGAACACAGTGCACTCATTTGTTTATATATGTCATCTATAGCTGCTTTCACACTACAAGAGCATAACTGAGAGGTTACAATGGAGATTGTGGCTCACAAAGCCAAAAATATTTACTATTACGCCTTTTACAGAAAAAGGTGGATGACACCTGATCTATGTCACTATTTTCTTTTTTTTGAGATGTATAATGCAACCACAGAAAGAGCATTTTCAGAATACAGATTGCTAGGCCCTGTCTTGGTCTTATTAAATAAGAGCATTTGGGGGTGGTTATTGGGCTTGGTGTTATGAAAAAAATAGTACAGGAGGGATGATACTGATAAACCTTCATTAGGAAGCACTGCTCTGCAGGGACATTTTGACTTAGAACATTAGCTTATGGGTACAATTTGAGTTATGTTAAAAATAGCAACACATTTTACTACTTCATTTTTTTTTTTTTTTTTTGAGACAGAGTCTCCCTCTGTTGCCCAGGCTGTAGTGCAGTGGCATGATCTCTGCTCCCTGCAACCTCCACCTCCTGGGTTCAAGCAATTTTCCTGCCTCAGCCTCCTGAGTAGCTGGGACTACAGGCGTGCGCCACCACACCCAGCTAATTTTTGTATTTTCAGTAGAGACGGGGTTTCACCTAGTTGGCCAGGACAGTCTCAATCTCTTGACCTCGTGATCTGCCCGCCTTGGCCTCCCAAAGTGCTGGGATTATAGATGTGAGCCACTGCGCCTGGCCATGCTTCTTCCCTAACTGCTGATATAGGATCTACATATCTCCTCTAAAGTCAAATCTAAGTTTTTGCTGGGAGTTCTCAGGGTTTTTAATGTTTATTCTTGAATTAGTTTGCCATTGCTAATTACTACTTGCCACCAATTATCAATAAATATGCATTATGTGTCCTCATGCCCATCAAGTACCATCTCTTCCACTGGGCATCTACCAGATATGGCCATATCTGCCAGGTACCACTGTCTTCTGCGAAACTAAGCCAGAGCCTTCAAAATGTCAAATCGGCACTGCTTTTCGTTGGCAAGTAGAAACAGATTCTTCCTGTCCCCTTTGTATTCCTCTGAATTAGAGGTATACCCACATATTGATACTTATGCTCAATGTCTTACAGTGATCTTACAAAAACGTCTTAGTTTTTACATGTTATCTATAAGCCTCAAATGTGAATTCAATATGGACTGGCGAAAGACACAAATCCTTTGTACTTAGATTCATCCATTCTTTGTTTCTCATTTAAGTTTGTTGTGTCTGGTTACTTCTTAGTTTAAGAAAAATTATCTCCTAGACGGTTTCTCAGACCCTCAAGTAAGTAGGTCTACTTCACCAGTTCCCCAAGCATGACAAGGTGAACGTCAGCATCCCATTTTAGGTTCATGCTGTAAAACTATTTGCTCCCCTTGCCTCTAGCTCTACCCTACAACCCTTGGAAGACTTCTTGGCAAACATTTCATGTTTATAATCAGAACTAAGTTGAAAGACATAGAATGTTTAAGTGTATATTTCTTCCCATCAGGATGTGGGTCACAAAGTGCTGAGGGAAAGAATTACTCTGGTAGATACCCTCTTTTACTTAAATGGACAAATAAAACAAACAAAGTATATGTTGAGAGATACTGCTAAAGTTGAAAATGTCTAGAGAGGGCTAATAAGGATGTTTAACAGTTTTTAAAAACGTTTTAAGTGAGGGAATGTGGATATTTAACCTCAAGAAAAGGAGACAAAATGAAGATATAGATGTCTTCAAATATTTAAAAGGATGCTGATAGAAAGATGTAACTTACTTTTATATATGAGTTGGGCAGAACTAGAACCAATGAATGAAAACTAGAATGAAATAGAGTTCAATTTAATCTAAAAAAATGACTTTATGACATTACAACAGACTCTTGTAAGAATCAGTAAGTTCACCTTACTGTACATATGCTAGTTAAAAACCAGGATGGCCAACTTTCCAGGATATAGTACATGGGATTCCTGTATCGGATGAAAGGTTTATGATGTTCAGTAGGTTTCAAACTGAGCTTTGAGAGGCCCTAAGGTGTTCCACACAAAAGCATCAGGAGCAGTTAGCTAGATAAGGAGTAGGGAAGGTAGGTCAAAAAGATAAAAGCAAGTTTACAAGAAATCTGAGAAGTTGAAATAATATTGTAATGTCATTCTTGACCACCACTGCATCTTTAGTACTTAGGACACCACCTGGCACATACTAGGTGCTTAATAATTAGTGGATAATTGAGTGAATGAATACATGAGGGAAAATATCTCATTACCAATAACAATAGCGGCAAAGTAATAGAATACAAAAAAATAAAAAAATAAAGGAATATTAGCATTGTGTGTGTGTGTGTGTGTATGTGTGTGTGTGTGTGTGTGTATGTGTGTTGTGAGGATGGGGTTGTAGGAGGGCAGGGGTGGAAGAGCAGTGAATCTATCACTGAAGATTTCTGGAGTGGATAAAAGTGACTTTTGAGGTGATTTTGACTTTTGAAGAGGGTGAAAAATATAGGATGGCAGAAAGTGAAGAGAAGGCAGAATAATAATCTAAGTACCCTAAGAAGCAGGTACCTTATCTGTTTTGTTCACTCCCACATGCTCAGTACATGGCACAGTTTATTGCATGCAGTAGTGCAACATGATTTGTTAAATCAATACATGTATGCATTTGTGGTAAAGAAAATGATTCATGTGCAGGTAACAATAAGTTGATCTTATAATTTCAGTGTTAGAAGGTACAAATAGTTCAGTTTTATTTTCTTCAAACTTACATGTTCAAATCATATTCTAGAATTTCCTTCTTCTGGATAAACATCTCTAGCGTCTCCAGCCATTCTTCATGTTATATTTTGTTTATGCCACTTACTAGCTGTGTGTCCTTGGTTATGTTCCAAACCACTCCAAGTTTCAGTTTTCTTACGTGTGAAAAATGATACCTTATACAGCTGTTATGACGATTCAATGAGATAATCTGTGTAAAGTGTTGACATGTAATAAGTGATCTTTTCTCTCTAGAAGTCCCACATAGTACAGTGGAATCGTCAAGACATTGGTTCAAACTTTGGCACCGCCTCTTATTATCTGTTTGAACTTAGACGAGTTACTTAACATCTCTGAGCCTCAGTGAGCAGCCTTGCTCTTTTTGTGAGGACTAAATAAGCTGATATATGTAAAGTGTTAAGCATATTACATGATAAGTGCTTAATAAGTAGTAATTATTACCATTATGATTTTCTGGCAAGATCTCAATTGCTTCTGTCCTGATCCCCCCTCTCCTGAACACTTTCCCAGTTGGTGCATATCCTTATAAAGGAGTGGTGGTTAGAAGTCAATACAATACCTCAAGTATAGTCTGACTAGAGGATGATGAACCAACTTTATTATCTTCCTTAAATACCACACATTTAATACTGCATTTTAGATTGCATTAGCTTTTTTTTTTTTTTTTGGTAACCTATGATCAATACTGACTCATACTGAGCTTAATGGGAGGAGTATCATACAGGCTGATAAGTCATACTCTCCTTATCCTTCTTTTGTTTTTGTACATGTGGTTTCTTAGATATAAATTCAGGACTTCTTTGGGCCATGGGTCTGCTCTATTAACTTCCTAGCCATGGACCCGTCAGTTAACTCTAGAAAATACAGCTTCCCTCGTTGTAGAATGGGTGTAGTAGCTTACAGCTACCACACTAAGTTGTCCAGAGGGTTGATACATTTAAAGAGTCCTTAGAGATTTTCTATAAGATGTGAGGTAAATCTCCTACATGAAATAGTTATCTTTCTTCTGGAATGGTTAGTTGTGTTTCATTGCTTTCTCTTAAATATACATTGGAACAATTCTGATGCTTCCAAAGGACATAATTTATTCAACAGGCCATTAGGCTTGCCCTGGCTGGTTGTATTGATAACACTTGATCTTGCAATCTGAAAAATGCATTAGTAAGAGGCCAGTGAAACTCATGGCAAGGGCAATGAAAATTTGAGCTTCCAGTTGAAAATATTTTTATAAAATAGTGGGCAATAAGGAATTATTTCCATCCCCATGTGTGCCTCTATAAGTGCTGAACTGTGAACAATAATAAACATTATATCGTAGAGTTTAACAGCATGGACTCTGAAGTCAGACTGCTTGGATTTAAATTCTAGCTCTACCATATGCCAGCTATTTTACCTTAGGTGGATTACTTCTTTGTGCTTCAGTTTACTTATCCAAAAATAAATAAATAAATAAAAATAAAAAATAAGAAACGAATCACTGATTAATTTTAAGTTCCTGAGTAGATGCTTTAAAAAAATCCAGGCAGCCAGGTGTGGTGGCACCTGCCTGTAGTCCCAGCTACTCAGGAGGCTGAGGCAGGAGAATCACTTGAACCTGGGAGGCAGAGGTTGTAGTGAACCAAAATCGCACCACTGCACTCCAGCCTGGGACAGAGCGAGACTCTTTCTCAAACGAACAAACAAACAAAAAACAACAGTACCTACCTCATAGAGTTATTATGAGGATTAAATGAGTTTAATCACTTAGAATAATGCCTGGGTGGCAGTAAGTGCTATGTGTTAGCTATAATTCTTATTCTAGTATTAGTATAATTTTAGCTGTAATTCCAGTACTACTCTCCTGCTGTGTTTGACAGATACGTTATGAGTAGGAGGTCCCTAATTCACATTCCAACCCACTAAGAAAACCTGTTGGCTCTATCTTTAAAATATATCCAGAACTTAACAACTTCTCATTAGTTCCACCTCTACTATACTGGTGCAAATGATTGTTGTCCCTTTTCTTGATTATTGAAACAGCCTTCAAATAGCTCCTACAGTCACCATTTCTCCTACTCCAACTGTCTCAAAACAACCAGAAAGTCTCCTTTTGAAACCTAGGTTGGCTCATGACATTCCAGTGTTGGACACACTCTAATGACTTTCATTTCAGAGTAAACCCTAAAGTACTTACATGGCCTAAAACAACTTTCATGATCAAGGCCCCATAACCTTTTTTTACTTCCCCCTCCTTAGTGTCTCTCTAATCTTCCCACTCCAGTTATATTTGTATTCTTGCTTTTCCTCAAATATATCAGGCACACTTGTCAGGGCCTTTGCATATGCTCTTTCATCTGCCTGGAAACTTCCTCTTGATATCCACATGATCCACTCTCTCATCTCCTTCAGGTCTTTACTCAAATCTCATTTTCTCAGTGAAGTCTTTCCTGATCTTATTATTTGTTTATTTATTTTTTTGAGATGGAGTTTTGCTCTTGTTGCCCAGGCTGGAGTGCAATGGTGTGATCTCGGCTCACCGCAACCTCCACCTCCTGGGTTCAAGTGATTCTCCTGCCTCAGCCTCCCAAGCAGCTAGGATTACAGGCATGTGCCACCACACCCAGCTAATTTTGTATTTTTAGTAGCGATGGGGTTCCTCCATGTTGTCAGGCTGGTCTCAAACTCCCAAACTCAGGTGATCCGCCCACCTTGGCCTCCCAAAGTGCTGGGACTACAGGTGTGAGCCACGGCACCCGGCCACCTGACCTTATTTTTAAAACTGCACCCCCTCCAAAATCAGCATCCCAGTCTCCTTCCCCCTGTGAATTTTTTTTTATGTAGCATTGAATACCATCAGCTACAACATTTGATTTAATTTATTTGAATATAGCTGTCTCCATCCTTCCTCATTAGAATATAAGTTCTTTGAGGTCAGGTACTTAGTTTTGTCCATTGATATAGTAGATAAGAGCTTCGCCTTGTAGGTACTCAATAAATGCTTATTGAATGAATGGTGTTTAAGTTATTTTCTGGATGTTGCCTGAAAACATGTCATAGTACTTAGAACTATTAGATACTGAATATCTTCGACCTCAATATTTTCATTAATGATATTTTTTTCTATTTTCAGGAGAAAAGGTTTTATCAGTCATAGTTAATGGAAGAAGATCTGAATATCTCATCAAAATCTAGAGTGTGAATGAAAGGAATAGTAGTGTGGATGCCCTAGTGGCAGTGTATCACAGAGGAGTTAGAAATCCTAAAATAATAGAATTCTTAAATTGAAAAGAGCCTAGAATATTTTAGAGAACACATTTAGTTATTTAAGACATGGGCAAATTAAGTTGCAAAAGTCCCCATGTTTTGTTAGCAGCACAATTGAACAGTCAGATTCAAATCTAGACATCAAGTTCCATACAACTTTTACCGTATGTGATCTGTTTCTAGGTAAAGGCCAGTGTACCATCTGATTAAGTACATTCAACATATAGAAATAAAACAACTTGAAACCAGCTTGAAAACTAAATGTAATGAAGGCAAAATAACTTTATAAAATCTGGATCCTGAAAGGAGAAGAATAATTCTGTTCAGAATGGGTATGGGTTAATATTGAATGCTTCTTTAAAAGGATGCATTTTCATGGATTTTTTTTTTTTTTTTTTTTTTTGAGATGAAGTTTCCCTCTTGTTGCCTAGGCTGGAGCACATTGGCACGATCTCAGCTCACTGCAATCTCTGCCTCCTGGGTTCAAGCAATTCTCCTGCCTCAGCCTCCCAAGTAGCTGGGATTACAAGCACCCACCACCATGCCCGGCTAATTTTTGCATCTTTGGTAGAGATGGGGTTTCACCATGTTGACTAGTCTGGTCTTAAACTCCTGACCTCAGGTGAACCACCCACCTCAGCCTCCCAAAGTACTGGGATTACAGGCATGAGCCACTGCTCCCAGCACTGATGGATTTTTGAAGGAGGTAAAAGGCTTGAACTAAAAGAGGAAATAGCTTATATTTTGGATAAGAAAGAGAAAGAAACTTCTCAAAATCTTAGAGCAGAAATTAATAACTTATATTTTATTTTATTTTTTTTTTCCTGTAGGAGTCAAGGTTACTGCAAAAGATAAACTTGGCTACAACAAAATGACCAATTCTTTGCAGAGTGAGGCTTATTTCACTAAAAACAAGTTATTCTCCTCAGACTCACCAGACTCATAGTTGAATGCCAATTAATCAATGCAAGATTTGCTGTTTGTTGAGCAATCTTCAAATGGCTATGTGAAAGCAAGGTTAGTGGTTTGTGGGTGCTGAGAGAGGTCAGGAATCAGCTGGGTGTTTTTGCATTTGTGGTGGTATAGGCTGTCCAAGTAAAAGCTAAAAAAGGAAAAGGCTTTTGAGATTGGAAGGTGAGGGCTAATTTCTGGAAGAAACAGAAAAAGAAGGAATAAAGACATTTGAGCATCATTCTCTACCTCATTCACATTTTGCTTTCTACTGGGTTGTGATAGAGATGCAATTAATATTTTTGTCTTCAAATCCATATGCCAGACAACTCTTTGTTAGATGTGTGACATTCAGTGAGCTACTGAACATCTCTGAGCCTGTGTCCTTATCTCTAAAACAGGTGATAACTCTAGCCACCTCTTAGAGTGACTGTGGTGGCTAAATTAGATGGTGCATGTAAAGCACCTAATATACTGCCTGGTACATAGTAATCTGTCAGCCATGTGTATCCTTTGGTCTATATTACAAGGGTTCATATTTGTATTATGCTTTGTAAAACGTAGTGCATAACAATATAAATTCTTATATGTTCCTTGTATATGCCTGGTGAGGCAAATGCTATTTTTGTGATGATTGTTATTGTCAATAATGTTATTTTTAAAGAGGGCTATGTGCTTGTAATTATAACCAGTCAAAAACAATTTCTGGCTGGGTACAGTGGCTAACGCCTGTAATCCCAACATTTTGGGGACTCTGAGGTGAAGCAGGAGTGGTGAGAAGCAAACCTCTCGAACACCGAACTGAGGAAGGAAGTGGCTTTTTATTCGGCCAGGAGCTGCAGGGGGCTACAGCCTCATTCACTGAGCTCTCTGAGAAGCAGCTCTCTCTCCCCTTTTATAGGCTTACAATGCTAAAGGGGAAATTGAGGAGAAACTATGTCACTGTCCCATTGGCTGGATGTCTGACCTTACAGTCTTCAATTTGCTAGTTCATATGCAGCAGGAGCTGGAACAGGCAGAGGAGGGGGCTTACGGAGACAAGACAAATGCAGTAAATTATTAGTTGGCAGAGGTGTTTCCAGGAGGGAGCCTGGGCCATACAGACATCGGGGTGTGACCCAGTGCTGGGCTCCAGGTGGTGGGAATAACATTCATTTGCAGCTCTTTCAAGGCTTACAGATAGCAGAGATGCTGGGAACCAAAAAGGGAGTCATTTTCCCAGCTCTTTGGTATTTTATTTCTTGTTTTCACCCTCCTTCCCATTTGGAGGGGAGGAGGAGGTGGAGGCCAGGAAGTGGGAGGGGGAGGGAGGTCTCCCCTGTCAGAGATAGGTGAATCATTTGAGGTCGGGAGTTTGAGACCAGCCTGGACAACATGGTGAAATCCTGTCTCTACTAAAAATACAGAAATTAGCTGGGCGTGATGGCATGCACCTGTAATAGCAGCTACTCTGGAGGTTGAGGCAGGAGAATTGCTTGAACCCAGGAGGCAAAGGTTGCAGTAAGCTGAGATTGTGCCATTGCACTCAAGCCTGGGTGACAGAGTGACAATGTGTCTCAAAAAAAAAAAAAAAAAAAAAAAAAGAAAAGGAAAAATAAAGAAAAAAAAAGCAATTACTAACATGTACATAAAAGTTTTTTTTTTTTTTCCTGTTGCTTTTTCCATGTAAAATCATTCTCCTTACTATACTGCTTCAAAATCTAGGGCCAGTGCCTACATCTTTCTAAATGATTATTTCTTCAACCACTTATTCCTTCATTGGTGCAAACAGATGTGGGGCATTTGTTAAGAGGAGCTCTTTAAAGGACACTATTAGGTTTCCACTTTTAGAGATGGACTTTTCTGACCTTTTAGAAGCTAAGATCTTTTATCTGAAAGGAAGTTAATGTCTGTTTATGTTGATGAGTATCTATTTGGATGTTAGAGAAAGTTTCTGATGTTGACGTATCATGTGCTGAGTTCAGGCTGGCTTATAACTTATATCAGGGTGCTGGAGACCCCACAGTTGTAAAATAACTAAAGACATATATTCCTTGGGCAGTATCCCTTAGAAGATTAGCTTGCACACTATGTGCAGTTGATGTCAGCGATAGCTGTGTGGAGCAGCCACTGCCATGCTGCCAACTGCAGTGGGGGATTTGTGGCCAGGGCTGTGTGCTCCATGGAGCCAATGGGAGCCAGGAGCAGGCAGGAGCCCTGCCCTCCTGGGCACAGCTGCAACCACACAAGTTGTGGTTGTAGACACAGCACTCCTTATGTTTTGGGGGCTGGGAGCAGGCAGGAGCGCCATCCTCCCAGGCACAGCTGCAGCCACCCAAGCCATGGCTGCAGACCTGGGCATCTCTGCACTCTTGGGGGCCTGGGAAGGCCTACCCTCCTGCCCTCAGGTTCAGAGGTGTCTGCTCCTGCTGCCTGGCCACTCCCAGCTCCTGGTGCCAACTGCAACTTCAGAGCCGGGTTGGGGCCAAGTCTGGGTGCTATTACAGCCTAGCCAGGTGTATGTACGCTCAGGTCAGTGGAGACACACCAGGCCCCTGCTGCCTTGTTACCAACCAGATTTTGGGCACTGAGGAGCATGGGAGGGAGGCTGAGTGGAGGTTGAAGGCAGCTCAGCACTGTCCTGCAGGTGCCTTTTAGCATGAGTAGCCTGGGTGCCATGAATGGTGGCAGGAGGCAGACAGGTTCCTGAGTGAAAGGGGGTGGGTCCTGGCGAAGCCCCACCTCTAAGCCAGAGAGGGCCTAAAGCCTGGGGGATAGGTTGCCAGTCCTCTAGACTGGGGTAGGAACTTTTGGTGCTTTATCCAGGCCTGCCCAGGCCCATCTATGGACCAATCAACATGCACCTCCTCCCCTCTGAGACCCATAAAAGCTCCAGACTCGGCTAGACTCAAGGAGACCACTGGATAACTAGCTGCAAAGAGGAGCTACCCACACCATGGTCATTCACACAACCCTCTCTGCTCTGCACCTGGCTCACCCTTGGCAGGCATGGGATGCAGGCCAGTAGTGTGGCCGAGTGCAGCCTACCAGGTCGAGTAGGTGGACTAAGCACAGAGGGCCTGAGTAAAACTCATGCAAAGGTGCCATTGATTACAGAGGTTTCCAGCTGGTGAAGCAACACCCCAAGAATCCCATGATATAAGCAGGGTTCTAGGCAAAAGAAACAGATGGCAGAGTGAATAGCAAGGTGAAGAAATTGAATCAGTCAATCTCTGAACCCTATTGGAGCTCAGTTTCTCAGACACCTAACTCCCAGCAATACTCTTGCATTTTTTTGAAATACAGTCTAAATAAAGGATACAGAATATTTTTTAAAGAGAAAATGTGCTTGAGGGAAAGATAGAAACAAAGAGAAAAGAAACATGCTTGCACCTGCCCCCTCCCCCAAAAAAAACCAGTCAAACTAAGAGAGACAGATTGAGGAAAACATAAACAGAGAGAGATGAACAACAGAGAAATGCCTTATTCTCTGTATTAATGTAGAAGTATGCTTTGGCTGGAGTTCAGAGTGAGACCAACAATCTGCTGTGGGGACTGCTTATATAATGAGGTTCATAATGTTTACTGGAAAATGTCATTGTTCTGCTCAGAGACACTGGAGCCACTTGGGACATGTTGGGAAATGTATCACCTAGAAAGTACATAATGGGAGGTGGGAATGGGAGTGTCTAAGTAGCTATAGAATGTGTAATGCCTCTAGGGTCACTAAAATAATAAGATTTCAGTGTAAAGTCTCCCATTCTATGTCTAGGAGGACAGAGGCCAGACAAAGCCTACCAGGTAAAACCACACTCACACCTGGAAAGAAATAATTCTTTCTACTCAAATAGATGGAATGGTAGGGAGATAATAAAATGATGATGTTCAAAGGTGTCAGATGTAGGCATGTAGATCAAAATGGGGAAGGGGAGTAACACAGAAAACATGAACGGAAGTTATCTAAAAAGGTGATAGGTATAGCTGAGTTTATATCCTAGCAATAATTTAGAAAAAATAGTACACAATCTAAGATTGAGACTAAGAAAATAAAAGAGAACCTCAATATTCATACCTTGATGAGTGATTGCTTATCCAACAGATGATTGATCTATTAGATTGCAAACTGAGGAATATTTTAATTATCTTGAAAGCAACCACCTTCAGTCATGAATACTGGGCCTAATAATCCCATCCAGGCTTCAGATGGGAAACTTCTGGGTAATAACTTCTGACAGAAGCCCTCTGAGTATAAGATGGATTTCTTTTATAATAAAATCAATATTTGTAATTTTTAACAATTTTAGAATTAAAACTAACTAAGTAAATCATGATCATCACAGAGAAAAATACATGAAATAGACATACAAAATAAAAATTAATTAAGACCGCCCCTATTCTCATTGTTCAGAACTGAACACTGTTTATATTTTGGTATCTGTTCTTTCAGCCATTTCCTCTACCCATAAATACTACTCACATATGTTGAAAAATATAAATCATAGCATACTATGATTCTCTGGTATCATTTCCCCACAATATATTATATATGCTTTTCCATGTCAATTCATACAGTTTTAGGAAGTATCTACATTATAATTTGTAATGAATACACAGTATTCTATTGCATGGATGAACTATATTTTATTTAACTAGAATCTGAACTCAGGTCTAACACCAAATATTATGTCTTTCCCTAAAAAGGATGAAACAAGATATAACTAAAAGTGTACAAATGACTTGTAAACTAGGAAGGGTCATACTGTAATGAAAGCAATCTAAGGTTCCTTGTATTGTTCTTAGGAATAACATAGAGATAATGATTTACTTTATTTTAAGTCAAGTATGCATGTTAAAATATCAAGACTGACTTCTAAAACAAAACAAGACAAACACAAAAACCATTCTCCACATAGTAGCTTGAATGATAACTTGGTTACTAATATACATTGTTTGAGAGAAGCCATACAGTGCAGTAAAAAGAGCACTGGAGTAGGAGTTTGAAGAACAATATACCTCCTTTAACTGAGCTGGTTACGAATTGCATGACCCAGTAGACATACTCACTCAACAGAGATAGAGCTGAAGAAAAGGAGAGGTAAAGGTTTTGGTTTACTTTGTTTTCTACCTTGTTAGAAGTAATAATGTATATTTTGTCATTTTATTCCATTTATATTTGAGTATCTCTTATAAGTGAGCACCAGAGCAATTGTTCAGTTGGCCTTTCCCTTAATGTGATTCTGTCTGCTCCTTTACATGTGCCTCAGAGTACAGACTCCCAGGCTGATGAAAGAAGGTTTCTTTAGTTATGCAACCCAGCAAACTCATTGCTTTGGAATAGTTTCCTTGTCAACATTTTTCCCGTTCTGCCTTCGGAGGGCAGTGTGACGGGGGAAAGTGGTGGTGGGAGATATCGGGGTAGAAAACCATGCCTAGTGACAGAGGTGGTTTTCATGATGGCAGTAATTTCTGTAAGCATAGAATTTGTGTCTATTCATATCACCAATGACCCTCTTGCAAAACCCACTCAAATGAACTCCAAAATTACACGGACGTGAAGAGAAGAGCCAAACCTTTGTTCTGTCCTTAATAAGCTCTTACTGTGCTCCCTTTTCCATGCTGTTCTGCTCAATGCCACTGCCCTTTATCATATCCTGTCTCCCTTCTCACTGTCTGTGTATGCCTGGATCACAGCTTCAGGCCCAAAGCCCACTTAACGTTTTTCTGATATCAAAGTGTACTGTACCCACAGCATTGTATCCAAAGAATAATTGGTATGTCCGGAGAGTATGCAAACCTACAGCCTATTCTCCTATTAGTCTTTGATATTGGTACTAAACCAGGATAGCTAGTTAATGAGCCAATTATTTTAGGACAGGCCAGTAGATCTGGACATGTAGCTCTATAGCTTTGAGGTTTTATTTTACTTAAGGCCTCTTTTCTTTAGGGCTTGCCTTTCTTCTGGGGAAGCTCTTCATGAGAGTCAGAGGCCAGCACTGCAGGTACCTAACTTAAAGCAATCTGACATATGAATATTTTGAGTCCTCCAAAAGATAAAGCAGGAAACTTTAAAGAGGGACTTACTTCTCTCTCTCTTTCTTTCTCCATATACGTGTGTGCATCTCTGTGTGTGTATGTATACATACACTATAATTTTATATTATAGTTTGCTTTAATACGATATAAAAGCCTTGACAATGTACATACACTTTGCCTGTTGGATTCTACTTTGAGGAATTTATGCTAACCAAATAATCATGGCTATGTGGACAAAATTCAGTTGGAAGAATATTCATATAAGCATTGCTTATAACTGAAAAAAATCTCAAAAATTCTAAATGTCCAATAATAGGAGCTTCATATAAAATACTATGAAGCCATTAAAAATAATGTTAAAATGGGAAAAATATTTAAATATTGGGTTAAGTGAAAAAACAGGCTACAAGCATCATATAGTATGAACGTGTGTGTCTGTGTGTTTGTGTTTGTGTGTGTGTGTGTGTGTGTGTGTGTGTGTGTCTAGTGACTGGATAGAAAGATGCCAAAATATTTGAAGTTATTTTCTTTGGACATTGAGGCTACTGGAAAATTTATTTTTTCCAGATTTTTAAGAAGTTAAAAACTACCATCTATCCTTGTATAAGCCCCATAAAACTTACAATTATTAATATTATTTTACTTTATTTCAATTCCTTTCAGAAATAACAGAACTAAAACATTTGCTGATAATATCAGTATCAGTATATTCCTCCACCTCTCTTATCCTGAAGCATACAAAATAATAAATTTCTTATATTTCTTTCCAATCACTATGAGTAATATTTATTTTATTTTTGTCTTTATTTGCTCTTTTGTTACAATAAAAGAATATTTCTTTGGTTATAAGGAAAAGTTATTAAATTTTCTCCCCCTGATGCATTTAAATTTTTATTTAATTTGCAAGTACATGGAGTATAAATGATTCTTCTCAGCATGAAATTACATGAAGTAAAGTATAAGCTGTAGAGATTGATCTCAGTATATCTCGTTACTTGACATTGTCACCTGTAAACTGTAGACTTTTGGAAACATTACTCAACCTCTTTGTCCTTAGTCTGAAATGGGGATAGCAATACTTTCCACAAAGTAGGGTTATTGTGTAGCATCAATGAGTTAATACATGTAAAGTACGAAGCCTATGTCTAAAACATAAAAGTTTTTCTATACAAGGTAGCTGTTATTATTATCACCATTTTACAAATCCGAAAATAGTGAAATGAATTATATAGGATGGTAAAGCATGGCTTCACCTTGAGAGTCTGAATCTACCTTCTCTCTCTCTTGAATCTGTTAATGAGTGCTTTAAAAAGAGCAAGGAAAATGTTATTGGAAGCTAGAGGAAAGGAGATATTTTGTAGGTAGTGGCAGAGAGTTTAACAAAATTGTCACCTTGTAGCAATAAGAAAAAAATAAAAAATAAAATGTACCTATACTGATGAGCATGGCTAAAGAGATTTCCATGAAGAATGTTGAAGGTATCAATGGTTTCTTTTAGTTATATATTGTACAATGTGGAGAGAGAGGAGCTAAAGGAAGATTATGTGGTTTGGATGTGTGTCCCCTCTAAATCTCATGTTGAAATGTGATTTTCAATGTTGGAGATGGGGCCTGGTGTGAGGTGATTGGACCATGGGGGTGGATCCCTCATTAATGGCTTAGCACCATTCCCTTGATGATAAGTGAGTTCTCACTCAGTTGATGTGAGATATGGTTGTTTAAGAGCCTGGGACCTCCCCCTCCCCTTGCTCCCAATCTTGCGATGTGTTATGCTGGCTCCCCTTCCCCTTCCACCATGATTGGAAGTTTCCTGAGGCCTTCCCAGCCATGCAGAACTATGAGCCAATTAAACCTCTTTTGTTATGAATTACCCAGTCTCAGGTACTTTCTTTACAGCAGTGTGAAAATGGACTAATACATCCTGGAATGACAATCTTCTGTGATCTGGAAATAGATTGAGAAGGGTGACTCAGAGGACATGATCAAGAGATCGTGGAATGGAGCCAGATCCAGGGAGTAAAACTGAGTCCTAATAAAGAAAGCAGAAATTTTGAATTTCAGAATTGTCCTGGACAATTCTGTGTGTTTCTTGCTGTGTGTTCCCGCCCTTCTCTTTAAATTTGATTTCCTATTATTTTGTTATGTCCGTCCACAGTTGTATGTTGAGTGGAAGATAACTTGTCTCCTATATTACAAACTTTTAGATTGAAAGGTCTCATACCCTAGGAAATGTATTCATGGAGGCTTATCTTCACTTGAACCTCATTAAGATAACAAAGTCCTGTGTGAAATGTAAAGAAATACTGTTATTAAGACAATAACTACGCTATCTAATTGGGGAATCAGACTCAGGATCTGAAATCTGAGCCTGATGCCTCAATTAGATAAAAGTCTTGGTCAATACTGAGATGGATTGAGTGTATTTGGCATGTGTGAGGACTATAGTTTCTGTTCAGTGGCTGCACTGTGATTGCTTTTAAAAATGGTTTCAGATTCTTTGATATTCTTGTCATGGAGAGTCAGGATCTGTGTCTCCTCCTCTTGAGTCCAGTGGGCTTATGACTTCAACCAGTTGCATCTGGTGAAAGTGACTCTACATGACTTCTGAGGCTAAATCTTAAGGGGCAATGCAACTTTCTTATGTTCATCTTGGAAAATTCACTCTAGCGTAAGGCAGCTGGCATGTAAGAAGTTTCACCACCCTTAGGCCACAGTGCTGGAGATGCCATGTCAGTTCCAGCTAAGCATGTCCTCCAGAATCTGACAAAATGCAAGATATGCGAGTGAAGTAATCTTCATTCCTCTAGACAACCTCATCCTCTAGCTGAATACCACTGAGTTACCTCAGTTGGTGCTGCATGGAACAAAGAATCATCCAGTCATGTCCTGACTGAAATCCTGATGTACAGAATTAGTGAGATATAATAAAATATATGTTTTATGATGTTAAGTTTTGAGATAGTGGGTTACGCAGCAATACCAACTGAAACATAGTTTTACTATAACCCACTGTAAAGAAAATATTTCATATATAAGAAAAACAAAAAGAGTTGATTCCTAGGCATATTACAATATTCACTTTAAAATGGCTCTTGCTATGGCCAACAGAAAATTGACATCTTTTGATGCCTATTGCTGTATGGAAGCCAGAGGTCTTTACAGGAATCATCTTTGCCCAAGGCACACCTTTGGGCTATGATATGAGATGCCATAAAATATTTCTAGTTCCAAGATATCTTCCAACAAATCTGTCTTATTGTCTGAAACTCCTTTTATCTGAATAATTGCTTTGGCACAAAACATCCTTTAAATAGGAGGCATAGAGGAGTGAAGAAACTACTGCAAGTGGGATGGGGACCTTATTATTTGTCATTGGCCACTCAGAGCAGGTATCTTTATAAGATATTTTTCCATAGTCTTTGCAAAGCAGACAGAAAGATACTAAAGAAGAGGACCTAAATGGAAAGGTTCATGAATGAAAGGAGAGATATAACCCAAGTGCTAGGGAAAAGTACTTGAGAAAGTCAGCCCAAGATGGTGATCTCAGGGGTAATTCTTAGCAGTTGAAAACAGCCAAGGTATAATGGTAGTCTAAGAGTGGGTTTGTAAAAAGCAAGATTAACTTACTCATTATTATGTCTCAAGGACCAGCCTTACATAGTCTTATTTTGTGGTAACTCTTTACAGGTAGTTCCTTTAGAAAATTTTGGATGTTACTGTCTTAATAACAGTACATCTTCACATTTGTATAATGTCCCACAGTTTATAAAGCACATTTGTATCCTGGAAAGGAGATAAAGATTACATTCCCTTTATATTTTTACATGAGGAAAACAGATCTTCAGAAAGGTGAAATGACTTATCTAAAATCACATACTATGTTAAGTTGGCAAGATTATTCTCAAATTCCATGATGCTTGACTATTTCTGCCACACTTTTTTTGAGACTTGAAATTGTTTCTACCATGTACATGTCAATGTGCATTCATACAGAATGCCTGCAAAGAACAATACTCTGTGTAAAGGCACTGCTAGTACATCTTGTTTCCTTACTAATTCAAACTAAAATGTTAATTGTCTTAATATATTTTCTGTTTCTTCTACCAGAATACTGGAAACTGGGTAATTTATAAAGAATAGATATTTATCTCTTACAGTTATAGAGGCAGAGAAGTCCAAAGTTGAGGAGCTGCATCTGCTGAGAGCACTCTTGCTGGTGGGGATTCCCTGCAGAAGCCAGATATAGTGCAGGGCATCAAATGGCAAAGCTTAGAGTGCTAGTTTAGGTATCTCTTCCTTTTCCTATAAAGCCAACAGTCCCACTTCCATTTTAAACCATTATTTAATTAATCCATTAATATAAGTGTAGATTAATTCATTCAGAAGGGCAGAGGCTTGTGACAAGGGCAGAGCCTCATGACCTCACCTCTTAAAGTCCCCATCTCTTTGGGAGGCCGAGGCGGGCAGATCACAAAGTCAAGAGATGGAGACCATCCTGGCCAACACAGTGAAACCCCGTCTCTACTAAAAAATACAAAAAACAATTAGCTGGGTGCCGTGGCATGCGCCTGTAGTCTCAGCTACCCGGGAAGCTGAGGCAGGAGAATTGCTTGAACCCGGGAGGTGGAGGTTGCAGTGAGCGGAGATCGCACCACTGCACTCCAGCCTGACGCCTGGCAACAGAGCAAGACTCTGTCTCAAAAAAAAAAAAAAAAAAAAAAAAAAAAAAAAAGTCCCAATCTCTAAATACTGTCATACTGGGGATTAAATTTCAGCATGACTTTTTGAGGGGCAAACTCAAACCATAGCACTCATTATATGTCATTAAACAAACTCCAAATGATTGTCCAGATCGAATTGAGAGCCTGGAATGCAGAAGTTTTGAAGCATTATGTGGAAGTCTTTTAATTATAGTAGAAATTCACTTTTATTTTTGATGGAATGATATTTGTTATAGGAAACAAGATTTGTAGTACAGGTCAAATGGAATTAATTAAAATAAGGTAATTGTGAAAAACACTTCTACTGTTTTTAGACTGCCATAGTATATGAATACAGATAACACTCAAAGAAGGATTCAATGCAAAATAAATTTTCCCAGGGGTGAAACCATGGGTGACTCACCAGGACACAGTTTGGGGCACAATGAGTGGGAAATAGTATGGCAGAGCGGTGGAACATAGGTTGCCCTATGAGGCAAGAATGCTTGTTTATAAGTGTCTTTCATTTGACTGGCTGTTCAGCTTGGGCATGTGATTTTTTGAGTTTCAGTTGCCTCATCAGCAAAGTGGGGATTTATTTTAGCTGGACCAGATGCTTTCCTTAGATTCCTTTCCCAATTTATGGTCTAAGATTTGTAATCTTTCCTCTTTGGTTTCCTTTTTTCCTCTACAGACCTTTCATTCATAAATTTATCTATGCCCTTTTGTAACTGATTTATATTTTGGCCTTCAGGGTAATGAGTTCCGCTGAAGTTCAAATTCCTTTTTCTTAAAACTCATTCTTTCAAGCACCACATGGTGAGGTGAAACTACTATTCCAGAAATTAGTCCAATCTGCCCAGTTCCTTGGTGACACTAAGTGCCAGGCTGACTTGAATACCAGAATTGCAAAAAAGAGCTGCAAGTAAAAGAAAAAATAAATCTAAACCCTGTCTTCATTTCTTTCCTAAATTACCTGCATTTACAATCCATGAAGCATTTTCTTTGTGAATTTAAAATTGACTCCTCCAATCTTTAGCTTAATAAAAATTAATTTATTTTCTTTGTTGTCAAATAACTTGCTTTTCTCAAGGCTGGATATTCATTATGATTCTTAATTACATTATAAATTTCCATTATCATCACAAAAGAAATAACAATTGTATTATGTAATACAAAAAGGTGAACCTAAATCATAGTGGAGGAAGATAATATAGAGTAAGTAAAATATATTCATAGTCTAGGAAAATAGAACTTGCTCACAGAAAATATTAATTATGGGAACAATCGCCTGAGCAACATCACTTATTTCAGGTTCAGGAAATAACTCTGAATCTCATACTAGTATAGTTTTAAAAACCAAATGATATTTGTTTTGAGTCAGAAGATATGTCATTTTAAAATTGAATTCTCTTTTTACATTTAATTGTATTTCAAATTTTAATAAGTCACGACCATGGATAACTCTATATTAAGGGATTTTCAAATATATTTCTATAGCTAACATAAAGTCACCTGAAGTCCTAGCTGGAGTTTTCAAATTGAGATTTCAATGCATGCTCTATCTTGTCTAAAGAAAAAGCCAGTCAGTGCTTGTTCTTTTATTTATTCAGCACATATTTTAAAACCAGTTTCTTTGGGGGTAAACAGTGTACTAAGCGCTAGAAATATGGTAAACAAGACAGGTGTGATTTCAATAGTATACTTGGTCCTAAGTCTATTATCTTTCAGCCTTTGGATACTGGTTTAAATCCCTCGTGGGATTTTAAGTCTAGTCGGAAGACTGTCATGGGTCAAATAATTACACATGCTTTTAGAATTACTATGGACAAGTTCAAGATCAGTTTTAAGCCCAGGTTACATGTCAGCTTTGTGTACCTAGATAAGCTACCTTCTTAGAACCTTAGGGTTTTTTTTTTCTTTGTTTCATTTCTAATAAATAACAAATACTGCCTCACAGAATAGTTGTGATAATAAAATAAGATATTTATAGAAAAATGTTTTTAAAATGCAAAGTATTTTATATATATATTAGCTGCTGCTGCTATTGTTCTTTACATGCACCTATATATTTAAGATGTTGGCAGGCATACTTAAGCCATTACATTCAGAGCCTTCTTATTTGTCCCTTTATTCCTATGCCGGATCACTTACTCTCAACTTCCTTTGTTCTTCATGCTTTTTTAAATACTCACTGTACTCTCCTTCTCCCTACATCTCCTCAAAGGCTTGTTGATTAGGTTAAAAGTAAGAGTTTCAGAGTATTAGTAGTCTTACTGCTTGTTAGCATGTTCCATGGGTTGCTACCTCATATATTTCTCATCTCTTGTCATAACTGACTTACTCTCGGAGCTCAGTAGGTAATGAAGATTTTTCAAGGATTTGGCATTGCCGTTCTTTCCAGTAGCATACTTGGTCCAAAATCTACTTTCTTTTAGCCTTTGGGTATTGGTTAAAGTTATTTTAATATAAAATTACAGAACACTTAGATTACATTCTTGGAAAACAGTAGCTTATTGGAAGACTGCTCATTCGAATGCAAGTGAATCTGAAGAGGACCAGACTTATGTGAAGGCACAATGAAAAGACTACTATGAGAGTTAGTGTCAATCTCAAAATCTCACTTTCATTTTTCTTGCCAATAAGTGTGTAATTCTCCATTATTAGTCACTAAGTAGAGCCAAGGTATTAAAACTAAGTTCACAGAAAATGCTTTTCAAAGGAAAGAGTATTTACAATAGGGCTTCAAAGTTAAACAGAATTGCCTGTTTTAATGAGAAATGAGGTAACATGAAGTTTTTGAAAGGCAGAGCAATTTAATGAAAATGGAATTCTAGGATAAGTTAGATAGTCGGTGTAACATACAATGTGCTTGACTAGGGGGTTGTGCCAGAGAAGCATGGTGAAATGGTAAAGAACTTGATTGAAAGTTAGGAAAACTGACTTTTACTCCTGACAACAATTTTGATTATTATTAGCTTTGAGACCTTGGACTTTTGCTCTCTTTGAAGATCAGATTTTTATTTGCCCAAAAATGAGAAAGTAGAGGTTGAATTAAATAATCTATTCCACAAAATAATGACATATTGAAAGTTACTGCAATAATCTGATAATTCTACAAAGACTAGATGATGCATAACGGTGGCAGTGGAAATAGACATAAGGAATAAAATGGAAAGACAAGCATCTTGTTGAAACTATTATTAGGGTTTGATGAATAACTGTGTAATGGATGAGAGGGAGAAGTCAAAGCTGTCTTAAAGGTATCAATTCTGATTGGGCAGATGATATTGATGAAAACAGAAATGGGGGAGAGAGAGAAAACTAAGTGAAGAGTATGAATTGTTAGGGAAGCGGAAAGGCAATGAAGTTGATACAATGCTCTGTTGGGACATGAACATTTTTAAGAGAGTGGACAAGCATGCTGAGATTATTGCAAACTGAGACAAGCTTAAACAAAAGAATTCAGTATTTAGATGGTGAAGTCATTAAAAATATACAAACACATGTACACATACATGTACCATGTATTTTCTTCTCCATTACATCCAATATTATCTCTGGATAAATGGAGGACTCAAGGCAACATGATCCACATAGAAGCTCTTTGATATGCCTTTTATTGTGTGCATATACTGGCTGGGAAACAATGATACACTAAGATCAGAATAGTTGAGAGAAAGTTCAAATAAAAGGACCTCCTATGACCCCCCTTCACCATCCATCTTATGTTCTGAATACTTTTGAGTTCAAAAATATTCTTTCATGGTCAGTGAGAAATTCTGCTTTCCACTTCTTTTGATTCTTGTCTGTAAACACAGAAATCCAAGAGTTTCTTGGGATTCATCTGCCTTTTGTTTTTTCCCTTTCCCCCTGTCATGTTTAATTTCAAAATGATTTTTCTGAAAATGAGGTTGGATAAAGCCGAGATGTGTTGTGCCTCATCTGTCACAACATATTGGAAGGATCTCACAATTGTGTACAGGATCGTGTGACACCCTTAGATGAGTCTTATTTTTTCCCTTAGATGGTGCTAATAGGGTATGAAAGGAAAACACGATTATATTATAATGATTATTATGGTATTATATAAAGGCCTGGAGTCAGTTGCATGATTTAGAACTAAAAATAAATATCTAATCTAAGTCCATATTACTCTCACAGAGGTGACAATCTATTTATTTTTTATCAGCTAGAGTCGTCCTAAGACATTTACCCTTTTTTCTCCTCCCCTTCCTTAATAAAGATTTCTCAAATCTCTCTCAAAACAATTGTAGTGCATGTGAATAAAGAGATGCCTTATCTAGTGCAAGTATTAGAAAAGATTAGTTTCCCCTCGCAGATAAAAATTGTCTTGTTATCTGTTTGTGTGGGCTTCAGTGTCAGTAACACATTTGTGAAAGGAGTAGCATACCCAGTTTTGGAAAACCACTGTTTAAGGCCCCCTTTCTCTCTCTTTTTTTTTTTTTTTTTAAGATGGAGTCTTGGTTGTTGCGTGTTGCCCAGGCTGGAGTGCAGTGGCACAATCTTGGCTCACTGCAACCTCTGCTTCTTGAGTTCAAAGAATTTCCCTGCTCAGCCTCCTCAGTAGCCGGGATTGCAGGTGCCACCACTACACCAGGCTGATTTTTTTTTAAGTAGAAACAGGGTTTCACCATGTTTTATCCAGGCTGGTCTTGAACAACCTCGGCTTCCCAAAGTGCTGGGATTACGGGTGTGAGTCATCGTGCATGGCCTCTTAAGGCCTTTTTGTGTCAGGTGTATTGTGAAACTGAAATCTATCCAATAGTCCCATAGACAGTTTTTTCCTTGGAAAAACATAAATGAACACTTCTGGTCTTAAAGCTTGAAACTTACATTTGCTTTATCTGTGTTCCTTTCTCAGAGAAATAACCCCCAAGCCTCTCAAAAAGTATCGTAAAGAACTGAAACTCACTAGGCCACCACATCTAGACAATGAGATTCTAGGCCCCTCATTCATCATAATTGCTTCTTTGCCTCTCTCAAGTTTTGGTCTTCCCCACACATAGTTAACATTTCTTCCCTGCTGTATAAACTCCTGATTTTAGTTGGTCAGAGAGATGGATGTGAGACTGATCTTTCAACTCCTAGACTGCAGCAACCGATTAAGGCTTATTCCCTGGCAATGCTTGTCTCAGTGATTGGCTGTCTGTGTAATCAGCAGGACCTAGGCCAAATCCCTGGCATTTTGGTAACATAACTGGTCTGTTATTCTGGGCACTGGAACTTTGACTGTAATTATTAAGTGTGGTTGGTTAATCTATCCCAGATCATTTTCAATAAAAAATTTCACAGGGTCTCTTTAAACATAAAACTTCATGGAGACAATAAAAATATTAGCTTGGAATTACTGAACAAACACTATAGAATGACGATTTCCTAAATTGTTAAGCATATATGCATATACATACTGTAAATTATAAGAAGTAGTGCTCTCACACTAATATTTAATTTTCCAGCACAAGGTGGTGTGTGTGTGTGTGTGTGTTTTAAAGGCTCCAACCACCTGAGGAAAAAACATTTCTATGGTCCTAGCTGATCCACATTTCTTTAATTTGGAGTTGTCCAAGTTCTTCTGATCCTTGTTACGGTGCCCTGAGCTGTTCTTGCCCTGTGCTGCTCTGCCCTGGGGGTATTCTATACTAGGTCCCAATTATTTCATCCTCTGATTAAATAGTTGCTCAAAATCATTTTCAGTTTGGAATATTATCAATTTTACTCCTAAAGACATGGATTCTCTCAGAAACATCTTCTGTGTATTACTTATTACATTGGAAATCATGTTTCTTGGCCCTTTTAGCTTTCTAGTTCTCCCTCTTGCGAATATGCTATATTTTCTAGGTAGCACTGTCCACACTGTGACGATAGAAACAGTGTTTTAAATGCCCACATATCCTGGTGGAGAAATTAACTTCCAGATTGAACCTAAGTTGTAATGTCTGAAGCTTCTATGCTATAGCATTTCCTATTTAACACTATCCCAACTTTCCCCTCTGGCTACAGCAGTTCAGGATTTTATTGTTTCATACTCTGATGTGAACTAAGCTGATTGTAGTGCCACACAAAACTCAGACATGACTTTCCCTTCCTGAGCTATAACTCCAGATTGACAGACAGACTTGGAGCTGGGGGAAAGGACAAGATATTATGAGAGGTAAGAAGTTTTCTCCTTAGACATACTTCTTAAATATCTGGACTGCAGTTAGTATATTTTTTGCAGATTTCCTTGGACTGATGTAGTGGTCACAGTAGTTACTGCTTAGGCAAAGGATTAGGACTATGTTCATAGTGTTCATGTCACTAGAAAAAGATATTTTCATGGAACATTTTCTTAAAACATCAAACTAGAGTTCAATTAATTGTACTCTTCAATTAATTGGAATTTTTAAGTGATGCTTTACTTTGAGGGGGAAAATTATAGATAGCCAGAAACAATTCCACATCAAGCATATATTGAATGACTTATTTATTCATTCATTTATTCAACACTATGTACTGAGTATAGTGACAAGGGACATGGTTATTTCATTCAAATAGAAACAGATAAATGGATAAATGAATCGTTTCAATTAAATATTACATGTGCACATAAGCACAGGATGTTTTAGAATTCATAGAATCGACAACTAGGGAGATAACAAGGAAGGGTTGCTGAGGAGGTGACATATGATGTTAATTTCAAAGGATGACTAGAAGTAGACCAAGTGAAATGGCAGTAAAAGGGAAAAGAACTGTAAGTAAAAGAACTACTTTGCACTACAGGCAAACGAAGACATATAAGGGAAGAAGCCATGCAGTAAGAACTGTAAATAGTTCAGAGTATGGCTGCAACACACAGTAAAACATGGAGTGTGGCAGAAAAGCTCAACTGGTAGGCAGAAGCCAGATCATTAAGGAACTTGTATATCAGGTTAAAACATTTAGATTGAACCTTGAAGGCAAGCAATAGAGTCACTGAAGAATTTTCAGATGCAAAGGGTTAAGGCTGTGTTTACAGTTTACAGAGCTACCTCTGGTGCAGTGTGGAGGCTGGATTGGAGAAGTTAAGATAGGAGGCAAAATCAATTAGTAGGCAATTAGTGGTAAGTTGTATTAGACCAGGTAAGCAATGAGGACGTAATAGTGGGAATTGAAAGGAGGAGGGTGTATTTTAAAATAGTGAAAAAGATTTATGAGGTTGAATGGACAAGACAGTGAATTTTTAGAGTTCGGAGTTGAGGGAGAGGGAGGTACCTAGGATGACACACAAACTGATGTATAGTAAATAAGAGAACTAGCAGGACAAGACATGAGGAAAAAGATGAATTTTTGTATATGATGAAAATACTTGGAGGTGAAGATCACATTTCCTCTCTGGGCTTGGACTTTGACCAATGACATTTAGAATGACTCTAAGTTTTTGCACCAGCCTCACTTAGGAAAGAAACATTCAAATATGTTCACTAGATCAGATTGATTAGAGAAGCTTCCAGATAAAGCTTCACTTGCACAGCAATTTAATTAGCCTGAACCTACCATTCCCTGAGTATCTCCATTATTGAGGCTTTATTGTACTTAAAAGATAAATCTATTCAGGAGTAAGATAGTCGATGATATTACTGTTGCTTTGGGCCTCTCATTATTTTAAAAATGCATCATCTTTCCCTAATCACTGCCAAGGTGACAAGAAGCAATCCTCCACTTTTACAATTGATCAAATTATCTTTAGTTTGATTTTCACATTCTCTGTTACCCCCAGAGTGGATCTGTTATTTTTATCGTCACCCTTCACTCATATTCATTATTGATTTTTTTCTGAAGGATACCAAAGCAATTACTGCCTACCTCTTACTTCCTCCATGAAGGGATCTCAAATGGCTTCTTAAGGCCGTACAAAATCAAGGCTTGTTTACCCAATCACACATCTCACCACTTTTTCTCAGCTTTTCAAGATAAAAGTTTAATGTGTCTCCTATTCAAGTGCTTCTGTGATTGGTGCCCTGCACCAAGTTCTACACTTCCCTGTTTTTTTCTGAGAGCTTCTTTCACAATCCAGGAAGCAACTTCGTGGGGCACAGCCTGGGGTAAACAAAATGCTGAGGGAGGGAGGCGTTCATATTGGTGGAATTTACTAGTTACTTGCCCAGAAACTATTAGACACTTATTTCTGTTCTTTTTTACTGAAAATCTTTTTTAGATTATCTGAATATACATTATTGTCACAGTGTGTCTGCACTAGTGAATCAAATTGCCCTTTGATGTTTCTTTTGATGAATGGTGTTTTCAAAACTTGGTGCCATTATTCTGAGCCTTATCGATCATTGTCAGTTGAAGATTATAGCATACGTTAGCAGGGCCAGACAAAGGTAGGTTAAACTCTTGATCCCATCAGTTACTAACTGTGTGACCTTAGTTAAGTCACTTAATTTTTTGGAGGTTCCTGTTACCTCATCTTTGAAAAGCTAATTATACACACCTCTGCTTTTCTCTTGAGCTTGATGTGGTTTTTAAATCAGGAATGTATTTTATCAATTTCCAAACATTATACACATATATTTGGTAGTTTGGGCACATATTTTAAAGGTAAAAAAGGGAAAAAAAAATGTGACAGCTTTCACTGCTATTCTCTGAAAGACATAATAAATAATGTTTGGTGACCTGGCAGAATTTTAGGTATTAAATGAAAGATATTTACAGAAAATTAGTTTATATTAAAACAGATATGAGAGCTAACAGTAATTTGGTGCTTACTGTATGTCAACGCCATTCTTTGTGCTTTAGATGAATTATTTTATTTTGATAGTCACAACATAAAGTATTATTATTAGATAAATTTTGCAGATGACAAGACTTGCTTTAGATCACCCAATAGTAAGCAGAAGAGGGATAGGTTTTAGATTTGGGCTTAATGAAAACCTCATGATTTAAACCACAATATGATTGTGCCTCATAATCTTGATCTAAGCTTGTTTAATTTCGATGTTTCAGTTGATCTTACAACTATCTGTAGATGAACAATCATAGTTAACTGGGTTTTACTGTGTGTAGGAAAAGGGATTAAAAAGATCTGGTGGGGGTGCTGGTTCTTAAATCTTAGAAATTACCTTGTTCCCTAGTTTCTGTGTGGGGAAGATTTAACAAAGTCAAAAACACATACTCAGGAAGAAAACTCTTGAATCAACATTCGCTCACTTGACTTTAAAATCTTAGAAGTCACAGAACATATCCTGGTAAAGAGGCTAGCACATAGTTGGTATCCAATGAGTGTTTGTTGAATTGGACTGAGTTCTATTTCTCAGCAGCGTTTTATTTACCCTCAACCCCTGTAGACTGCGGTTAACAGTATAATTAAGCAGCTCTGCAGAGACCAGCATAAAATGTGAGTCAAACGTAATGTTTAAGTATACCAAGCAATTCTTGAAAGTTTCTGCACAAAGAGGAATTATATCTGATCCATTGTGAATCATAATCAAGATATGTAATTGACTTTGAAAAAAATCTGTTGTTTATAGATGTTTAGGAAATATAAAGTAGATCAAATTGAAATGAAATTTAGATTAAATTATCTTAGAATGATTTAGATTAAGACAAGTGGAAAGAATCTTATTTCATGTAGCCATCTCCCCCCCCCAACCACCCCCCCCCACCAACCTTACCTTTGAATAGCACTGTTCCTAAACTTTACAAAAGTTTCTGAAAAATTACATAATTGAGACTAGTTGGAAAGGGATTATATTTAGTCTTATTATTAAAGCATTTCCATGTGTACCTACCTCTATTAGTAATGATTTGCAAATATAATCATGAATAGAATAACCTAACAGAGCAGTTCTTAAATTGTTTGAATCCCTTTAGGCTCTTAAAAATTTAGAATCTCAAAGAGTTTTTTCTTACATGGGTTATATCCATCAATATTTACTGGGTTAGAAATTAAAATGAGAAATTAAAAATATGTATTTGTTAATTCATTTTAAAATAAATACATTATATAATTACCTAAATAACATAATTTTGGGAAAACGAATCTTATTTTCCAAAACAAAGTATGCCATAAAAAGGATGGGATTGTTTTAGATTTTTTCCAATCTCTTTATCATCTGGCATAAGAGAAGGCTGATATATTATCACATATATTTTTCTGCATTCAATCTGTTGCACTATGTTGTTTCATTTAAAGTACAGGAAGAAATCCAGTCTCACTCAGATATGTAGTTGAAAAGGGAAGAGATTTTAATAGCCTTTTCAGGTAATTGTGGATATTCTTCTCTGATACTACACTAAAATTCAACAAGTAGTGGTTGTTTAAATGTTAGTGCAATATTGCGTTGGAAACAAAACCATATTAACTAACTTTTCATACTTGTTTTATTAACAAGCATTGATCTATCTTGTACTCTGAATGGATTTTTAAATAATGCATTATTTGAAAAATTTTAATTCACTGAGTTATATACATCTTCCAAAAGTTGACTTTTTAAAATTCAATACAAAAATAATATTCAGTATCACTGCTGATCTTATCAGAAAAATCTTTAATGGTGTAAAACTGTCATACTTATGATTGTAGTACCAATTTTCCAAAATTTGAATTTTCTCTAGAAAGCTTGAGTTTTACCAGTGTTAGCAAATACTGTCAGTTGTTTTCCTTGAAGTGACAAGCTCACTTCATTAATTTCTCAAGAACATGTCAAGAAATATCTAAGTCTGAATAACCATAGTTTATTAGTTGTTCTTTTAAGTGAAAATAGTGTTCCATGAGAAAAACAGATATTTCAGCTTGCAACTCTAACAGTAACACAGTGCTTTTTTGAAAAACAACCATCATACTTCAAAATGTGTCAGAAGTGCTTTATGCAGATTTTGCATTTGTCACACAGAAAATTAATGAAACACATCCTCATGGATCAAGACATAAAATTAATAATTTTAATGCTTCACCAAGGACATTTTAAAGTGAAACTGGCCTTTTGTTGTTCATTTACTACAAATGAATGTTGGTAAAGAATGCAATGATAATAGTAATATGTGTTGCCCCAGCTTTGATTAATGCTAAGCCATTGGCAGTTTTATGCTTTATTGCTTTTGCACCATCAAAGCAAATATCAGCACAGTGAAAAAAGCAAATAGCAATTATTATTATTAAAATGATTTTAACTCATGGAACCCCCTGAACCAGTTAACCCCTGGGCTTTGCAGACCATACTTTGAGAATTCCTCACCTAGAGAATGTCTTAAAAATGCAGATTTTGGGGCGTAGGGGTGGGCAGACTTCCAGGAATTTGAATTCAACAGTTCAGAAAAGGAATCTAATAATGTGCATTTTACTAGCTACCCCAGGAGATTTTGAGAAAGTGGTCTATGGAATGCATTTTGAATAATACAGGACAATAGAAGAGATGCTTTCATTTTTGTCTATGGTTATGTGAAACCGAAATATATACCTGCCTGAAACAACCAATTATTTAATTTAATAAAGTTAGTAACCCTCACGTTTTTTAAAGTATATTTTTCTTCCATCCAAAGGCTGAAGTGAGAGCACTTCCTTTACAATCATTTTCCATCTCTCATCTCCCATATCTACTTTCTTAATTGTTTTCTCTATTTAAACCTGTTTAGACAGTATTTCTCTTTCTAAGTTGTGAAAGTCAAAATTGGACAGTCATGCCACCCTTTGGCTATGCTTAGAGGAAGTCCCTGCTGTGTTTTCACATTATAAAATAATGAGGCTGCTCATCCCCTAAGTTCTCCCTTCTCCCTGTTAGCTTTCTAGCCCTATGTCTCCCTCCGGAATTCTGATCATGGCTGCCATGCCTGGCGCCAAGCCAGAGAATATAAATGAGTCTTGTCCCGGACTATTATAGTTGAATATCTTGGGTTTCTTTCCTTAGGGATGATACACCGGGGTATGTCTGATAAAGAGAGAAAAATGTAAGCGTGAGTAGGAGAGAAAGCTTGAGCGTGAGTAGGAGCATTCCTTATGTAATTGGCCTTCTTCTTTTCCCTTTCTAACAATGAAACCTTGAAAACTAGGACTCAGCCACTCCTTTGATCTGTCTTCATCTTTCCCTTTTCAGATATCCTATAGTTGGCTGCCTGGCTTCAGAGCTTTTTTGAACTTGGAAGACTTCAAGCCTCAACTGAGGAATCCTTGATGCTCTGTTGTTTTGTCTTGCTAAAATATACAAGAAACTTGCAGAGCTCTATCCTGCAGGCTTAAAATCTTCCAGGTGAGAACAAACTGCCTTGGTCTTACTTGCATTTCTGGTTGACCTGTTTACTTTACCCTTTATGGCATTTTCTTCTGTTTGAAGGATTCAGGTTTTATCACCTCAAATACAATTATGGATCATGGTTTCTAAGACAGCTGGGTAGTTTTAAGCAAAATTTACTACTCTAAATGTTCACATGAGCAGTATGACACACCGGTGAAACAGACTTTCAGTTGAGAACCTGGTCTGGTTTAAATCTTGCCTAAGGGTCATAATTTGTATGATGGTATTGTTAGCATAATTTAACTGAAAAGACTGTTGTGTGTCTGTGATAAAAATTGTTAAAAGAGCTGCCTGTATCGTAGTTGAACAATTTAAAGAGGTATAATTGTAATGTTCAAAGAATGTTAAGTCATGAGCATGAGACCCTGAGATATAATCTGACTTATAAATGTAAATATCCCTGCCATATTCACTAACTCCATTTCATGCATAGATATGTATATATGTACACAGCTGTTTAAACTTTAAAGATCAAACACTAGTGCATGCAAGAAATCCACAGCAAATACTCCTGATTCTACTTCTATTCCTAAACTAATTATATGTCTGTGCAACTAATACCTTTAGAATTTATCAAGTGTCAGCAAATATACATATTTGTCAAGCTTGACCTCTTTGATATGAAATTTAAATCTATTTTGTGGCAGAGCGAGCAGTTTTTATAGTAATTACTCCAATCAAAACAGGATCTTTTTTTACTTAAACCAACAACAATAATAAAATCCACTTTGGGAGCAGAAACATAAGCTAAAGCATAACTCATGAATTTGCAAATATTTCTTCCATGTAACAGACATTAAACTGAGTTCTATTTTTTGTCTATGACTTCTACTGACTTTTATGTGACAGAATCATTTATTGTGATACTAATTTCTAAATTATTCTCACTGGAGTGGACATATTTTTTCCTTTTCCATCTAGAAAAAGTAGCTAAAACATTTTGTTTCTCTGCTATTGCAGAGGCCGGAGTGGAAGACTTAAATTTTGATTGACCAAAGCAGTAACTTCCAGTAATTCAGAAGGTAACTCCATCCAGGCCTTTTGATTTTAAAACCATAGTCTTCTGGAAAGATTGTTCAGAAAGAGGAGAGTTCTAAGATATGGAAGAGGTGAAATAAGGCAACCTGGACACTGGAGTATTTTGGGAAGGATTTCCTGAGTCTAATAGAGTTTCCTTAAGCTTTCTAGGAGGACAGAAAAATGGAACCTCACTTACAAGGCTCCAGATGGTGAATTACTAAGGAATGCCTGTAGGGGCTTGACCATATATATCATGGACGTGGGAGAATAATGGTGAGGCTCCTTGTGAGTGAATCTTGGGCCAGTTAAGCAGACCATTATCAGAGGCACTCTGAATCCCATCAGAGAGGAATGACTAACTGAACTTGAAGGATCTGCTTGATAGAATAATTATGTTGTCAAAAAACCTTAAAATATGATAACCGTCATATAATAAGGACTTACATCACTTCTCAATTTTGAGTACCACTTAAGCCTGTGATTCTTGTATAATCCTCTGGAGAACAGGGGAGACGTCTCTAAAATGACTAGCGTCCTGGTGGGTACAGAGTTTGGGCAGATTTCACAATCTAGAAATGTAATCAAGATATTCCTTAAATCCAAATATTGTAGAATAAAAATCACACACCACACACACACACACACACACACACACACACACACACAATTTATCTATACAAACTGAGGTAATCAATGAGTGGTGGCATCATTCTTACTCGTCTTCTGATTTCCCCAATTTATGGTAGCTTGCTTATTATTAAAGTACAACACTAATTATCATGAGCAGTCCTGCTACGAAAAAAAAGTACTTCTGACCCATTTGTAACATTGTGATGGCATTTTCATTTGTTTTTATTTTCTGAGCATCTGTTGCATGATACAGGTAAGCAAATTACAGTACTTGCAAAAGACTGGTGGATGTTGAGGACTGACTAGGCAGCTGGCATGACCACGGAGAGGAAGGAATAGCAGGGCGGTGCGGCAGCCACGTGAGAGCCACAAAGGGCAGGGGAGTCCCCACTCCCAGCCTAGGGAGTCAGTCAGTGAGCATGCTGCTCAGCCTGGGGAACCGTGCTTTTCCATGGAACTGTGCAACAGACAGATCACACAATCCCACTCGTGAGCCCACGCCACCAGGGCCTTGGGTCCCAACCACAGAGCCATGCAGATTCTCACCATATTCTCAACAACCATTCTGCTGGAATCTGCCTAAGCCTGCTGAGTTTCCAAGGGGAGGGCCGGCATCACCACTGCTGCCACTGCCTGTTATCTAAGCCATCTGAGCTCCCTTGGGGAGGGCTAGCAACCAACACTGCAGCTACTAGCTGCCTAAGACACTAAGCCCCTGGGGGAGAAGGGCAGCAGCCATTACTACAGCCCCAGGTCACAGATTTCCTTTCTGGAGCCAGGGTGGCCAGACTGCTTGGTCACAAGGGGGTATTCCCTGCAGTGCAGCACATGGGTTGTGGCCAGATAGCCTCTTCAGGCCTGACCCTGACCCATCCCCTCCCTCCTAACTGGGCGGGACCTCCCTGCACGAACTTTAACAACTCCAGCCAGAGGTTCAGGGAAAGAACACTATCTCCCTGGGCCTGAGCCCCTAGGGGGAGGGGTGGCTATAGTCTCCGCTGACAAACACAGACTTAGTCTTTCCTCCTGCTAGCTCTGAGGAGTCTGGGCATCCCAGATGAGTGGGTTACCCCATAGCTCAGCACATCCCCCTCTGCCAAAGAACAGCTAAAGTACTTCATTAAATCGGTCCTGGTTTCCATGCGCCCCCAACTGGATGAGGCACGCCAACAGGGATCACTAGACACTCTGTATGTCACAGCATTCCTACTGGTATTAGGTCAGTGCCCCTCAAGGTCAGACATCCCAGAGGAAAGAGCAGGCACCTGACTTCGCTCTTCTCCAGCCTCCTTGGGTGACATCTCCAGGTGTGGGAGTGAACCAGATGAGTAGGGCCTAAAGTGAACCCCCAGGAAACTGCAGCAGCCCTACAGAAGAGGGACCAGACTATTGAGAGAAAAACAAACAGAAAGCAACAACAACAGCATCAACAACAAAAAAAATCCCGACAAAATACCTCATCCAAGGGTGAGCAGCCTTAAAGATAGAAACTAGACAAACTCATGAAGATGAAAAAGAATCTATGGAAAAATGCTGAAAACCCAAAAGGCCAGAGTGTCTCTTCTCCCCCAAATGATCACAACACCTCTCGAGCAAGGGCACAGAACTGGACGGAGGATAAGATGGATGAACTGACAAAAGTAGGCTTCAGAATGTGGGTAATAACAAACTGCGCTGAGGTAAAGGAGGATGTTCTAAACCAATGCAAAGAAGCTAAGAACTATGATAAAACGTTATGGGAGCTACTAAATAGAATAACCAGTTAGAGAGGAACATAAATTACCTGATGGAGCTGAAAAACACAGCACGAAAACTTTATGTAGCATACACAAATATCAATATCTGAATCGATCAAGTGGAAGAAAGATATCTGGAGATTGAAGACTATCTTGCTGAAATAAGGTAGGCAGACAAGATTAGAGAAGAAAGAATGAAAAGGAATAAAAAAAAAAACCTCCGAGAACTATAAGACTATGTAAAAAGACCAAAAACTACAATGGATTGTAGTACCTGAAGAGACAGGGAGGAATGGAACCAAGTTGGAAAACACACTCGAGAAATCATCCAGGAGAACTTCCCCAACCTAGCAAGACAGGGCAACATGCAAATTCAGGAAATAGAATGGCAGTAAGATCTTGCGCGGGAGATCAACCCAAGACACGTAATTATCATTTTCTACAAGGTCGAAATGAAGGAAAAAATGTTAAGGGCATCCAGAGAGAAAGGCCAGGTGACCTACAAAAGGAAGCCCCATCAGACAGTGGATCTCTCAGCAGAAACCCTGCCAGCCAGAGAGAGTGGGGGCCAATATTTGACATTCTTAAAATAATTTTAACTCAGAATTTTATATATGAGGTCAAATGAAGCTTTATAAGTGAAGGAGAAATAAAATCCTTTTCAGACAAGTAAATGCTGAGGGGATTTGTTACTACGAGGCCTGCCTTGCAGGAGCTCCGGAAGGACTCATTAGATATGGAAAGGAAAAACCAATACCAGCCACTGCAAACACACACCAAAATACAAAGACCAATGACACTATGAAGAAACTGCACCAACTAGGTGTGCCATATAACCAGCTAGCATCAAGATGACAGGATCAAATCCACACATAACAATGTTAACCTTAAATGTAAATGGGCTAAATGCCCCAATTAAAGACACAGACTGGCAAATTGGATAAAGAGTCAAGACTGACCTGTGTGTTATATTCAAGAGACCCATCTCACATGCAAAGACACACATAGGCTCAAAATAAAGGGATGGAGGAAAGTTCCCAAGCAAATAGAAAGCAGAAAAAAGCAGGAGTTGCAATCCTAGTCTCTGACAAAACAGACTTTAAACCAACAAAGATCCAAAAAGAAAAAGAAGAAGGGTATTACATAATGGCAAAGGAATCAATTCAACAGAGAAGAGCTAATTATCCTAATTATAAATGCACCCAATACAGGAGCACCCAGATTCGTAAAACAAATTATTGAGAGACCTACAAAGAGACTTAGACTCTCACACAATAATAGTGGGAGACATTAACACCCCACTCTCAGTATTAGATCAGTGAGACAGAAAATTAACAAGGATATTCAGGACTTTAACTCAGCTCTGGATCAAGTGGGCCTAATAAATACCTACAGAACTCTCACCCCCAAACAACAGACTATATCTCTCGTCACCACATGGCACTTACTCTAAAATTGACCACCTAATTGATAGTAAAACACTCATCAACAAATGCAGAAGAACTGAAATCATAACAAAGAGTCTCTCAGACCACAGTGCAATTAAATTAGAACTCAGGATTAAGAAACTCATTAAAAACCACACAACTACATGGAAACTGAACAACCTGCTCCTGAATGACTACTGGGTAAATAAAAAAGTTAAGGGAGAAGTAAATAAGTTATTTGAAACCAATGAGAGACAAAGGAGACAACGTACTAGAATCTTGGGGATGTAGCTAAACTAGTGTTAAGAGTGAAATTTATAGCACTGAATGTCCACATCAGAAAGCCAGGAAGATCTCAAATCAACACCCTAATATCACAACTAAAAGAACTGGAAAAGCAAGAGGAAACAAATCCAAAAGCTGGCAGAAAGACAGGAAATAACTAAGATCAAAGTGGAACTGAAGGAGATAGAGACAAAACAACAACAACAAAAACACTTAAAAAAATCAATAAATCAGGTACAGGTTTTTAAAAAAATATTAATAAAATAGATAGCTAGATATACTAATAAGGAAGTAAGAGAGGAGAATCAAATCAACACAATAAAAAATGACAAAGGGAATATCACCACTGACCCCACAGGAATACAAACTATCATCAGAGAATAATATAAGCACTTCTACACAAATAAACCAGAAAATCTAGAAGAAATGGATAAATTCCTGGAAACATACACCCTCCCAAGACTAGACCAGGAAGAATTTGAATCCTTGAATAGACAAATAACAAGTTCTGAAGTTGAGGCAGTAATAGACTACCAGCCCCCCAAAAGCACAAGACTAGATGGATTCACAGCTAAATTCTACCAGATATGAAAAGGAGCTTCTACCATTCCTTCTGAAACTGTTTCAAACAACTAAAAAGGAGAGACTACTCCCTAACTCATTTTATGAGGCCAGCATCATCTTAATACCAAAACCTGGAAGAGGCACAACAAAGAAATACAACTTTGGGTTGTACAAAGTTGTATTTGTACCCAATTTTGCACTGATGTTCATCATTTTCCTGATAAACATAGTGCAAAGTCCCTCAATAAAATAGTGGCAACCCAAATCCAGAGTACATCAAAAAGCTTATCCACCACTAACAAGTCGAGCTTCATCCCTGAGATGCAAGGCTGGTTGAATAAGCAAATCAATAAACATAACCCATTACATAAACAGAACCAATGAAAAATACCACATGATCATCTCAAAAGATACAGAAAAGACCTTTGATAAAATTCAGCATCCCTCCTGTTAAAAACTCTCAATAAACTAAGGTATTGATGGAACATATCTCAAAATAGTAAGAGTTATTTATGACGAGCTCACAGCCAATATCACATGGAATGGGCAAAAGCTGGAAGCATTCCCTTTGAAAACTGGCACAAGACAAGGATGCCTTCTCTCACCACTCATATTCAACATAGTATTAGAAGATCTGGCCAGGGCAATGGGGCAGAGGGAGAAATAAAGGATATTCAAATAGGAAGACAAGAAGTCAAATTGTCTCTGTTTGCAGACGACATGATCCTATATTTAGAAAACTTCATCGTCTAGAGCCCAAAACTTCTTAAGCTGATAAGCAACTTCAGCAGTCTCAGGATGCAAAATTAATGTGCAAGAAGTCACAGGCGTTCCTATACACCAACAAGAGACAAGCAAGAGACAAATCATGAATCAACTCCCATTCACAATTGCTACAAACAGAACAAAATACTTAGGAATACAGCTAACAAAAGACATGAAGGACCTCTTCAAGGAGACTTCAAACCACTACTAGAGGAGATAAAGAGGACACAAACAAATGGGAAAGCATTCCATCCTCATGGATAGGAAGAGCCAATATCATGAAAATGGCTATACTGCCCAAAGTAATTTATACATTCAATGGTATTCCCATCAAACTACCATTGACGTTTTCACTGAATTAGAAAAAATCAGTTTATATTTTATATGGAATCACAGAAGACCCCATTTAGTCAAGACAATCCTAAGCAAAAAAAAAAAAAAAAAAAAAAAAAAAAAAAAAAAAAAAGAACAAAGCTGGAGGCATCACACTACTTGACTTCAAAATATACTACAGTGCTATAGTAACCAAAACAGCATGGTGCTCATACCAAAACAGACATATAGACCAATGCAACAGAGCAGAGACCTCAGAGATATCTACAACCACTGAATCTTTGACAAATCTGTCAAAAACAAGCAATGGGAAAAGGCTTTCCTATTCAATAAATGGTGCTGGGAAAACTGGCTAGCCATATGCAGAAAACTGAAACTGGAACACTTCCTTACACCTTACACAAAAATTAACTTAAGATGGATTAAAAGACTGAAATGTAAAACTCCAAACCTTAAAAACCCTAAAAGAAAACCTATTCAGTACCATTAGGACATAGGCATGGGCAAAGATTTTATGATGAAATCGCCAAAGGAATTGCAACAAAAGATAAAATTGACAAATAGGATCTAATTACACTAAAGAGCTTCTGCACAGCAAAAGAAACTATCATCAGAGAGAACAGGCAACCTACAGAATGGGAGAAAATGCTTGCAATCTACCCATCTAACAAAGGTCTAATATATAGAATTTACATGGAACTTAAATGAATGTATGAGAAAAAGCAAGTCCATCAAAAAGTGGGCATAAGATATGAACAGGCACTTCTCAAAAGAAGACATTTATGTGGCCAACAAACATATGAAAAAAAGCTCAGCATCACTGAGGATTAGAGAAAAGCAAATCGAGACCACAATGAGATACCATCTTACGCTAGTCAGAATGGCAATTATTAAAAAGTCAGAAAACAACAGATGCTGGCAAGGCTGTGGAGAAATAGGAATGTTTTACATTGTTTGTGGAAATATAAATTACTTCAACCATTGTAGAAGTCAGTGTGGCTATTCCTCAAATATCTAAAACCAGAAATACTATTTGATCCAGCAATCCCATTACTGGGTATATACCCAAAGGAATATAAATCATTCTGTTACAAAGATACATGCACATATATGTTTATTGCAGTATTATTCACTATAGCAAAGACATGGAACCAACCTAAATATCCATCAATGATAGATGGGATAAAGAAATTGCGGGACATATATACCATGGAATACTGTGCAGCCATTAAAAGGAATAAGATCATGGTTTTGTAGGCCCATGGATGAAGCTGGAAGCCATCATCCTCAGCAAACTGACACATGAACAGAAAACCAAACACTGCACATTTTCACTCATAAGTGGGTGCTGAGACAATGAGAACACATGGACACAGGGAGGAGAACAGTATACCCTTGGGCCTGTCATGGTGGGTGGGAAGGTTGAGGGGAGAGAGAGCATCAGGACAAATAGCTAATGCATGAGAGGCTTAATACCTAGATGATGGGTTGATAGGTGCAGCAAACCACCATGGCACATGATTACCTATGTAACAAATCTGCATGTTCTGCATATATATCCCAAAACTTAAGAAAAGAAAAAAAGATTGGTGGGTGTTAGGGAGGATTGGTATCTTGTACATTAAATGTTTATTGTGATTTAGATTATGTGGAGAATAGAAATACAGAAATTTGAGACTAAAAAGCAAATTGAGCTGTAATTTATATCCCTTACTGTTGTCCAAAGGTGTACTTGTTCTCATATTCCTAGAGATCATAAAGTGACTTTTATATTCTATCCTTTTCCTCTATGGCTTATGGGATTGGTCACTACATATTATAAAATTTGTGGTGTGTGTAGATAGCAAACTGGCCACCTGGAAAACCTATTCGAACTTAGTAGAAAATTGCTTAGTTTGTGATGTGGATATAGGAAGCTCTAAGTGAAAAATTCCCCATCTAGTATAGTTTATTTGTAGACTGTTACTTGCCTTTCACATAATAAACCCAAAGCTGAAGAATTTGAGTGTCTACATATCCACCACTCATGTAGTGAGTGGTAAATTATGTATTTTCTAGGCACATGCATCTCCAATTCAGGAAAAAAACAACAGGAGAGGGAAATTATACCTCTTTCCACCTCTTTGCCCATATTTGATCATCAGATATTAATTCAGGAAAAGCAAAACAACAACAAAATCAATAATGGGTGATATAATTCCTTGTAGAGGGCTAATGGTAGAAAAACAGAATCAAATAATGGAAGATCTTGAATTCTGACTCAGGAGTTTATAGTCTTTTCAGGCACTAAGGAGACACCAGAGTTTCTTGAGATAAGGAGTGACAAAATGGAAATGGTATTGTAGGGAATAATCTGGAAGCAATACGTAGAATATATTGGAAAATGAAAGATACCATAGTATAGGAAGACTAGTTGGGAGATACTACTAAAATTAGGTTAAAAACAATTATTTGTCTGGATAATTTACAGCTTGTAATACTGAATTAAAACAGATAGCACTGTTACGCTGCTCAATTATTTGTCCCTCTCGGTTCTGAGTTTTAAATATTTTTTACTTTAGATACAATTACTTGAATACATGACTTCCCAAGTATCAAAACACTCATAATAACCATTTATAAACAAAGAAAAACATGCTATAAAGTAAGTGTTCATTTAAAAAAGCATGTAAACTAAAGCATGCTTCATTAATAGAGAAAAATTCCCTTACAGTTAAACATAAATTTAAAAAATTATCTAATACAATATATTAGATTTAGATGAGAGGTAGACTACATTAATTCCATGTAACAATAAGTGGAGTTGATAGAATGTCACCCTCAGAAATTAGAAGTGAAATTTTTTATTTTGATTTTAGATTTAGCCTGAACAGGGATGTTTGGAATTTGATGTCAGGAGGTCAGTATTTTATGCCCAGTTCCATTACTAATGTAATATGTAGTTACATGGCAAGCACAGTAATAAGCATGTGCATCCCAAAGGCATCAACTTTGCCAATTTAGAAAAAAATATATTAAGGAGTAAGTTCTTATATCTAAGATAACAGAGCTAATAACTCTTGTTTAGTTTTCCATGTTTGTTTGGGTCACTTCTCATCTCCAGTTCATACCTAGAGTGAGTTGGATAAATACTTACTGAATGAATAAATAAAAATGAAACAAGAGCATAATTGTAAGCTTCATGAGAGCAGGGACCATATCTAGTTTATTCACTCCTGTGTCCTCAGCACTTAGCACTGTCTTCTGTACCTTGTAGAAGACTTAATCAATTATAAATCCCTTTGAAGAAAATCAGCAACTTAGCACATTTAAAAAAAAGTAAATTTAAGAATATATTTTACTTGTGGGGGGCAAAATCTTTTTAATGAGATTGACTTTTCAAGTTGATTATTTATTTTTCATCAATAACAAAAGGAAATCACTAAGACAAATTGGTCATTTCAGGGTATTCAGGAGCAATAGGCTGCTATGTAGATTGGTGACCTGTGACATTAAAACACGTATAAGAGCTCCTGAAAGTTAATGGGCTACCTAACTGTTATAGTAGTCATCTGTAAAATTCTTCTAAAAACTCTATTGAGAACTATGAATTTGGGCTTGGGGACTCAGGGATTTTTGGATTTAGAGCTGTACAACTCCAGTTATTTTCAAGACTACTTGTGTGAATAAGGGATTGTCTTAGTCATTTTCAGACTGCAGTAACAAACTACCATAAACTTAAAGAACATTCTCATACTCTCTAGAGGCTGGGGAGTCCATGATCAGGCACTAGCATAATTGGTATTTGGTTCAGTTCCTAGTTCACGATGGCCATGTTCTTGCTGTGTCCTCACATGGTGATGGGGGTGAGAACTCTCTGAGGTATCTCTCTCTCTCTCTCTCTCTCTCTCTCTCTCTCTGAGACAGAGTCTGGCTCTGTCACCCAGGGTGTAATGCAATGGTGCTATCTTGGCTCACTTACCTTCGTCCCTGGGGCTCAAGTGATCCTTCCACTTCAGCCTCCCAAGTAGCTAGGACCATATGCATACACCACCATGCTGGCTGATTTTGTTTTCTTTTTTGCAGAGGCACGGTTTCACCCATGTTGCCCAGGCTGGACTCGAACTCCTGGGCTCAAGTGATTGGCCCACCTCAGTTTCCCGGAGTGCTGGGTCACAGGTGTGAGCCCACCTTGCTCGGCCTGAGGTCTCTTTTATAGAGCACTAATCTAATTCATGAGAGCTCTGCCCCTAAGATCTAATTACCCCCAAAATCTGTACCTTCTAATAGCACCACATTAAGAGTTAGGATTTCAACATATGAATTGGGAAGGGACACAAACATTCAGTCTATAGCCGGAATGGAGTGACTATTGTCTCTAAGATAAAAATATCTTGGAGCTTAGTGTGTTTTGGGGGATCCTTTTTTTTTTTTGAACCAGGTATACCACGTTGAAAACGTGTGCTAGGCAAAGCACCCACAACAGTTCATGCTAAGACACAAAAATATTTCAGGAATTTTATAGTAATGATGGTAATGAACTGTCACAGTAGGAACAGAAGTAGGAGAAGGGGAAGAAGAGGAGGAGGAGTAACAGCAGCTAATGTTTATAAAATGCCTATAGTGTGCCAATACTATTATTTGTTTTGCACTTAATCCTTATAATCACTATCTGACATGGTAGTTATTATTACAATCACTTTGCCATGGACAAAAAAACTAAAGCAAAATGATATCTAGTAATGTGCCTAAGATTTTAGACAGAAAATGGAGGAGTTGTTCTGTCAATCTGGGCAGTCTAGATTCTATACTTAATTCTGTTTCTAAACTGCTTTCCAATTGGATACTTTTCGGATACAATTTTCTTGAAATATAAAAAGCCACAATTTTATATAGAGAGTCAACTTGCCAAAGTTTATAGTTGCCAGATTCTTTACCTCAGGGAACTAAATTTCTACCTAAAGGCTTTTTTCCATGCATTTCAGAAATAGCTGTATAATCATTTCCTTTACCACCATTGCTTCCTTGAGGTCATAATTGGAATCACTGCTTCTGTTGAGATTCAGTGTCTTCCCATTTTTTCAGCCTAGATTACCTTGCTCAATCCTAAATTCTGGAAACTTTGATCAGGCTTCTGCCTGGTAAAAAGGAAGCACTATGTATTTTGCTATACATATTGTTAAGAAGGTAGTCTCGAAGCTGAGGAAATTTTTAGTCTACTTGTCCTGAAAATTTTTTTAATCATTATGGGTTTCACTTTAGACCATTGAAATAAAACTGCAAACAACCCTAATTGCTATGCATTTGTCTTTAGCCATTTTATATAAATTTACTATTAATAGTTTATTAAAAAGAAATATTGTTCCCTACAAATATTCTGTAGTCAAAAAAATAATATGGTGTTTTTAAAAGGAGTAATTTGATCATGCCTGGAATGAAATTATTTTCCAATTAAGCAGGTAATCAATTTTACAATGGAAATCAATGAAAAATAAGGTTCTCTATCTAGAATTGTGCCTTATGGGCAACTGACAGGACATACATCTACTCTAAAGAGAGGAGAAACTTCTACATTTGCTACGTTTTCCTCCTGTGACAAATACTAGTGCTCTCAAACCTTTGCTTAGTTTTACCTTGTATGGGCAGTACTTTTCTGTGGATGTGATCTTTAGTCAGCGACGTTGAGCCCAGATAAGATGTAGGTAGGCAGAGAACTTGGATGTGATCATGAGTTATTCTCAAAGAAGTTCTGGGGTAGTTTTTCCTCTCTGAAACTGGTAATACTTGTTTGTGAACCAAACTTGAAATGATCCAGGCTCTGCTGCACTTTTGGAAAATAAAACAGTACATAGAAAACTGACCATTACCCCCGCCTTCAAATTGGGAGAAAGAATCCTGGCACATTATTTGTCATGCTGGATTTTTTTTTTTAAAAAAGGATTATTCAGAAATAGCAAGGATTATTCAGAAGTAGCAAGCACAACAAGCTTTTTCATAGAAGTCTTCTGGTTGGCCAAAGACAAATTCACAGATTTCTATCAGAAATGAGCTTTGGAATACTTACTTCTGCAAGTTCCCTCAAGAGACTAGACAAAGCATCAGCAAACTGTTTCTGTAAAAGGTGAGGTAATAAGGATTAGGCTTTATGAGCCATCATCAAGTTTTAAATATAAATTTAAATATTTTTTACTCTCATACAATTGCTTGGATGCATGACTTCCCAAGTGTCAAAACACTCACAGTAACTGTTGAGAAATAAAGGAAAACATGCTATAATACATAATTACTCATACTTAAAAGAACATGTGAACCAAAGTGTGCCTCATTCATAATAGAAAATAAAAAAATTCCCTTGAAGTCAAATCTAAATTTAAGAAAAAACAAAATGAATTAGATTTGAGTGAGAGATAAGAGTATCTACATTAATTCCAGATACTTAGCTTTGCCATTATGGCATGAAAGCAGTGATAATACATAAATTAATGTATGGTTCTATTCCAATGAAAATTTATAGTCAAAAAATTTGAATTGCATATAATATTTTATGTCATTTAATACTATTTTTACTTTGATTGTTCAGCCATTTAACAATATGAAAACAATTTCTAGCTTGCACACCATACATAAAGAAGTGGCAGGCCAAATTTGGTCCATGGCTCACAGTTTGCAAAACCCTGGAATAGACCAAATGAATTTTTACTGTAATCTTTTCATTACTTATCTTTCATGCCTCATTCCACTTTCTATTAAATGAAATCAAAACGGCCAAGTCTTGTCTGATCATAAATATGAAAATCCTTGGATGACCCATCGGTGTGTTCCAATGAATCTAATGACTCTTATTTCAAGAGATAACATTGAGGGTACCATTATTATAACAGAAGCAGAATCAAATGAAGGGCATGGATCAAAGAATCAGAGACTAGAATGTATAGGACATCTCTAGGATATATGTCCATATTGGTCCAGAGACTGGAATTTATGGGATCAGGGGCATAATTATGGCTATTCTTTTTTGAAAAAAGTACTCTGTTGCTAAAACTGTAGGACTATAGATCATGAATAATAAGAATTCTGTATATGTTAGTGAAAGACTTGGATCTTTATTAAACACCTTGTTAGGACATATGATCAGGCCATTGTTGTGTGGGTACAAAGGAAAACAATTAAAGATCTAGTTCTTTTTTCTGTGACTAAAGCTATCTTCTAAAATCAGCTTATTAATTCAATTACTTTTTAATTTAATAAATACTCATTGTATGCTACACACTGTTCTAACCCATTTGATACACATTTCATTGAGTTGCTTGCATCAATTATCTCTTTTCCAATGAATACAATAAAACAAAAATGACTTGGCCAAAGTCACATAGATGATATATGGTGAAACTACAATTCAAATAACTAGTTTGTTGCTGAAGATTTTGAGATCTCCCAGAAGTACTATGTTGAGTCCAGTACGGGGCAATATCCGGTACAAGAAGACATATAGGAGGTTTGGAGATCAGGCTGATCTTAAGTGAAGAAAGAATTGGATTAAGGGCTAACAAAGCTCAGTTTATTGTCAAGTGGAAGTTCTATTCCATTTAAAATTTTCCTCCTTTTCCTTTCTCTCTGCTTCCTCCTCCCCCTCCCCCTTCCCTCCTCCTCCTCCTCTTCCTCCTCCTACTTCTTTTTCTTATCCTCCTCCTCCTTTCTCTCTCTCTTTCTTTCTTTCTTTTCTTCTTTCTCTTCCTCCTCTCCTCTCTCTCTCTCTCTCTCTCTCCCTCTCCCTCCCTCTCTCTCTCTCTCTGTATGTAGAGGTATAAATTTTATTTGGCGGGATACAACATTTCTCATTTCTGACATTTAATCTTAACCTCTCTCACTTGATCCCTCTCTTCCATCTTCTTCAATTCCAAATCCATCACCCTTAGGAAGACTTGAAGATGTCCCTTTTAGGAATGCATATATTTGAAACAGTTCACTTCCCTTGTAGAAGATTGTCAGTGTAAGCTCTAAGGGTTGGAATTGTTCCCAAAATGTAGTCGCAGTTAATTTTCAGTTACATAGCACACTTCATGAGCCCCTGACAGGTAGGTAGTAGTCCTTTGGCAAAGAGATGCCATGTTTCACTGTAAAATATCAAGATTAGGGTGAGTCTTTCTTTATCTAGAAGAGTCAGTGTTTTTAGTTAGTTCTCCTATTGCCTTGTATAGAAGTTGTACCCTCTGAATTTGCTGACAAACTATGCAGGGTCCTCCTGGGTAAATCTGCATATTCCCAGGATAGTGAGATGTGGAAAGCAGGCATGTAAGTCAAGAGAAAGAAATCCATAATTTAATCTTTGATTTGTGAGGCACTTTAGCATGCAGAGGTCTGTGAAACCAGACTGCCTTGGTTCAAATTTTAGCTCTGCTATAAGCTGTTTGACTGTGGTAAATTTTACTTAACCTCTCTATGCCTTAGTTTTCACTCCAATAAAATTGGTATAAATAACAGTATCTACCTCGTAAGAGTTTAATTAAGATGGAGTTAACATTTGTAACGTACTTAGACTCGTACCTAGCTTAGAAAAAGTCCTATATGAGGATTATCTATTATTCTTTCTATTACTACAGAAGTTATGTCATTGGCCTGATCAAAGGAAACTCTCAGGCTTTCCCTGCTCAGAAAGTATTGTAGAAATAGTTATTTACTTTGGCCTAGAAGCTGGGATGCCCCCTGTTTGAGTCCTGGCTCTGCCATTGTAACATGTATGCCTTTGGGCAAATAAGCTTTGATATGATGGTCAGAAGAATGAGTTACTATCAAAATGTAGAATCATCAGGCATCATCTTGGTCTATAATGCCAAAATATGTTGGCATTATAGACATCTGTCTTCAAAACTTAGCTCTAATACTTTTTAGTGAAGTGACATTTTGGGCAGATAGCTTATTCTCTCATCTCTACAGGACAGATTATAAATAGTGCCTACCTCATAGGATCATTGACAGAATTAAAATAATTAAATGCCTGTAAAACAATTAGAACAAATGTTTTTCATAGTTGTTCATCTGGTTTCACAGAGTGGGTGTTTCCATTCAAGGATGTGGGCTTTTTCTTATCTGGGGCCTGCAGTTTGATTTTCATGCTGTTCTTTGAAGGAATATTACCAAGTACCCATCCTAACTGCCTGCCTGAGTGATTTCTTCCTTCCTCCACTCTCAAATGCAAACTGCCTCCTTACTCCCTGGGTAAATACAGCTTGATAATTTTTGTAAAATATACAGAATATTCAGGAGGAGCAGAACTCTTTTAAAGGATGATTCTTGCTAATAGGAAATGCAGTCTCATTCTCCTTTCTTTCATGCCTATGGATGGGTGTGCTCCTCTCCCGCTGCTAGTCCATGGACCTATGCATAGTTGTTAATTACTATTGGTGACTGTGCTGAGTAATCTACATGGGATTTGATGCTACCTCAGTCTTCACTGCAGAACTCCTGCAAGATTATCATCCAGTGGCTACATCCTTCCCCAAGTACTTTCTGCTCTACCAATCTCCCTCAGACCAAATTACAAACTAGATAGTCAAAGTATCTTGATGAAGTATAGAGTAGCTCTTAGAACAATAGTATAGTTTGGAGGAACTGAGATTAGAGCTCTAATCTAGTAGTTTCTTTTGCCAAACAGGGGAAGGTCTTTCTAGATTTGGGCTTTTGAAGAGGAAAATGTTCCTGTTCTACCTTCCTCTCTACTCACTACTCACTTCTCCTTTCATTCTACACAGCCCCCTCTTCCAAGTTGCCTAGATTTGTCCTGCCCCCATGCCCTCACAAAATCTTACCTTTTTCACAGGCGTACAAACGTTTGTCTCTCAGGTCCTTATTGTGTTTTGTAAACCTTAGGTTTTCAGGCTTTGGCCAAATAATAGAGAGTCTGCTCTGATTTACTGGGTCCTGTGGTGGATGTGAGGGGACTGCTTCTAGTTCAGTCAAGTCTCTCTGACTTCAGTTCACACTTCCTAACAGGAAGAGATGGAATTTATTTTCTCACTAGATGCTTTAAGAATTAGAGACAATTTAATCTAATATGATACCTAGAAATGTTATTTCTCCTAGAAGTAGGCCTTTGCCTTGGTTTCTTATTTATTTACTTATTTATTTATGAGGCAGAGTCTCACTTTGTTGTCCAGGCTAGAGTGCAGTGGCACGATCTCGGATCACTGCAACCTCTGCCTCCCAGGTTCCAGCGATTCTCCTGCCTCAGCCTCCCAAGTAGCTGGGACTACAGGTATGCACTCCCATACGCGGCTAATTTTTTTGTATTTTTAGTAGAGATGGGGTTTCACTATATTGGCCAGTCTGGTCTCAAACTCCTGACCTCAGGAGATCCACCCACCTTGGCTTCCCAAAATGCTGAGATTACAGGCGTGAGCCACTATGCCCAGCCACCTTGGCTTCCTAAATAAGACTAAATGAGCCTGAGTATTTGCCTATTTTTTAAGTCTACCTTGCACTACAAGAACCACTATCTCAAGTGTTTCTCAAGGTGAAGGGCATTCAACTGAACAACTCTGTAAGTTAAAATTCTCTCTCCCAGTAAAATGTTTAGGTAGATATCTCTGGAAGATTTGGACACTGACATCAAGCATTGGCACTCCTCTTAAATCATCCAGTCCTATGTGCCATGAGGTATTTTGATGTAAGTTCTACAAAAGCTTATTGAAGAAGGAGTATAGATTTAATCTGGATAATTCATCATTTTACAGCTAGTTGGATTAATCAGACTCGTTCTACACTAGTAAAATGAAAGTGATGAACCAAGTTAATTATCTGGACTATCCAAGTCAATAAATTTCAATCATTTCCATTTCCTGCACATTTCTGGTGAAAGCCTATTTTGGCTTGACTTATTTGGATAAATTCTTCAGTTTAACTTTTCTTTCTGACAAGGGAGCCCCTTGAGGCTTTGAATCTAGTAACATCTGTCACAGGCATAATGGAAAAAATGCTTATATGCCATGGCGCCACACTGCTTTTACAAGCCTCCTTGTAGTGCCATGTTGAAACCTCTTAATGTTGAGATGTAGCACCATTTCCTTAGAAAAGAAGAATGAGACTCATAATAAAGATGATAATTGCACAGAAAAATATGAGTGGAGAGAAAATACCCTTTTCTCTGGGTGAGAATAAGGGGAAATGACTTTACTGGCCTTAATAGCTATCAATAGAGATAAATTGATTTGGTTCTTTCTTTCTTTAGTAAGTTGCAGGTGAATAGATTAAGATATATGCACAAAACAAGCAGAGCCCACTGCAGGGAACACAAGTAGAACAAGTATGCTTTGGGTGCTGTGCCCCTTTCCCTTGTTTTGCTTTCCCCAGTGCTTTTCTGAACATCTGAGAGCACTTCACTTAGCTGTACTGTGCCCCCTTTCACACCTACCTAGGATATCATCACCCTAAGGCCTGATTCTTCTTGAATATATTTGAACTAAGGTTGTTGATAACCCATACTCAATGTAATAGTCTTTCCAAAAACTGCGTTACAACGTCCTTCACTCATGGGAGTGAGTCAGGGTGAGCTTTCCGGTCACTGTGGTAGAGCCAGTGGTAAGGAAACTTGGGGTCAGGAAAGTCTTTCTAGAATTCATCAACTCATCCTATAGTGGTAGCTGCCTAACCTACTTACACATAATGATGAATTCAGAGGCTATGCTCACCATACAGCAAAACACAGAGAAAGAACATGAAGCATCTAGTTAGATGTCTGGATATATATCTTAATGTATTGTTTCTTAGCGTTTGGTCCTATATTTGTAAAACCACATTTAAACCTTAGCCAGAAGATCTTTTCAGATAGTCAAGTAATTAGTGCTTCTAAAATTTGAATCACTTGGAGTATCTTGATAAAATATAAATTTAGACTCTGTTAGTGTGGGATAGGGCCTGAGATTATATGTTTCTAACAAGCTCCTAGGTTATGCAGATACTACTGGTTTGTGGAACACACTGAATTGGAAAAGTCTTCTATAGAAAGTGTGCTCAAACTGGAATCCATGAATCCAAAGATTCTGTAAAGGTGCCTTCAGGGTTAACTCAATGGGGTGAATGTGTAGCTAAGCACATGAAACTCTGGGCAGTTCTTCCCTCATTCTATTTTTTTAAAATAGGCTCTACTTTTATATTCTTAATATAGTGGGGTCCTGTAGAAGATGTTTTTTAGAGGAAAACATAGGTTTTGGTTACTAAAAATTCAAACAAACAAAAATGTGAATAGAAATCCAGTATTATTCAAGATTAAGATTATTCAATTGGGCCAATTTAAAAAATAAAATTACCTTTGGCAATTAAACATTCAGGTAGGTAACTTTGGTATATTTGGATACTAATATGAGTATTCCCTGATTAAACTCCAAATTCCCGGTGGGTTTATCTACATGAAGAAGGAGGTTCTGAAAATGGGAAATATGATTTGGCTATGGTTTAACTACTAGCCACTTTGCTGTTATAAGGCTAAAAATATAAAACTAGGTGTCACGAAATCTGCCTTTCAGTTATGGCTCTGAAATTAATCTATGGGTGACCTTGGGTAAGTTGTCACCTCTATATGTGTGTCTTCTTGTTAGTAAAAGAAGGAAATGATCAATACCCTAAATACTCCACAAGTTTGTTTGAAGATGGAAATAACACAGTGGGTACACTGTTACAGAGCCAACTCAGAAGCAGGGAGAACTGTTAAGGGACTATTGCAATAATACAGAGGAGAGATGATGATGGCTTGGCTACTATGGTAAAGATGGACCTGGTGATAGGTCACATTCTCATTCTCTCAAGGGAAAACTAACAGGATCTGTTGATGAACTAGATGTGGGATACAAGAGAAAGGGAGAATATTTAATTGATCAGGGTACTTCAGACTTAGAAAAAATTTTAAAACCTTACCAGGAAATAAGGCATAGAAAACGACAAATTTTTGTCATATAGATGTAAAAAGCTGGATTTATTTCCAGGAAAGCAAGAAATATTCACTGTGAGACAAAGCCACAGAGATACCCATTGGCTCATGTGATGTTTGACCAGGCACACACTACTTTTTATTTATCTTCCATTCCTTTTCCTGATTTGATGTTTGTTTTCTAGAATAATAACATAACTTTTAATGAGGGACCCATTAGACTGTATGAAAACTTGATAGATCATTAATCCAGAATGAGGATTCACTTCTTGGATGTATTTGAAAAAAATAATTGAAATGAACTAGACTTTTTTGAGGGGAGGAGGGGGGAAATGCAGTTATGTCTGTCTTCTCTCAGCTCTATGTGAGCACTCTGCATTCAGTTACTTAGTAAATGTCTTTTCAAGGCTGTTGAGTTCTTGATGATAAACTCAGTGAAGGCTAATTCTCCTTTCAGATGATCTTCACTTTACACAACTGTTGTGTTGCTGAATGCTGGGTTATGGGGGAAAAGATTGCATTTATCTTGATTTACTTATAAATCAATTCCTATTTTAATCATCTTTCTGTACTTCCAAAAACCATTGATGCTTGAGTTCCTAGTAGGTGTTAAGCACTTTACCAAAAGCTCAATATTCTTACAATGTTTGCCTGTAGAAATATAGTCTAGTCTAGCATATGGCACAATAAGTCAGCACAAATAATCTGGTGTTAAATTATTTAATAAAGATACATATAAGATGTTCTAGAAACACAGAGGAGGGACATCTAACCCTGACTAGAGGTTCAGCTATGGCTTTGTGGAGACAGTAATTTATGAGCTGGGTTTTAAAGGAGCAGTAGGAGTTAACATTAACCAGGTGAAGAAGAAATAGAAGGAGAAGATCATTCTTCTAGGCAGACTGGGCAGCATGTGCAGTGAAGCTCTGGCTGAAAGTCAGCTCTCTTGACACCTAGGTGTAAGAACATGGCATGTTCAGAGAACAGCCAGTAGCTGAGTATGTCTGGGATTGAGTATCTGTGAGGTGTGCACGAATATGAGACTTGAGAGGAAAGCAGAGGTTATATAGAGAATGTTGTTATTTGCTAAGCTAAGAAGTTTGGGTTTTATAAGTGATGATAGCAAGTCTTGAGGCTTGCTATTGCTAGATCCTATTATAGACACTTTATATGCGTTATATAATTTAATTCTCACAACCACACAACACAATGTTATCATTATTTTTAGATGGAGAAACTGAAACTCAGAAAGGTTACGTAGTTGCCAAAGATCAGTAAGAGACAGATCTGGGATTCAAATACAGTCAGTTTATTCTAGAGCTCTTGCTCTTAACCAATAAACTCCATAGGCTCCATTAATCCTGAAATATGAAGAACCCACAGATTAAAGATGGCCACAGATTGAGACTTCTCCTATTGAGAGGTTCAGTGTATGCCTTCTCTGGATTCTCAACCAGCACTGTAACTGCTTTAACCCAAAGAATATGGAAAAAAGAGATGTTGTGCCAGTTTCTAAGCCTAGACCACAAGACACTGGCAGTTGAAACTGGAAGCTTCAAGACTTCTTGACTCTTGAAACACTCTCTCTGGAAACCCTGAGCCACCATGTACATGATACATCTACTTTGAGGTTTCCATGCTGGAGAGTCCATGTGTAGATGCTTCAGTTGATAGTTTCAGCTGAGTTCAACCTTCTAGTTATTCATGTCAAGGTACCATCTGTACAAGTAAAGTCATTTTGGACCACCCAGAGCAATCTATTCATCTGGTGAATACCACTAAATGACCTCAGTTGGCACCATGTGGAGGAAAGAAATCATCCAGCCTGGCCCTGCCTGGGTTCCTTACCCATAATATCCTAAGATGTAATATGACAGTTGTTCTTTTAAGCCAGAAAATGTTGGCACAATTAGTTGAAAAGCAATACATAATTACAGCCACACCAATGAAGGATTATGAGTAGATCAGATACCTGTTAAATTTACAAGCAGTGTTTATCCAAACTAAAATACCTGGCAAATGGTAGGTATGTAATAAATGAATGAATGAACTTTATATATACACTAAAAATTTATTATTTCTACATTTTGACTGTGAATGTGAAACCAGGTACCCAGTAGAGGTTGCTATGCTGGGGAAAAACTAGTACTGGATGGTCTGAGAAGATTCATATTTCCACAGTCCCTTGGGGCTTGCCCTTTTCTTTCTGGTCACATTTGCAGGCGATTTTGCAAGAAGGAACTATTTTTTGAGCTAGTTTAGTAACCAGCGTCTCACTCTTTACAGGTCAGACTCCCACTTCCACCCTTGGCATGTGTTTTAGGTGGATTATTTCCTATATACTTTCTTCCAACTTTTTGATAAAGTAGAGGGAATCAGGCAGTTAAGAAAAGTGAAGCATTTCCCTATGTGCACAAGTTGTTTTCAACCAAATATTAGTTTTAGCAGCTGCAGTAAACTATGAAATGCAACATCTGAGTACTGGGTGAATGTTCAAATCCCCAAATGCTCATTGCAACTTGGAATATGAGCAAGAAGGCATATCTGTTTGAATATAACCTCTTTTTCCTCTGAAAAAGTCTCCAAATACAGATTTACATTCATTGTTGGAATATGCATTTAAAAAAACCCAAATACATATTAATAAACCATAAAATGTACTTTAAAATGTCAAGAGTCTGGTTTTAAAATGCACAACATTTAATTGGGAGAGGAGTTCTGGAACTCCTAAATTTTGGGAGGAACACAAAAGTGTCAGTGATACACTTCGTGTCTGCTTGTTTTGAAATCTCTCATGTCTTATTGTAGGTGTAAGATTGCTTTTACTTCTGAAAAGACCTCATCTCTTCCTGCTAAAATGACAACTTTCTTTCTTTTGTCCTTCCTTCTCTTTTCTTCTTCCTAGCTGCTTCTTTCCTTTTTTCCTTCCTTCCCTTTCTTTCTTCTTTTATGTCTTCTGATCTGTCTCAGAAGAATGAAGATTTATACTCCGTATTAATCATTCACTTTTCACTAGCTCAAAGGCATGTCTTTGCTGGAAGAGGTTTCATCCTTTCCTGCCACTGAAATAAAGAAAGTAATGTCACTCTACTTCATGGGGTGAAAGTAAAGAGATTTATCTAAAGTGCCAAGTAGGGGTTGGTAGAAATGGACACAGGCTCCACTTTTGCTTATTTTTTCAGCCCCAGATAGTGAAGCAGATCCCCATTCCCTCTGATGTAGAAAAGGAAGAGAATTTGTGAAGGTAGAGAGAGAACACCTTTTGAGGATGGATTAGAAAACAGCAATATTAACTATCATAGCCTAGCAGAAGCTGTTCTGTTAAACCTGCTATTTTGGGTCCCTGACCCTAAACTAGTTGAGTGGGAACATTCGTGGATAATGGAATACAAAGTGGTTTGAGACTAAGTAATTATCTTTGGAGTAAGTTAGACCTACTGCACACTCACACTTGACTCAGAGGCTCATCAGCTTCTGTGTGACCTTGGTCAAGTCACTTTACTATTCTGAGTTTCAGTTTCCTCATCAATAAAATGGTGATATTTTCTTTTTGATTTACACAGATGCTTATGTTTTATGAATGACAGTAACCAATTCTTCTGAATTCAATATCTTGCTCCCTGTTCAAATTGTTTTATTAATATATATGCAGACTGCAAGGACACAGGATGAGAGATGTTCTCCATTTTTTATTACTCACAAACATTGCTGATAGTTTCTCTTGAATATTCATAATCTTTCAATTAGATAAAACAGTTTAATAATCCATTCTTTTCCAAATCTTGTAACATTCTTCTGACTACTTTAGTATCCTATTGAATGGAGCTTGCTAGTCATAGCTGTTTATAATCTCTCTAGCCCTCAATTTTCATGTAAAATAGAGAGAAAGTATGTTCTGCACAGGTTTAGAGGGAAGAATTAAGAGATGAAACCATCTAGAACAGAGCCTGGTACATAGCATGTGCTCAGTAAACATTCATCTCTATTTCCTTTCTTTGGTAGTTCCTTTTGAAGTAAAAATGTATCATACTTTATGTATGAAGATATACTCTTTCTGTCATTGTTTAAAATGAGTCACTCTGGGTATAGGACTTTTTGAACTTAGCGTTACATAAACCTGAGACATCTGGTCAGGATCGGAGTAGAGCTTGAGAATAAGATTTAAAACGGCAAGTGTCTGACCTATAGCTAGACCAAACCTATGACCTTGGCTTTTTATTCACCTTTTTATTACCATGTAGGAGAAGTCAGTAAGTCAGTGTTTTAAAGTGATCACATGGATAATAGGTATGTTAGAGTTAACCCTATTTGTTTATGGTGGCAGCCAAGCACTTGCCAATTTCTCCTTCTTCAAGGTTACTGTCAGATTCCTTCAAGTCTGGCTGGAAATGAAGGTGCAGTATCTCTTGATCAGGCCTTGAAATCTCAAGAGAGCTGCTGAGGTCAAAGAAGAGAGGAAGGGAGGAGTGTCCAGGACTGACTGACTTTGTACAAATTTGTTCAGCTTCTTATAGGACCTTTTGAATAACAAATGAGTGATTCCAACAGATAAGAATATAGGTTACCAATGTGTTGGCAAGCTGAAATGATGGCAAAGCTAATGACTTTTGAAAGCTTGTCATGAAATATCAGCCACTCAGTGCTGGGTAAGCTTATGTCTTGCTCTGAGGTTAACAGTTTTTTGGAAAGGTGTTGGAAGAATGCCAGAAAAGGACATAATACCCAACTCCTGAAATTCTACGCTTTTTCTGAAAGGCAATGGAAACAGAGTTGGTTTTCTGTCATTGGAAGGAACCAAACAAATTCTAGGCATGCTATCCAAACAGTCGAGGTTGGTGACCTCTCTTTCTTGCCCCTCTGTCCCTTCTTTATGCTATACTGGAACAGAAAGGAAAGAAAGAAAATATGTTTTTCTTTTAAAGGGCTCATTTAAATAATTCACACTACTTTAGTGAGAAGGTGAAAATCATCGCCTGAGGCTATTTTCTGAGCTCACTGGGGGTCCCAGATGAATTTAGCAACTCAGTCTGATATGTTCTCGGAATATATCAAGGTCTGAACTTGTGTCATTCTGTTGATAGAAGCATCTTTGACTTTGGTAAGTGAGCTCATTTTGTTTTAATCTTTTTCCTAACCCCTGCACTCTAGTACTTATCAGTGGTCTACTGTTCACGTTAGGTAATCCTTACATTTCCCTTCTTCATTCATTTATTCGACATCCATTTATTAAATGCCTATTTTGCTTCAATCTATTGTCTAGGCATTGGGGATACAGATATGTGTAAGACTTGGTTCCCGTCCTCAAGTTCACAGTCTAATATTTCAATTATTCTATAAGGTATTCTAGGACAGAAACTATGACTTCTATTTCTTAATACCTACATAAGACTAAAAACACAAAGTATGGTAAATTAAGATTTGTTTAAATTTGGTTGAATTTAGTCTGAAAAATATAGTTTTTTAGTTTGGCTTATTAATAGACAAACAATGTATGAGAAAATGCAAGTATTCTAAGATTGGTTCAAGTTTTAGTGCTTGATGAAGCATCCCAAACAACTTCAAATACAGATGGATATGGGATGAATTTTTCTATTGGTAGAAAGTGCCAACTATGTCTATGCCAAACGTCTCTTGGGCAACTTTTACCCCATCATCAGTGGCTCAATTTTCTTATGTTTAAGTGTACTTATACATTCTTATTTGTGTGCACAACACATTTTCTTTGTGTATAAAGTCTCAGAGAGGCATAACTAGTTTTCCCATTCCACTTTTTTTTTTTATCTGAATTGTGCTGTCTCCATAGAATAGTGGGCAGTGATATAGGTACTCTCATTTCCCACCCTTTACTTGCCCAGTGATAAATGAAATGGTTTGTTATTATGGTATTTGTGGCAATTAATCCTTTGCAAACTCTCTACAGCATAGTGTAACTTTCCAGAGCCATAATTATTCAGCAAACCAACTGGTGAAGGCACTAGTTCACAACTGGTGAAACTGATAGTTCATTCTTTTGACTTTTGCCAAGTTGAAGATCCTAAGGAAAATAGAGCAATATGGGATTTGGAAGTAGTAGTGTATTTTTAGCCAAGGTGAAATGGGTTACATAAAATTAACCTACTACCTAGATAAGTGAGTCCATTCCTAACGATTGATGTGTTTCATGAATTTTCCTGCAACATTCTGACTTGCCTTTTCCCCCTCTTTCTAAGCTCTCTGGGGTGATAAACCAATGAGCAAAGCAGCAGTTTAATTCCAACCGTTAGGAAAGGACTGAGCTCATATTCCGTACAAGCCAGGCTGTAGCATTAATGCGTGTGATGTTATTCTTTCTTTCTTCAGGTATCTGACCATATGGGTTATTTACCCTCAATTTTTGTGTAAAATAGAAATAAATATGTTGTGTATAGGTTTGGGGGAAGATTAAGATAAGAGATGAAAGCATCTAGAACAGAGGCTGGTGCATAGTATTTTAAGTCATCTTGGTAAATTTTCAAAATGCTTGATTTGAATTGACGGGCTTGAACTGTGGCAATTTGTTATATTGGCAATTTGTTATATTGATACTTCTCTTTGCACACCTAAAAAAGAGGTAGCTCTTTGCAGATTCACTGTCTTCCTCTTCTCTGAGGACTGGCTTTTCTCTTGTTATTTTTCAAATGAGATGAGGAGAACAGAAAAGTTTAGACCTGAACTAAAGGTCAAAATTGATTGACTAGCTGAAGACTAGTCTTGGATGTACAGATTTGGTGGTAGAGCTCTTTGAAAATTTCATTTCACACACACACACAAACACACACACACACTAGAGACAAAAATTTCTAGGGTAATGATTTGTTTTAATGAAATGTAAAATTTTATTTTGTACTTTTGTAATAGAGACACTTCAAACCATGTATTTGTATATCTTTTTTCCAAAACCATCTTGTTTGGTTACCATAGTAGAGCACCTTAACACTGACTTAGAAATTATTGCTTTGATACACAGGCAATATTATAAGAAACTTATAGTTATGATGATGAAAAAAATTATATGTGTGTACAGGTACATATATATGTATGTGTGTGTTTATATATAATTTTTTGTGTATATAATTATGTACATACAAACAGATATATTTACATGTATTTACATATGTGTGCATATATATGTGTGTTTAGTATAAAAAGGCATGTGCAATATATATCACTAAACCTATTCAGTTCAGTCTCTGTAAATAACAGTAATTGACTGCAAAATTTCCTGTGTGATTAAGAATTAGACAAGAATGTTGATAATTGTATCCTGAAGCAGCTAATTCAAATTGCCTTTGGGAGGAAAAAGCAAGCAAACAAAAATGAATGAGGTCATTTAATCTGATATAACCTTGTAGTTATTTTGGATCTCAAGTGGGAAAAATAAGGTATAGTTTAGCATTGGCAAAACCTATGTTTGCTGAAATCAATGTGAAAATGACTATATTTGTTTAACAGCCTGATGTAATTTTGCAATGTGACTCTCTTGTTGGAGTGCTTCAGTGTCTGTAGTTCAATCAACTCGAGGAGAAGCTCATCCCTGTCACCAAAAAAGATGATGATGACAATCCAATATGAATCATCTGAATAGGAAACCTCAACCTCCAGGCAACCAAAAGGGAAAGTGAACTGGGCTTAAATTGATTAGGCTGTCATGACTTCGTGATGATAGATGGAAGTCTACCAAGTGTACCATGAGGGAAAAAATAATAATGGTTATTTGTACTGCCAAATGTAGAGGATATTTCTGGGCAACTGGGTGCCTTCCCAATCTTGAAGATACTTTATCCTCATCTTTTAACCCCCCTCTTTTTCCCTGCCTAAGAGGTATTTTTTGTGAATGTCACTGAGTATTCTGAAAATGTGCTGACTCACAAAGAGCTTGTGGTTGAAATGATTATTTGTTTTAACAGTATATACCTTCTCACAAAGAGAAACTAGCTATTGAATACATTTCAGAAATTTAGAAATTCATGATATCCAAACCATGCCTTCTAGTATGATAATGTGTGCACCAGACCTCTCTCATCACTCCATTTGTACAATAATGCTCATGTACATTTATTTTACATGACATTATATGTTTATTTATAGTCTTGTACTAGTTATTTTGCTAGTTCATATTTGTCTCCCCATTTAGATTTTAAAGTCCTTGAATTCATTGAATACATTTTCTACTTCTCCTGAATGTCTTAACAGGATTAAATTAGAAAAGGAAAGGAAGAAGAGGGAAATAGAAGAGAGGGAGAAACTTACTGCTGAACCACAATGTGCTAGGCAAAGCAAGGGGTGGGGGAGGCAGTGTGTGGAGAAATGGTATTAAAAGGTACATTTACTGGAAGCTGTGAGGTTTAGTACATCTGATTCAGTTTTTATCGGGGACAGAGTTCAACTAAATTGATTTTTTTTCTGGTAATGATTGCCAGTTATGGACTCAAGGCTCCTGATACCTATTCAGAAGTATAAAATAGGGCAGAGAACAAATCATCTTCGTACCAGGTTTAAAGTTCAAATCTGCCTACTAATGCTGATTTTGTTGAGTTCCACAGTCTTCTGAACTCTGAATCTTGTCTGGTTACTTAGTCATTTAATGTCCTGCCTGCTGCTTTGCACCTTAGCAAACTTACCTTTACATAGGCCTTTTCTTGCCTGCTTAGAATTATGGATCTCCCACGTACTTAATGGAAAGTATAGTGCTAGTACCTCCTGGCCAGCCATGTTTTTGTCACCCATACCTCAAGAAACAGAAGCTGAAAAGGTCAATTAAATATGTTGAGGTAATCCATCTAAAGGAGTATTAAATACTGGTTTGGGAATTAGCGATGTAGATCTGGTGGGGAATATCATGATTACAGTAATACTTACTTGTAGATTGATATGACTATTGAAAGAGTAACTCTATACATAGTTATTTGCACATCATAATATATGCATAGTAAGTGTTATTTTATTGTTGGTCATTTTTTTTTCTTAAAAATCAGAAGATTAGAAACATTCTAAAATACTCTGATATACATACACATGTGTACACACATACACTACTTTGAAGATCCCTTTTCTTTCTCATATTTGTTTAACTAAAATCTGCTGTAATGGTCAGAGCTAAAAGGTCAGTGTCCTGATTCTTAAACATCAGACCTTTTGAAAATTTGTCTCTTAAATATCATTTAGGCTGTATGCCTGTTGGCTAATGCTGTAGTTAGTTTCCACAAAGGTAATGTCAAAGCCATAATGACTGAGTGCAAGGTAGCTCATTGTTTTCTCTTTCATCAATTATTCAGTGAAATCTCAGTCTTGGTAATATGTAACAAATGAATGGAGTGCTCTTGAAATGGATGAGCTACAACAGGATGAACCCTGTAGATCAGAACTGATGTTCCAAGAAGTCATTTTTGATATCCGGTGGTCATTTTTTATATTGAAAATTGAGCAAAGAAGGAGCACAATAGCTGGACAAAATACAACTTCCCATCTGTGACTTATGACTATTGTCTAGTAAACGGTCTATATATTATGCCAACCTGTTACAGGCCCATGGCATATAATGCAAAGAAGATGTCATGCAAATAATTTACAGCCGATTGCATAGGTGTAAAGTGTCTTGCATTCATACTCTTTCTAACTTGCCGATTGAAATGCAAGCTTTCAGAGCCAAAGTTTCCATTTACTTACCCATCAATACAGGCCAACATTTTTCATTTAGTTGGGTAAGTTTCATATGTACCCAAAATATGGATAAAATCTTGGTCTGCTTTATTAATTTTGGAAAATTCTTTAATATTACAATCCCAATCTCAGATATTTAAAAAAGGATTTCCGTTGATATGGTTTTACCATAATATTAAGGTAGAGATCCTCTCAGACTACTGTCTATATTAAACAAGCCAAATGAGAAGTGCCTAACTGCTCTTCTTGTTGTTGAATTCAGGGTATATCTCTGATAGAAATACTCAGGAATGGTTTAAAATGGAGTAGAATGGTCATTCTCCTGTATTTTGAAACATCAGACAACTAGGCTATCCCCTCTAAGTATCCTAACCTCCATCAGTGATCCATAGTTCTGTTGTACACAAATTTTTCAAGACACTCCTTCAACTTTTTATGCTTTTAATGTGCACCATATGTTCATTCCATGTTGTATAAACTAAAAAGGCAGCTATATATTATGGAGACTGATCAAGTACTTTTATGTACAGGGAGGAACTGTAATCAGCTCCTTATGGTTTACCCTGTGGATTCTATTTGTGCAATCTAAGGGATGTGGGCATCTTCCAGTTAGCTGTGATTTTGATCAGTGTGGGCAGCTGAACCAGATTTTTCATCTAAATCCAGGTTACCTTTTGCAGATAGCATATAAAGGAGTATTGGGAATGATTCCTGAAGCATATAGCATAGGGCAGAGTTCATCCTAAAGGTAGAAGTTGCAAAAGAGTTGACAAAAAAAAAAAAAAAATAGAGACAGAGTGTTCATTTGGGCATTGGGATAAATATTTGTGCACTTGGACAATACCACCAGAGATATAAGTGCAATCAGGTTGTCAAAGTCAGACACTGCAACAATAAGGACAACCTTTAGAGTTAGAGTGGAAAGTGATATATGTTGGAAATAACTCTCATAAGAAAATAACCTCAAGATTCATTTAGAAGTCCCAGCCTGGGGTTGCACCCTGGAATCTGTTGACCATATTCACACAAATAACTAGGTGTTATTTGAGAAGCCAACTAAAATATGACCATCATTGAATAGAACCTATGTTCAACTATATTTCTTCTAAATTTCTGCATTGAAGTTATTTCATATACTACGTCTCACTTTATATGTAAAAATTGTAGGTGTTTTCCTACAATGAGATAGTATAATCCTAATAGTCAATATCAATCTAAGTATTTGTTTATAAAAATGCATTTTTAGAAGTAAAATTCCCCTTTGGGGTCGACTCTATCTTTTAGCAATGGAATAGTTTCTGGGAGGTGTAGAATGATTATCTCTTCTCTGACAACATACAACGATCTTCTGAGTATACATAGTCCAGTGAGATGCAGCAGGTTCTATATTCTTGTGTAATTTGGGGCTCAATCATGAAAGTACAGAGGTAAAGAATAGGTTCTTCTCTTAACAAATATATGGAATTTAAAGTTCTATGAAGGGACTTCTCTTCAAGCTGGGGCCTGGTTAAAGAATCAACTGGAATGCGTAATGATATATTTAGACAGGGTCATCTTTTATACTCATTATTTTACTTCCCAGGATGCCACATTTTCCTGAAAGATCTGTATAAGTTGGAAGACTTGCTTAGCATGTACTGTCCTCCTTATTCTGGAAGAAGAGTGACCAAAATGTGCTTGCCCTAGCAAGAAGGTTTTATATCTAATATAGTTTATTTCATATGTGGTGCTGGGCCCAACTCCAACACAGCCTATATTATAAACAATATTAATAATGATTGCACTATTCATTGGAGTGCCACAGAGTGGAAAACAGTCTCAGATTTAGGGACCATAACTGCATTGGTACCAGCTATGCCTCCAAAATGTTGTATGAATGTAAGTTTATCATAACTTTTCCAGAGATCCACCTTCTTTATCTTAAAATGGGAAGTGTGAATACTGGTTCCGATTAGTGATTTTCTAGGTGATGTGTTTATATGTGTGTAGTGTGTGTGTGTGTGTGTGTGTGTGTAACTTTCTTTTTTAAAAATTTTATTTCCATAGGTTTAAGGGAATAGGTGATCTTTGGTTACAGGGATAAATTATTTAGTGGACCTGTCACCCGAGCAGTGTACACTGTAACCAATATGTAGTATTTTATCCCTCACCCACCTCCCACTCTTTCCTACAAGTCCCCAAAGTCCATTATATCATTCTTGTGCCTTTGTATCCTCATAGCAAGAGCAGATTACTTAATTTTTTATTTTTATACTTTTGAGGGTTCATTTTGGGAGGTAACTTGCAGTTTTTTTCCATCATGGTCTGAGAAGATATGGTTTTTATTTTCTTAAATTTATTAAGATGTTTTGTGGTCTATTATATAGTCTATCTTGGAGAGTGTTTCATGGGCTGATGAAAAGAATGTATATTCTGCAGTTGTTGGGTAGAATGTTCTGTAAATATCTGTTAAGTCCATCTGTTTTAGGGTATAGTTTAAGTTCATTGTTTCTTTTGCTGACTTTTTGTCTTGATGACCTGTCTAGTGCTGTTAGTGGAGTGTTGAAGTCCCCCACTATTAATGTGCTGCTTCTATCTAATTTCTTAGGTCTAGTAGTAATTGTTTTATGAATTTGGGATCTCCAGTGTTACATGCATATATATTTAGGATTGCATCCCCTGTGGAACTAATCCTTTTTTTTTTTTTTTTTTTTTTTTTTTGGAGATGGGGTCTCACTCTGTCACACAGGCTGGAGTGCAGTGGCACAATCTCGGCTCACTGCAGCCTCTGTGTGCTGGAGTTAAACAATCCTCATGCCTCAGCCTCCAGAGTGGCTGGGATTACAGGAACCTACCACAACACCTGGCTAATTTTTGCATTTTTAGTAAAGATGGGGTTTCGCCATGTTGGCCAGGTTGATCTTGAACTCCAGAACTCAGGTGATATGCCTACCACAGCCTCTTAATTATAGGGACGAATCCTTTTATCATCATATAATGCTCTTCTTTGTCATTTTTACTATTATTGCTTTAAAGTGTGTTTTATCTAAGAATAGCTACTCCTGCTTGCTTTTGGTTTCCATTTGCAAGAAATATCTTTTTTTCACCCCCTTTACCTTAAGTTTATGTGAGTTTTTATGGGTGAAGTGAGTCTCTTGAAGACAGAAGATACTTGCGTGGTAGAGTTTTATTCATTCTGCCATTCTGTATCTTTTAGGTGGAGTGTTTAGGCAATTTACATTCAATGTTAGTATTGAGATGTGAGGTACTGTTCTATTAATCATGTTAGTTGTTGCCTAATACCTTGTTATTTTCATTGCATTAATATTTAGGGCCCTGTAAAATTTATGCATTAAGCAGGTTCTATTTTGGTGTATTTTGAGGTTTTGCTTCAAGATTTAGAATTTCTGTTATTTTTAACACTGGTTTGATAGTGGCAATTTTATCAGCATTTGTTTGGCTGAAAAAGACTTTATCTCTTCTTCATTATGGAGCTTGGTTTTGCTAAATACAAGATATCTGGCTACAATTATTTTGTTTAAGGAAGCTAAAGATAGGATCCCAATCCTTTCTGGCTTCTAAGGTTTCTGCTGAGAAATCTGCTGTTAATCTGATAGGTTTCCTTTATAGTTACCTGATGCTGTTGCCTCACATCTCTTAAGATCCTTTCCTTCATCTTGACTTTAGATAACCTGATGACTTTGGATGATATTTTTGTGATAAATTTCTCATAAATTATTTGAGCTCTTGTATTTGAAGGTCTAGATTTCTAGCAAGGCCAAGGAAATTTTCCTCAATTATTCCCCTCAAATAAATTTCCCAAACTTTTAGATTTCTCTTCTTCCTCAGGAATATCAATTATTCTTAGTCTTGGCCATTTCAAATAATCCTGCATTTCTTGGAGACTGTATTCATTTTTAAAATTCTTTTTGTTTGATTTTGTCAGATTGGGTTAATTCAAAAGCCTTACCTTTGCACACTGATGTTTTATCTTATGCTTGTTCTAATCTACAGTTGAAACTTTCTACTGCATTTTGTATCTGCATAAGTGTGTCTTTCATTTCCAGAAGTTGTAATTGTTTTTCCTTTATTATATCTGTTTCTCTGGAAAATTTTTCATCCTTATCAGGTATTGTTTTTTTAAATTTCTTTAAGTTAGTTTTCACCTTCTCTGGTATCTCCTTGAGTAGCTTAACAATCAACTTTCTGAATTTCTTTATCTTGCAAATCAGAGATTTCTTCTTGGTTTGAACCCATTTCTGGGGAGTTAGTGTGATCTTTTGGGGGTATTATAGAACCCTGTTTTGTTATATTACCAGAATTCCTTTTCTAGTTCCTTCTCATTTGGGTAAACTATTTTTTTCAAATTGTTCTTCATTATTTTTGATTGGACTGTGTGTTTTTAAAAATTTCTTCTTTTTTCCCTGTTAAGGATTGGGTTTTAATGTTTATTTTAGCCTAATTTTATTCTTGGTGCCTGTAGGGGTGAAGTCTCTATGAGATCCTTACTTATAGATTTTTCATGTTCTGGCTTTCCCCAATGCTAGTTGCAATAGTTATATTCTTGGTGTGTGGGTGTGTTTACTGTCTTCCATGGATCTGGAATGGCAAGGATTCTTGAAACTTATTTTGGTCTTTTGTGGTATACACTTTGTTTATTTAATTTCTCCCCCATATTTTATTTAATGAATTGATGTTTCAGGCTTCAGGCCAATAGAGGAAGTATTCCTGGGTCAGCACTGGTTGTAGCTAACTAAGGCATGTGGGTAGATGTAATATCTGACCATGGGTCGAGGTCCCATCCTTGATGAAGGTGGCTCGGGGAGCTCTCAATTAGATGTGCTGAGATTTTATCAGGATGAAGAGTGAGCACTACCTCAGCTCCCTTGCCAGGCCAGCATGAAATTTATTCACAGTACAGCCTCAGTCCCGTCCCAGTGTTTTGGCTATTCAGATCAGATAAGCACCTCTTTGTATCTATAGGAATGTTGATGTTCCAAGTATGGAGGAATTGTGACTCTGTAACTTGTGCAAGCCTGATTCTGAGGGGTAACTCCTCCTGTGGGGCTGCACTCATCTAGATTGTTCCAGAAAGGCTGTCTATAGGTGCCTCTGCACTGCGTTCCTATGGAGGAAGCTCCAGCTGTGTCTGCAGTGGAGTGCCAGGGGGAGACAAGGACTCCTTATCCAAGGCCTGTCATGATCACATAGGCTGCCAGCCTGTTAGGGTAGAGGTACAGACTTTCCCTACTGTAGTCAACACCGCAATTGTGTCTCTGCTGTGAGAAACTTCCCACAGCAGAAAGATCTGGAACTCAAGTCTTGCTGTTTAGATTCGATTGTCCCACGTGGTGATCCCTTGATGTGGTGCTCTCCCTCTTCCCCTAGGAATGGGGCTTTCTAAGAGCCAGACTGCAGTGATTGTTGTTGCTCTTTTGGGTCTAGCCACTCAGTCGGGCTACCAGACTCTGGGTTGTTGCTAGGGAATATCTGCAAAGAGTCTAGTGATGTGACCAGTCTTCAGGTCCCCCAGCCATGCATATCAGCACTTGCTCTAATGTAGGTGGCAGGGGAATGATGTAGACTCTGTGAGATGCCTTGGTTGTGGATAGGCTTAGTGTGCTAGGTTTCTGGAATGCTGGTTATGCTAGCAATAAAGTTGTCACGCAAACAGACTCAGAAACTCTGGTTAGCCAGGGTGTTGCAGGCTGTGGTGTTAGCTATTGTTTTCTTCTACCTGGGAACAGTATTATTCTGCCAAGAGTTGCTCTAATGGCCTGAGTTGGTTGGCCTCTAGTCAGGAGGTGGTCTGTGCAAGGCAGCAACAGCTGCGGTGGTACTAGTATGATTTGAGCTTGCCCTAAATTGTCCAGGGGAAGTAGTCTCGTTTCTCAAATGATGGGCAGGGACATAAAGCTTCCAAGGGTTTATGTCTTTTGTGTTCAGCTACCAGAGTAGAGAAATATCATCAGGTAGGGGCAGGGTTAGGTGGTTCTGAGCTCAGATTCTCCCTGAGCAGGGCTTGCCTTGACATCTGTGGGGCATGAAGGGTGGTTCTTAGGCCAATGGGGCAATGTTTCAGAGGGACTATGGCTGCCTCTGCTGTGCAGGAAAGTTTGCAAGGTTGGCAGGGGATAGCTGGTAGCAAAAGGCCTCACCCAGCTTCTACACATTTGGCGTGGCCAGTCTCACTCTCACAGTGCCCCACCAACAGCGCTGAGTTTAGATCCAGGCAACTTGTACACAGAACTTGGACTTAGACCAGGCCATAAGCTTCCCCCACAGAAAAGCATGAACCACTTTCAGTCCACACCCCTCCCCATCTGCCAGCAATGCTAGGTCCCCAGCTCCTGTGCTCCTATCTGCTGCAGTTCCCATTTGCACCCAAGATGCTGTTCAAGGGAGTTTGTGCCCACTCAAAATTGTCACAAAATTCAGTTGGGAGCTTCTTTCACCCTGCAACTCCTCCATAAGTTCACTGGCTACCTTCTCCATGGGGACCCTGTGAGATACAGTCAGGGATGGCTGTCCTGGGTTCAAACTGGAGACTGGGACTGTCTATAAGGCTCTTCTCAATGCTGCTTCTACTTTCATATTTTGCACCACTTCCTTAGTCTGTTCTAGTTCTAGGTAAGTTTAAAGACTTCTGTGATCTGGATTTTCAGATTCCACAGTGGGGATGTGTATTCAGTGACAGACTCTTCCCCTTCTCCCACTCTGAGAACTCAGTGTTTCAACTGTCCCATGGAGTTTGCTGTGGTGTGCCACTTCTTTCAAAAGATCTGTGAATTCTTTAGGTTTTCCTGGTAAATTCCTGCAATGGTTCTTGGAAGAAAAGTTTGCAGTGTGAATCTCTACACACTGTTTTGTCCTTCGAGTGGGAGAGGCAAGCTAGCACCATTTCTTACCTGCCATATTGAAAAGCAGATATATGTGTGTTTATGTATGCATTTTCTCAGCATAATTTTTATTCTAATAAAATCTTATAAGAACTTCCGCATTTAGAACAGAATAAAATATAACTATTCTGAAACTACCTCCATTTCATCAAACTTGTTTCAATCACATGCAAGCCATTAGGTTCACTGGAATACAGTTTAAAAATCACTAGTCAGGATTTAAGTTCCCTCATCACTCTGATCTTCCATGATCCCTTGACTTTACAATGTTTAGTCAACAGGTCCAAATGACCCAATTAAGGTGAGCCTTATCTTTATTCACCACAATGGGAGAAACCATGGACTTATTTAGTAGTGCCTAACATAGAAAAGATTCATCCAAAGTATTTATTGCCTACCGCAATAAACACTCAGTGTTAGATGTGGTGAATTAATTGTTACAGTCCTATTTTTTTATTCAAATCTCTGTTTAATCAACCACACACTATGCTAAAAAAGAATTTGTCCTATTAAGAAGGGACATCAAGAAATAAAGTCTATTAGGGAGGAAGACAGCTTGAAAAGTTACTAAATTACTGGTGTATGTATATATGTGTATGTATATGTGTATAATATGTGGTTGTGGAGATGTTTGAGGTTTTTACTGCAATGAGTTTGCAGTGACCACATTACTTATAAGTGGTAGCACTATGCATGAGTTATGCAGTCTTCCCAAGTAAGTGGCAATAAAAACTTTATAGCACAGCACACCATATCCACATATTTTATTTAAACCACTTATTTTCTTTGGATTTTGTCTTTTTTAAATATATCCCTATCTTTTCCTTCTCACTTATGTTACTCAACATAGAAATGCGGCCTCTTTGGAGAGGGTGGGGCCAAGAACATTTGAAAAGGACAAGGTAGAATCAGTTTATGTTTCAGTTAGAAATGTATGCACTGGAAAGAAAAGAAATGTATGCATTGGTATGGGAAGCCTATACCATATTTGCTGGTTGTTGTGGTCAAATATGGATTAGGAAGGATAAATTATAGGTCATCATTTATAGGAATATATGGAAAAGGCATTTGGAACACTGGAATGGAAATAAAGCCAATAAGTACTGTTGACTCTTTCACTACCTCTGCTGGATCAGTGGGCTCTCATAGTTGAATTGGTGAATGTACATAAACTACTCCTCTGGCATAGAAAATAAATTTGTCTTTGATTCAAGATTTAACTAATATTGAACTATAAGCTTCACTGGAATGGATATCTTGTTTCATGGCTAAGCACTGTATACATAGTACCTAGAAAACTACCTTGCTCATAGTAGGTTCTCAGGATTTATTTTAATGAATGACTGATTGATGCAATCCTTATTTTGATTTTATTATTTTATTTAATTTTGAGACAGAGTTTCACTCTTGTCACCCAAGCTGGAGTGCAGTGACACAATCTCACCTTACTGCAACCTCCACCTCCTGAGTTCAAGCGACTTTCCTGCTTTACCCTCCACAGTTGCTGGGATTAAAGGCGTGCACCACCATGCCTGGCTGATTTTGTATTTTTAGTAGAGATGGGGTTTCTCCCTGCTGGCCAGGCTGATCTCTAACTCCTGACTTCAGGTGATCCACCTGCCTCGTCCTCCCAAAGTGCTGGGATTACAGGTGTGAGCCACTGCGCCTGGCCCAATCCTTATCTTTAAAAGAGGAATGCATATTTTTAGCCTCCATTGCTGAGTAGGGAAAATTTTTTATATATCATTTGCTTCAATCATTAGTAAGCACCTTCTAAATCTATTAACCTGAAAATCTTTGAAATAAGCAACTCAGGAGACATAGAAGAATAGAACATTTGAGTCTGGATGGCAGTAAAATGTACTAGAATGAAGAGGTATGCTACCTAGCAACCAGACACTTCCATTTGTGTAGACTAGGTGCTTGAGGATACATTGTTTTCCATGATGGAAAAAACTTTAGCTAGTATCCTGACAGTGTCACAAAATGCAGTGAGCAACACTCTAAGAAGACAATCGGTATCAAAGGAGGTAACCTATATAAGAAAAACAAATGCAAAACCAACAGCAACAACAAAAATATTGAGATGAAGAGCAGATAGTTTCTATCCTACAGTCATTAATTTATTTATTTTCATTTACATATTTTTGAATACTGCTATGCATAGAGAAATATTTGTGCCCTTTAGAGCCTCTGTCGCAAATTCTTGGACATTTACTTTATACCAGTTTGGACTTTTATATTTCTAGCTTTATCTGAATTTCCAATTTTAACATATTTCCTACTTTGATTTGCAGGTTTGTGCTGTGTTTTCTAGCTAATCTAAATCTTTTGAACTTTTGTTCATCTATTTGATTAACCAAAACCATTATTGAATGAGGCATATTACTAGGCACTGAGACTGTAGTGATCAAAAGGCAGACATAGCCTTAACTATCCTAGAGCCTACAATCTGACAATCTGTTCTTTTCTATTCCCCATACCTAGGTATAAAACACTGTTATAGTTACTTTCTCACGTAAAAGTGATGTCCATCAATTTTAATCATGCATTTATATTTACTCAGAATCTATTTTCTTCAATTTCCTTAGGATTTATTTGCTTTGTTTAGCATAAGCTAAGTCAATGAGAAAAAAAGAGTGTGATGATTAATTTTGTGTGTCAACTTGACTAGACCACAAGATGCCCAGCTATTTGGTCAAACATTTGCTCTGAGTGTTTCTGAGAGAGTGTTTTGGGATGAGAGTAACATATAAATGTATAGACCAATGAAAGAGAATGACCTTCCATAATATGGGTGGGTCTTATCTAATCAGTTGACGGGCAGAATAGAACAAAAGGCTGAACCCCAAGTAAGACAGAATTCTTCCTGCCAAGAGCCTTCAAACTGGGATATCATCTTTTTTTCATGCCTTTAAACTTGAAATGAGCTATTCGATCTTTCTGGGTCTTGAGTCTGCCAACCTTCAGACTGGAACTATATTATCAGTTTTTCTGGTTCTCAGTCTTTTGGACTTGAACTGCAGCTAAACCATCAGCTCCTCTGGGGTCTCTAGCTTGCTGGCTCACCCTGAAGATCTTGAGGCTTGCCAGCCTCCACTATTGCATAAGTGAATTCCTTATGAGTCTTTCTATATTTATATAAAATATAAAAGATAGAAAAGATATGTGTATATATGTGTGTGTTTATAAATAAATATATATAAATATCTACTTTGTGTGTATATATATATATATATATATATATTTTTTTTTTTTTCCTCACAAATAGAAGAAGCTGAGGGGCTCCTGGGAAGAAATACCACAAGTCCTCTTCCATAATCATACCTCTCATGTCCAATTTTCTAAGGGTAGCCTTGTTTATAGCTGAAGCAAAATATACGAACATAAATAAGATCAGTACTCTATCTTTCCTGATATACCCTGTTATCAAATTTTATTCACTCTGTTTCTTACCAAGTTAGATATTTTTCCTAACTAATTAAATCGGATCAGTTGCATTAGCTAAGTGTGCCTCCCATCACATGTAATATTTATAAATATTACATAAATTTGGCTTCCAAATAAATTATTTTGAGGAATTAAAATGTGGTTAATTTCATTACTGAAGCAATTCAATGTGAAAGGTTCTTTTTGGCCCTAACAGCTTACCATAGATCATCATATAAGTAAAGCTGTTCCTGTTGACCACCAATACCCCTAGCCAATCTGTTAGACATTGAACATACCTTTAATTTACAACAAATAATAATAATATCATGCATGTATATTTGTATTGAAGGCAATGTGTAATTAAGAGAAGGGAATTTCAGCATTAGTAGGGTCCTTTCCTTTTTATTTTTGTTTTGGTCTCATTTTTCTTTTATTTGAATTTTTATTTTAAGTTCAGGGGTACAAGCACAGGTTTGTTCATAGGTAAACTTGTGTCATGGATGTTTGTTGTACAGATCATTTAATCCCACAGGTATTAGGCCTACTACCCATTTGTTATTTCTTTTGATCCTATCCTTCCTTCTATCCTCCATCCTCTTGAAATGCCCCACTGTCTCTTGTTCCCCTCCTCTGTATCCATGTGTTCTCATCACTTAGCTCCAACCTATAACTTTGAACATATGGTATTTGATTTTCTGTTCCTGTGTCAGTTTGCTAAGGATGATGGCCTCCAGTTCCATCCATGTGCCTGCAAAGGACATTATCTTTGATATGGTTTGGCTATGTCCCCATCCACATCTCATCTTGAATTGTAGTTCCTGTAATCTCCATGTGTCATGGGAGGGATCCAGTAGGATGTAATTGAATTATGGGCACTGTTACCCCCATGCTGTTCTTGTGATAGTGAGTGAGCTCTCACATGATCTGATAGTTTATTAAGGGACTTTTCCCATTTTGCTCAGCACGTCTCTCTCCTGCTGCCATGTGAAGAAGGATGTCGTTTTCTTCCCCTTCAGCCATAATGGTAAGTTTCCTGAGGCCTCCCCAGCCATGCTGAATGATGAGTCAATTAAACCTCTTTCCTTTATAAATTACCCAGTTTCTGGCAGGTCTTTATAGCAATGTAAGAATGGGCTAAAACAATCTTGTTCTTTTTTAGGGCTTCCATAGTTCCAGTATCACATTTTCTTTATCCAGTCTATCATTGCTGGGCATTTAGATTGATTCTATGTCTTTGCTATTTTGAATAGTGCTAAAATGAACATATGCATATATGTTTCTCTATAATATTAAATAGAATGACTTATATTCCTTTGTGTGTATATCCACTGATATGATTGCTGGGTTGAATGGTGTCTTCCACAATGGCTGGCTAAGTTACACTCCCACCAACAATCTATAAATGTTCCTTTTTCTCCACAACCTCGCCAGCATCTGTTATTTTTTGACTTTTTCATAAAAGTCATTCTTCTTGGTGTGTGATGGTATTTCATTGTGATTTTGCTTTTCATTTCTCTAATGATCAGTAGTTCTCATATTTTTGTTGACCACATGTATATCTTCTTTTGAAAAGTGTCTGTTCATGTCCTTTGCCCACTTTTATATGGGGTTACTTGTTGTCTTGCAAATTTGTTTAAGTTGCTTACAGATGTTGGATATTAGACCTTTGTCACATGCATAGTTTGCAAAAATGTTCTCCTATTCTGTAGATTGTTTGTTTATTCTATTGACAGTTTCTTTTGCTGTGCAGAGGCTCTTTAGTTTAATTGGATACCATTTGTCAATTTTTGCTTTTGTTATAATTGCTTTTGGTGTCTTCATTATGAAACCTTTGCCCATGCCTATGTCCTGAATGTTATTGCCTAGGCTGCCTTCTAGGGATTTTAGTTTTGGGTTTTACATTTAAGCCTCTAGTCCATCTTGAGTTAATTTTTGTTGGTGTAAGGAAAAGCTCCAGGTTTAATCTTCTACATATGGCTAGCCAGTTATCCCAGCACCATTTATTGAATAGGGAATCCATTCCCCTTTGCTTATTTTTGTCAGGCTTGTTGAAGATCAGATGATTGTAGATGTGTGGTCTTAGTTCAGAGTTCTCTATTCCGTTCCATTCATCTACATGTCTGATTTGGTATCAGTATCATGCTGTTTTGGTTACTGTAGCTCTGTAGTATAGTTTGAAGTTGGGTAGCATGATGACTCCAGCTTTGTTCTTTTTGCTTAGGATTGCCTTGGTTATTTGGACTCTTTTTTGGTTTCATATGAATTTTAAAATAGCTTTTCCCTAGTTTGGTGAAGAATGTCAATGGTAATTTAATAGGCATAACATTGAATCTATAAATTGCTTTGGGCAATATGGCCATTTTAATGATATTGATTCTTCCTATCCATGGGTATGGAATGTTTCTTCACTTGTTTGTGTCATGTCTGATTTCTTTGAGCAGTGGTTTATCATTCTCCTTTTAGAGATCTTTCACCTCCCTAGGTAGGTGTATTTCTGGATATTTTATTATTTTTGTGGCAATTGTGAATAGAACTTCATTCCTTATTTTGCTCTGAGTTTAACTGTTGGTGTGTAGGTATACTAATGATTTTTTTGCATGCTGATTTTGTATGCTGAGACTTTGCTGAAGTTGTTTATCAGTTTAGAAAGCTATTGGGCTGAGACTGTGGGTTTTCTGTATAAAGTATTATATCATCTGCAAGCAGGGGTAATTTTACTTCCCCTTTTCCTGTTTGGATGCCCCTTATTTCTTTCTCTTGCCTTATTGCCCTGGCCAGAAATTCTAATACTGTGTTGAATAGAGGTGGAGAGAGAAGACCTCCTTGTTTGTGCCCATTTTCAAGAGGAATGCTTCCAGACTTTGTCCATTTAGTATGGTGGAGACCAACTCATTTTTTCATGCTGCCATCTAACAAGGAAACAACAGGATTATTAGGTAATAAAATCTGTAAAGGATTACTTCCACAAACAGTGTCTATTAGGATATATTTAACCAAGTTCATTAAAACATGACTGATACCAAATGTGAATATTTAAAATACTCTGAGCCTGTGATATCCCCTTGTTTTCTCCTCTGTCCCCACTTTTCTGCTGCCAAAAGAAGTAATTTTGCCTGGGTCATGATGACTTATTTAAAAATGATCGTACTAAGAAGGTGTTAAACTGACCACAAAAGTGATAACATTAGCTCTTCCAGGCTATTGCACATCTCATTTATACTTTTAATGATTCGTGTGTTTTCCAAACCTTTATACAATTAATATTACTTAATAGGTATGGAAATGTTCTTAGGACATTCATCCAAGGAGATAAAATATTTTTAATGGCTGCAATATAAAGCTTTAAGCAAATGAGTTTCTCATATGATACTGTTCTGTGTGTCAAGGTAGATATTTTCAAATTGTGCACATTAAAATTTGACTGCAGATATCACCTTTAATGTGTACTTTCTTGGCTGCAGGGGTGGGGTGGGGTGGGCTGGAAAAAAATCATTACGAATTTATATGCTGTAATGACCTGAGAGCTTTCAGAGTTGGGTGAACCCAAGAGAAATGCTAAGAGCTATATATTTGATTCTAATTATGCATGGCACATGCTGAAAGCAGACCCATTGTGACAGTTATGTCATTGTCAAATTGCTAGACCTCACGTTTTCTACTAATTTGACACTATTACCAAGCACGGCCTCACTGAATTCATGAGAAGTGAAATAATGGATGAGGGCAGGAAAAAATAGAGCTTCATGATCTGTACTTGCTGTGGAGATTGCTATATTAAAAGGAAAAGGGTAAGAACATTCCAAATTCACTCTTCTAGCTACTTTGAAATATACAATTTCTTATTGTTAACTATAGTCACCCTACTTGCATTGAAACACTAGAACTTATTTCTCATATCTAACTGTAACTTTGTACCCATTGATCAAGCTCTCCTCATCTCCCTTCCTCCTACCTTCCCCAGCCCATAGTAATCACTATTCTTCTCTCTATTTCTATAAGGCCAACGTTTTTAGATTCCACATATGAGTCAGATTGTGTAGCGTTTGCCTTTCTGTGTCTGGGTTATTTCACTTAATTACCTCCCAGGCTTATCCATGTTGCTGTACCCCATAAATATGTACAATTGCTATCTGTCAATTAAAAACAAAATAAAACTTAAAAAGAAAAATAAGCTGAAAAAGAAACCAAACTTGTTTTGGTAAATTATATTAATCAACTTTACTTTTTTTTCCTTATGACTTTCTCATCATAAACTTGAAAATTATAGCAGCAGAGATCTAAAAATTTATTTGGATTGTTTATTGCCAAGCTTCAAGTGAAGAATTGTGTCTGTTGAGCACTTCCTGGGTAATTAGGCTTCTTTGATAATTACTGGTGGAATTTGGGTTAATATTTGCTTTTCCAAAACTGAAAACCAACAGTGGCACTAGTCTGGATGCGTTTCTCTAAGCTTATAGGCTTTTATTTTGGTTAATTTATTTTAACATAGCAAACTTTGTTAACATTCCCTGACTTTTTTGGGAAGTAGGAAGAATTAAATATGATTTGGGAGAAAACTAAAGCTGGATATTAGGTCTACCTATCTTATGAAAGCCATTTCATTGCTTCCTAAACACATCATGTATTGGGCAAAGGGGTTCTGCTCCTGGACTTTGTCCTAGAATAATTTTGTTTCTGGAAGAAATACATGGGGTTATTTCAGGTTCATCATCTGAGACAGCTAAAGGTACAAAGTCAAATTAGAGCTTGAAGAAGAAGGTGTATCACTCCCAGATCTGTTTCTCATGATCATCAAGTATGAGAGCTCAAAGGGACCCAATTAACATCCTAATCCAACCTTCAAGCAGTGGATAAATTATGTTGGATCTGTAATTGGTCACCATTAAGATTCTGAAGGACATCTAGGATCAGCATTAGTTTAATAATGAGTAATCATTGGCCTTCAAAAGAAATAGCTTTCAGTATTTTAAGACTTAGAACTCTATTAATAAACATTAGACACTCTATCATTTATCAACTTAATAAATACATATTGGGCCATATGAAAGGCACTTTCCTTTTGCATGTATGTATATTTTATATATATATATACACACATGCATATACACATACACATATGTATATATATACACACACATAGATATATATGTATATATGCACACATGGACATACACACATATATATGTGTGTATATGTTTATGTGTGCATATATATACACACATACACACATATGTATATATGTAAAAAATATAGTTTGTCTTCTCGAAGAGGGTTATGACATAGTATGGGGGAATAAAGTATATACATATAAATCTACAAATAAAACAGAATATGGTCAATGCCATAGTAATATAAATATGATAGTCATATATTGTCTAAGCTGGAATGCTTTTGAAAGTGAAAGGAGCACTATTAATAAATAAAACATGTAATAGCACCACTGACCCAAGACAATGAGGATGTACACGAACTTTATATATGAATGATATTTTCAAACTGCTGAGTTCACAGATGGTCAAGAGCTCTTCAAGCTAGAATGATTAGGGAATTCTTTATGGAAGGGATAGCATTTTAGCCATACTGTGAAAGATGAATGCAATCTTAATAGGTAGCTAGAGGAGGAGGTCATTGTAAGAGGTGAGATTATAATTAGCAAAGTCCTGTAGGTAGGAACAGGAGAGATCTGCTTGAGGAGCAGCAAGCAGTACACCTTAAATAAAGATAAAACAAGGAGTATGTGGAAGATAAAACTGGAGCAGTTGGTTAGGAACAGCATACATGGGGCTCCATAGCTTTGAATTTTATGCTAAGGAATTTAGATATTATTTCAGTAGGCATTATGGCTCATTGAAAATGTAGTTGTATTATCTGAGAGGACAGTGATCATCATTGCCTTATTTAGAATTAGATGTATTTTCAAATTAGATTTAGCAGAAACCAAAGTCTTAAAGTGTGAGATAGGCCAATGAGTGGTGTAGTTATAATATTCAGAGCGAAAGGCTGGATAGACTCTGCTGTGGAACTGCAGTGCATGTTTGTAGGGACGAATGTTACAAAAGTGTACATCATTATCTATTATCGTTATTATTTCTACTTTCTTGTTGACTAAATGAACAAGGATCTCTTCATTGTGTATATTATTTGCGTTTACAAATTCACGTCCTGTATTTTGTTGAGTCAAGGTTTTCCTTTTCTTTTTCTCAAAATTGACTTTTGTTTGGCACAAACAAATGTGGCCTTATCTTTTCAATAACTCCACATTTGTTTCCCGTAATAAGCTTTATTTTACCATATTTTATAAAGGTATTTCTGATTCTTCTTCATTTTCCTTTCTTTGCTTAATGTATTTAGTCAGTTTTCAAAAAGGAATACACAATAATCAAAATAGAAGAGTCATACAAAATGTAGCTTTCTATCTTAATAACATGCAATTATTTCTAAATATTTGACTGAAAACTCTTGAATGACTGACTATAGAGCCTTTGAGCCTTAAGAAAACATTGTAGTTCATCTGGCAGTAATCCTCATGGGTCTGTGAAGTACTGACTACAGGGTGGGGCTCCTCTGCCTTTGGAAAGGGGAGGGAAAAGTGAGAAGAACTGCATCTTATAGTTTGAGTGCCAGTTCATCCCCAGGACAATTGAATACCAGCTAGGTAGACTTCTAAGGTTTTGAATCTAGTTTCTGTCTCCTGAACAGCACCTCTGGGCTTGCCTAGGGCATGGGAGAACTTGCTGCCCCAAAAGGAAGGACACAGGCCTGGGTGGTTTTACCACTTGCTGACTGTAGGGCCCTAGAACCTTGGGCAAACGGGCAGTAACTAGAGTGTGGCAACAGCAGGCCTTGGGTGAGACTCAGTGCTGTCCTGGTTTCAGGTCTGACCCAGCACAGTCATAGTGGTGGTGGCCAAAGGGGTGCTTTGGTCATACCACCCCCAGTTTTAGAACCTCAGCACAGAGATAGACTCCATTTGTTTCAGAGAAAGTAAAGGAAGAGAACAAGAGTCTCTACCTGGTAATCTAGAGAGCTTTTCTGGATCTTTTTCAAGGCCATGGAGGCAGTACCTTTACGAATCTGCAAGAGCTAAAGTGTTACTGGGCTTGGTTGGTGTACCTCCTAAAGCAGATACAGCTTAGATTAAAACACCCAAGTCCTTTTGAATAACCACAAAGCTTTCCCAAGAAGGACAAGTACAAACAACCCCACACAGTGAAGACTACTATATATATATATAAAACTGTTTAATGCTCAGACAAAAATGAACATCTAAAAAAGTATTAAGACGATCCAGAACAACATAGCCTCACCAAATAAACTAAATAAGGCACCAGAGACCAATCCTAGAGAAACAGAAATATGTATCCTTTTAGACAGAGAATTCAAAATACCAGCTTTCAGAAAACTCAAAGAAATTCAAGATAACTAAGCTTGGATCCAAGATGGCCGTTTAGGAGCAGCTGAGGATTGCAGCGCCCAGTGAAAGCGCGGAGGGTGAGTGGATGCCGAATTGCCAGACAGATTTTTATTGCCCACAGACCAGGAGATTCCCAGTGGGAGGAGCCCCACGGGTCGCCAGCGTGGCTGGTTTGGCCGGCACAGCTGTTTTTGCCGGCGCCACTGTTTTCGCCGGCGCTGCTGTTTTGGGCGGCGTCCTGGCGCAGCGGTTCCCCATACAAAATACGTGGGTCCAGGTGCCGTTTTAGCTGGCAATTGGAGCTCCGGGAAGGCAGAGCCGCCCATTCATCTGATTAAAAAAGGGGACTGAAACAGGTAGCCAGGCCAGGAGATTTCAAAGGCAAAAAACGCCACGAATCTCCGCGCCCGCGGTTTCAGCCGGTGCAGTGGGTCGCCGCACGGGAAATCACACAGATCCTGGCACCTTTTCAACAGGCGGCTGGAACACCTGGGAGACTCTGAGGCAGGGAGCCAGGTGATCAGGCTCGGCTGGTCTCACCCCCACAAAAAAACAGCCATCGGAAACGCTCTGGATCCAGAGTTTCACAGCAAGCACAGCTGAGCCCGGGACGGCCCAGCTCTGTGGGGGAGGGATGTCCGCCATTACTGAGGCAGTCTGCCGCTACAGAGGTAGTTTGCCATTGCCGAGGGGAGTTCTCACTACACCGGTATAAACAGGACTACAGGGAAGTTCATACAGCAGCTGGGTGGAGCCCACAGCAGCTCAGCAAAGCCTCTGTAGGCAAACAGTGACTAGGCTGCCTCATCGCTGGGCAAGGCAGCCCTGAGAAAAAGGCAGCAGCACCAGGGAAACTCATAAATAAAGCCCTAACTCCCCGGGACAGAGCACCTGGAGAAAAAAGGGGTTTATGAGTTCTGCTGCAGCAGACTTAAACGTACCTGCCCAACAACTCTGAATGAACAACGGAGCTCACAGCTCAGCACTTGAGGTCCTATAAAGGGAACTCTGTCTCCTCAAGCAGCTCCCCTGATCCCCGTATATCCAACGAGTCACCTCACAAAGGAGTGCTCAGACGGACATCTGGCAGGTATTCTTCTGGGACAAAGATAGCAGAAGAAGAGACTGGCAGCAACCCTTACTGTTCTGCAGCTGCTGCAGGTGATCTCCCCAGGCAAGCAGGGCCGGGAGTGGACCTCAGCAGTCCTACAGCAGAGGGGTCAGACTGTTAGAAGGAAAACTAAGAAACAGAAATAAATAACTTCATCATCAACAAACGGGACGTCCACTGAGAGACCCCATCTGAAAATCACCAAACACCAAGACCACACATAGATAAATCCACAAAGATGGGAAGAAACCAGCGCAAAAAGGAGGTAAACACCCGAAACCAGAACGCCTGTCCTCCTACAAGGGATCACAACTCCTCACCAGCAAGGGAACAAGGCTGGATGGACAATGAGTGTGATGAAATGACTGAATCAGGCTTCAGAAGGTGGGTGGTAAGAAACTTCTGTGAGCTAAAAGAACATGTTCTAACCCAATGCAAAGAAACTAAGAACCTTGAAAAAAGATTTGACGAAATGCTAATGAGAATAACCAACTTAGAGAGGAATGTAAGTGAATTGATGGAGCTGAAAAACACAACACAAGAATTTTGCGAAGCATACACAAGTTTAAACAGCCGAATTGACCAAGCAGAAGAAAGGATATCAGAGGTCGAAGATCAACTCAATGAAATAAAACGAGAAGGAAAGAGTAGAGAAAAAAGGGTAAAAAGGAATGAACAAAGTCTCCAAGAAATATGGGACTATGTGAAAAGACCTAATCTACGTTTGATAGGTGTACCTGAATGTGACGGAGAGAATGAATCCAAGCTGGAAAATACTCTTCAGGATATTATCCAAGAGAACTTCCCCAACATAGGAAGGCAGGCCAATATTCAAGTCCAGGAAATACAGAGAACACCACAAAGATATTCCTCAAGAAGAGCAACCCCAAGGGACATAATCGTCAGATTCACCAGGGTTGAAATGAAGGAGAAAATGCTAAGGGCAGCCAGAGAGAAAGGTCGGGTTACCCACAAAGGGAAGCCCATCAGACTCACAGCAGATCTTTCAGCAGAAACCCTACAAGCCAGAAGAGAGTGGGGGCCAATATTTAACATTCTTAAAGAAAAGAACTTTCAACCCAGAATTTCATATCCAGCCAAACTGAGCTTCATAAGTGAAGGAAAAATAAAATCCTTTGTGAACAAGCAAGTACTCAGAGATTTCATCACCATCAGGCCTGCTTTACAAGAGCTCCTGAAAGAGGCACTAAACATAGAAAGGAACAACCAGTACCAGCCATTCCAAAAACATACCAAAGAGTAAAGACCATCAACACAATGAAGAAACTGCATCAACTAACGGGCAAAACAGCCACCTAGCATCAAAATGGCAGGATCAAATTCACACATAACAATATTAACCCTAAATGTAAATGGGCTAAATGCCCCAATTAAAAGACATAGACTGGCAAACTGGATAAAAAGCCAAAACCCGTCGGTGTCCTGTATCCAGGAAACCCATCTCCCATGCAGAGATACACAAAGGCTCAAAATAAAGGGATGGAGGAAGATTTACCAAGCAAATGGAGAGCAAAAAAAGCAGGAGTTGCAAATTCTCATCTCTGATAAAATAGACTTTAAACCAACAAAGATCAAAAGAGACAAAGAAGGACATTACATAATGGTAAAAGGATCAATGCAACAAGAAGAGCTAACGATCCTAAATATATATGCACCCAATACAGGAGCACCCAGATACATAAGGCAAGTTCTTAATGACTTACAAAGAGACTTAGACTCCCACACAATAATAGTGGGAGACTTGAACACCCTGTTGTCAATGTTAGACAGATCATCAAGACAGAAAATTAACAAGGATACCCAGGATTTGAACTCACACCTGGATCAAGCAAACCAAATAGACATTTACAGAACTCTCCACCCCAAATCCACAGAATATACATTCTTCTCAGCACCACATCGCACCTACTCTAAAATTGACCACATAATTGGAAGTAAATCACTCCTCAGCAAATGCAAAAGAACAGAAATCATAACAAACAGTCTCTCAGACCACAGTGCAATCAAGTTAGAACTCAGAATTCAGAAACTAACTCAGAACCACACAGCTTCATGGAAACTGAACAACTGGCTCTTGAATGTTGACTGGATAAACAATGAAATGAAGGCAGAAATAAAGACGTTCTTTGAAACCAACAAGAACGAAGACACAACATACCAGAATCTCTGGGACACATTTAAAGCAGTCTCTAGAGGAAAGTATATAGCAATAAATGCCCACATGAGAAGCAAGGAGAGATCTAAAATTGACACCCTATCATCAAAATTGAAAGAGCTAGAGGAGCAAGATCAAAAAAACTCAAAACCTAGCAGAAGACAAGAAATAACTAAGATCAGAGCAGAACTGAAGGAGATAGAGACACGAAAAACTCTTCAAAAAATCAATAAATCCAGGAGGTGGTTTTTGAAAAGGTCAACAAAATAGACAGACCACTAGCCAGATTAATAAAAAAGAAAAGAGAAAATAATCAAATAAATGCAATAAAAAACGATAAAGGGGATATCAACACAGATTCCACAGAAATTCAAACCATCATCAGAGATTATTACAAACAACTCTATGCACATAAACTAGTAAACCTGGAAGAAATGGATAAATTCCTGGACACATGCATCCTCCCAAGCCTAAACCAGGAAGAATTCGAAACCCTGAATAGACCGATAACAAGGTCTGAAGTTGAGGCAGCAATTAAGAGCCTACCACCCAAAAAAAGCCCAGGTCCAGATGGGTTCACAACCGAATTCTACCAGACATACAAAGAGGAGCTGGTACCATTCCTTCTGAAACTATTCCAAACAATCCAAAGAGAGGGAATCCTTCCTAAATCATTTTATGAGACCAACATCATCCTGATACCAAAACCTGGCAGAGACTCAGCAAGAAAAGAAAACTTCTGGCCAATATCCATGATGAACATAGATGCAAAAATCTTCAATAAAATACTGGCAAACCGATTGCAACAGCACATCAAAAAGCTTATCCACCATGATCAAGTAGGCTTCATCCCCGGGGATGCAAGGCTGGTTCAACATATGCAAATCTATAAACATAATCCACCACATAAACAGAACCAAAGACAAAAACCACATAATAATCTCAATTGATGCAGAGAAGGCCTTTGACAAAATTCAACAGCCCTTTATGCTAAAAACTCTCAATAAACTAGGTATTGATGGAACGTATCTCAAAATGATAAAAGCTATTTACGACAAACCAACAGCCAATATCATACTGAATGGGCAAAAACTAGAAGCATTCCCTTTGAAATCTGGCACTAGACAAGGATGTCCTCTCTCACCACTCCTATTCAATATAGTACTGGAAGTTCTAGCCAGAGCAATCAGGCAAGAAAAAGAAATAAAGGGTATTCTAATAGGAAAGGAGGAAGTCAAATTGTCTCTATTTGCAGACGATATGATTGTATATCTAGAAGACCCCAACGTCTCAGCCCAAAATCTTCTGAAACTGATAAGCAACTTCAGCAAAGTCTCAGGATATAAAATCAATGTGCAAAAATCACAAGCATTCCTATACACCAATAACAGACTTAAAGACAGCCAAATCAAGAACCAACTGCCATTCACAATGGCTACAAAGAGAATAAAATACCTAGGAATACAACTAACAAGGAATGTAAAGGACCTCTTCAAGGAGAACTACAAACCACTGCTCAATGAAATAAGAGAGGACACAAACAGATGGAGAAATATTCCATGTTCATGGCTAGGAAGAATCAATATTGTCAAAATGGCCATACTGCCCAAAGTAATTTACAGATTCAACGCTATCCCTATCAAGCTACCAATGACCTTCTTTGAAGAACTGGAAAAAACCACCTTAAACTTCATATGGAACCAAAAGAGAGCCCGCATAGCCAAGTCAATTCTAAGCAAAAAGAACAAAGCTGGAGGCATCACACTCCCGGACTTCAAACTATACTACAAGGCTACAGTAATCAAAACAGCATGGTACTGGTACCAAAACAGAGATATAGACCAATGGAACAGGACAGAGACCTCCGACGCAACACAACACATCTACAACCACCTGATCTTTGACAAACCTGACAAAAACAAACAATGTGGAAGCGAGTCCCTGTTTAATAAATGGTGTTGGGAAAACTGGCTAGTCATGTGCAGAAAGCAGAAGCTGGACCCCTTCCTGACACCTTACACTAAAATTAACTCCAGATGGATTAAAGACTTAAACATAAGACCTAACACCATAAAAACCCTAGAAGAAAAACTAGGCAAAACCATTCAGGACATAGGCGTAGGCAAGGACTTCATGACCAAAACACCAAAAGCAGTGGCAACAAAAGCCAAAATAGACAAATGGGACCTAATCAAACTCCACAGCTTCTGCACAGCAAAAGAAACAGTCATTAGAGTGAATCGGCAACCAACAGAATGGGAAAAAATTTTTGCAGTCTACCCATCTGACAAAGGGCTGATAACCAGAATCTACAAAGAACTGAAACACATTTACAAGAAAAAACAAACAAGCCCATTCAAAAGTGGGCGAAGGATATGAACAGACACTTTACAAAAGAAGACATACATGAAGCCAACAAACATATGAAAAAATGCTCATCATCACTGGTCATTAGAGAAATGCAAATCAAAACTACATTGAGATACCATCTCACGCCAGTTAGAATGGCAATCATTAAAAAATCTGGAGACAACACATGCTGGAGAGGATGTGGAGAAATAGGAACGCTTTTGCACTGTTGGTGGGAGTGTAGATTAGTTCAACCATTGTGGAAGACGGTGTGGCGATTCCTCAAGGACCTAGAAATAGAAATTCCATTTGATCCAGCAATCCCATTACTGAGTATATATCCAAAAGACTATAAATCGTTCTACTATAAGGACACATGCACAGGAATGTTCATTGCAGCACAGTTTACAATAGCAAAGACCTGGAACCAACCCAAATGCCCATCGATGATAGACTGGACAGGGAAAATGTGGCACATATACACCATGGAATATTATGCAGCCATCAAAAACGATGAGTTCGTGTCCTTTGTAGGGACATGGATGAACCTGGAAACCATCATTCTCAGCAAACTGACACAAGAACAGAAAATCAAACACCGCATGTTCTCACTCATAGGCGGGTGTTGAACAATGCGAACACATGGACACAGGGAGGGGAGTATCACACACTGGGGTCTGTCGGGGTGAAAAAGGGGAGGGATAGTGGGGGTGGGGAGTTGGGTAGGGATAACATGGGGAGAAATGCCAGATATAGGTGATGGGGGAGGAAGGCAGCAAATCACACTGCCATGTGTGTACCTATGCAACAATCTTCCATGTTCTTCACATGTACCCCCAAACCTAAAATGCAATAAAAAATTAAAAAATAAATAAATAAATAAATAAAAAGAAATTCAAGATAACACAGAAGGGATTCAGAATAGTATCATATAAACTTAATAATGAGATTAAAATAATTTAAAAAATTAAGCCTAAATTCTGGAGCTGAAAATTGCATTTGGCATAATGAAGAATGCATCAGCGTCTTTAGCACCAGAATTGATCAAACAGAAGAAGGAATTAGTGAGCTTGAAGACAGGGAATTTGAAAACACATTTAGAGGAGACAAAGAAAAAGGAAAAAGAAAACCATGAAACTTGCCTACCATATCTAGAAATAGCCTCAGATGAGCAAATCTAAGAGTTATTTGCCTTAAGGAGGAGGTAGAGAAAGAGATAAAGGTAGAAAGTTTATTGAAAAGGATAATAACAGATAACTTCCTAAACCTAGAGGAAGAGATCAATGTCTAAGGGAAAAAGATTATAAAACACCCAGCAGATTTAAACCAAAGAAGGCTACCTCAATGCATTTAACAATCAAACTCCCAGAGGTCAAGAATAAAGAAAAGATCCTAAAAGCAGCAAGAGAAAAGAAAAATATATACAATGGAACTCCAATATGTCTGGCAACACATTTTTTAGTGGAAACCTTACAGGCCAGGAGAGAATGGTGTGACATATTTAAAGTACTGAAGAAAAAGACTTTATCAGACAAACAAAAGCTGATGAATTTCATCAATACCAGACCTGTACTACAAGAAATGCAAAAACAGGAGTACTTTAATCAGAAAGTAAAGCATGTTTAATGATCAACTCAAAATCATCTGAAGGTACGAAACTCACTAGTAATAGTAAATACACAGAAAAACCCAGAATGCTATAACATTAGAATTGTGGTGTATAAACTACTCTTATCCTAAGTAGAAAGAATAAATGAGGAAGCAATGAAAAATAATAATAACTACAACTTTTTTTTTTTTTTTTTTTTTTTTTGAGATGGAGTCTGTCGCTCAGGCTGGAGTGCAGTGGTGCAATCTCGGCTCACTGCAACCTCTGCCTGCCGGGTTCATGCAATTCTCCTGCCTCAGCCTCCCAAGTAGCTGGGACTATAGGCATGTGCCACCATGCCCAGCTATTTCTTTTTGTATTTTTTAGTAGAGACGGGGTTTCGCCATGCTGGCCAGGCTGGTCTTGAACTCCTGACCTCGTGATCTGCCTGCCTCAGCCTCCCAAAGTGCTGGGATTACAGGCGTAAGCCACCGCACCTGGCCACTACAACAACTTTTTAAGACATGGGCAGTACAGTAAGACATAAATGGAAACAACAAAAAGTTAAAAAGCAGAGGGACAAAGTTTGGGCATAGCGTGTTTATTATTTTTGTCTTGGCTTGTTTATGTACTTATGCAAATGTTAAGTTGTCATAAGCTTAAAATAATGGATTATGAGATAGTATTTGCAAGCCTCATGATAATGTGGAACCAAATGCATACCTTGGATACACAAAAAATAAAATAAAATAAAAACAAGAAACTAAACCGTATCACCAGAAAAAAATCACTGCCATTAAAGGAAGACAGGAAGGAGGAAAGAAGGAGGAGAAGACCAAAAAACAACCAGAAAGTAAATAAAGGGTAAATCCTTATTTATCAATAAAACCCTTGACTGTAAATGAACCAAACTCTCCAAACAAAACACAGAGTGGCTCAAAGAATAAATAAAAAAAAAGTGTTGATTAGTTACTGACATGAAAAACACATCACCTGTAAAAACACATCACCTGTAAAAACACACATGAGACAGAGTCTCATTCTATTGCCCAGGCTGGAGGTCAGCGGTGCAATCTTGGCTCACTACAACCTCCACCTCTGGGGTTCAAGCGATTCTTCTGCCTCAGCCTCCTGAGTAGCTGGGACTACAAATGTGAGCAACCACGCCCAGCTAATTTTTGTATTTTTAGTAGAAATGGTGGTTCACTATGTTGGTCAGACTGGTCTCGAACTCCTGACCTTGTGATCTGCCCATCTCGGCCTCCCAAAGTGCTATGATTAGAGGCATGAGTCACCACACTCAGTCCATGTATTTATATAATATATATGTATTTAAGCCTTCTTGTTGAATCAAGTGCTTTATTAGTATATAATGAGTTTCTTCGTCCTTTTAAAAAGTTGTTAGTTTAACGTCTGCTTTATCTTATATAAGAGTAGGGATTCCTGCTCTTTTTGTTTCTCATTTGCATGATAGATCTTTCTCCATCCATTTACCTTGAGACTGTGGCTATCATTACTTGTGAGATGGGTGTCTTGAAGATAGCAGAAGCTTAGGTCTTACTTTTTATCCAGCTTGCCACTGTGCTTTTTAAGTGGGACAGTCCAGAAGAGTTTATTATCAAGATTAATATTAATAGGTGACCTTTTGTTCCTTTCATTGTATTGTTAGCTGGTTGCTTTGTAGTGTCAATTGTGTAGTTGCTTTATGGGGACCGTGGACTACGTATATAAGTGTGTTTTTGTGGTAGCAGGTATCATTCTTTGGTTTCCAAGTTTAGAACTCCTTTAAGAAACTCTTGGAAGACTGGTCTAGTGATAACAAATTTCCTTAGAGTTTGCTTGTCTAGAAAATATTTTATTTCTTCTTTGCTTATGAAGCTTAGTTTGGCTGGACATGAAATTATTGGTTGGAACTTCTTTTCCTTAAGGTTGCTAAAATATAACCCCAATCTCTTTTGCCTTGTAAGGTTTCTGCAGAGAAGTCTACTGTTAGCATGCCATGGTTCCCTTGGTAAGGGATATGACTCTTCTCTAGCTAGGTTTAAAATTTTTCTTTTGCATTCACTTTGGAAAGTCTGATGATTGTGTGTATTAGTATTAGGGATGGTCATTTTCTATAGTATCTCACAGGGATTTTCTGAGTTTCTTGAATTTGTGTCAACCTATAGTAATACTGGGGGAAATTCTTGTGGACAATATCCTCAAGTGTATTTTTCATAATGTTTACTTTCTCCTTCTGTCTCAGGAATGCTGATATGTTGTAGGTTTGCTCTCTTTACATAATCTCATATTTCTTGGAGGTTTTTTTTGTGTTTTAAAACTCTTTTTATTGTTATTGCCTGACTGGGTTTATTCAAAGGACGAGTCTTTGAGCTCTGAAATTATTTTCTTAGGTTTGTCTAGTCTGTTTTTTTAATTTTTGTGGTTACATAGTAGTTGTATATATTTATGCTGTATAGGAGATGTTTTGATACAGCTATGTGATATGAAATAATGATATCATGGAGAATAGTGTATCCATTCCCTCAAGCATTTATCCTCTTGTCTTATAAACAATCCAATTATACTCTTTATTTTTAAATGTACAATTAAATGACTATTGACTACAGTTACCCTGTTGTGCTATCAAATAGTAGATTTTATTCATTCTTTCTAACATTTTTTTGGTACACATTACCCATCCTCTGCCTCTCCCTACTTCCTCACTACTCTTCCCATCCTCCAGTAACCATCCTTCTGCTATTTCCATGAGCTCAATTGTTTTGATTCTTAGATCCCACAGATAAATGAGAACATGTGATGTTTGTCTTTCAGATTTCTGGCTTATTTCACTTAACATAATGATCCCCAGTTCCATCCACGTTGTTGCAAATGACAGAATCTCATGCTTTTTTATGGCTGAATAGTATTCCATTGTGTGTGTGTGTATATACCACATTTTTTTAATCCATTAATTGTTTGGTGGACACTTAGGTAGTCTAAAAATCTTGGCTATAATGAACAGTGCTGCAAAAACATGACAGTGCAAATATCCCTTTAATATACTGATTTCTTTTCTTTTGGTAATAGACCTAGGAGTAGGATAGCTGGATCACATGGTGGCACTACTTTTAATTTGCTGAGAAATCTCCAAACTGTTCTCCATAGTGGTTGTACTAATTTATTGGCCTCCCTGTATTGGGTTTCAACTTTCTCATGAATCTGATTGAGTTTTCTTGTATCCAGATTCTGCATTCTGTGTCTGTTATTTCAGACCTTTCAATTTGGTTAGGATCCATGGCTGGGGACCTAGTGCAATTATTTGAAGGTAAGAAAACACTCTGACTTTTTGAATTGCCAGAGTTCTTTTGCTGATTCTTTTTCATCTAAGAGAGCTGGTGTTCCTTTATCTTTTGAAATCGCTATTATTTGGAGGAGATTTTTGTGTTTTCATTCTTTTTTTTCCCTTGAGGATTTGACTGTGGTGCATTTTATGTACAGTTTCCTGGCTTCGTTTCTGGGTGGTTTCAAAGGGTGAAGGCTCTGTACGGGTTTCTTAGTTGTGGCTAGTTTCTTCACTGGGTTTCAGAGGTGATGTGTGCTGAAGGATTTTATTTTGGTATGGTGGTGTAACTCAGGCTGTGATCCAGTAGATGGTGCTTAAGTGTAGGGTCTGGCAGATAGGCTCTTACTCAGCAGTGAATCTCTTTTATACTTCAGTGTGTTCACAACAGTACTCTGGGGGAGATGGAGATGGGGAGCAAGTGAGCGATGACTCCCTTATCAAGTCTTTTCCTGGTCCTTGGGGGATCCCTCTCCAATCTCTCCACCACCATGCCCATGTTTCCTTAGCTCCAGTGGAGGTCCTGGCAGGCTGTACACTCTCCTCTCATTTGGAGGCAGCCTGAGTTGAAGGTTAGGTCACTAGGAGGCCTGCAATTCCCCAGGGACCTGCTGGTCCTCTGAGTTTGGCAGAGTCAGAGCGGGTGGTGGAGTATGTCTCTGGGTGGTCTGTTGATGCAGTGGGTTAAGGGTGAAGGATTCCCTGGCAGGGCAGTGATGTTGTGGGTTTACAGTTGGTGTGGTACCTGGGGCCTTGGGATTTTTGCCCCTCAAATGACTGTGGGAACTATCCAACTTGTACTCTCCCAATGTGGTCTTCCTCTGATGTCTATCCCAGCATCAGGTCCAGCCAGCTAGTTTTGTCCCAAGCTTTTGTACCCAGATCACTGGGCTGTTAGGTTTTCCAGGCTTCAGGGCTCTGTCAGGCAGAGGCTATGGTTGGTAAACAGGCTACACCATTCCTGAACCAGTCTTGCAGGGGGAGGAATCCCTAGCTCCCATGCCAGCACTCAAACCTGTGACTCACTCTTCTCAGTGTTCTCTCCCACTGGAGGTCGGGGCACAGATCTCAGCTCAATATCCCTGAGAAGTGTGCTCAGACACGGGTTGGGGTTGGCTGGGATCAGGCCTATGACTTTGTCCTCTGGCTTCTCAGGGTTGAGCACCAGCTGTACTTCAGGGACCATTCTTTTCCTTGGTCACTAGCAGAACACCAAATTGGGGCAGTAGAGGTTATGCTGTGTGTATGCTTTTGTAGGAGCAGCCAGGTAAACTTAGGAGGGGCTGGCAAACAAGGGAGGATGCAGATCAGACGTGCTCTGGTCCTGCAGCAAAGGCAACCAGCCAGGCATTCAACAGAGGCTGTGATCATTCAGAACAAGTTGGAGAGCGTTGGGAGATGGGGCACCTAGGATCACGATTTTGTACAGCTGTCCTGTGTGTAAAACCTACTGGGCTCTGCTAAGGTTCAAGTTCTTCCTCTGCTTGTACTCTGGGCCATTCCCCCTGCCAATTCAAATGTCTATGGGAGTCATAAGATCTCTTATAGCTAGGAAACCAGATGTCTACAGCAGGAGTGTGGTACCCTTAGTTTCTTCACTTACCCTTTCCTTAGGACCTGCTCAGGACTAGGAGCTGGTCCTGGCACTCGATGACTCCATGCAAGCTTCCCAGCTTCCTCTGTCTTCAATATCCATGTTTGCTTCACCTCTCTGTTGACTTTCAGTGTTTTTCCTCCAAAGGTATTTTCAAAGTGTGATGGTTTACTCAATATTATGGTTTAATCTTAGTGGAAGAGGCATTTCCTGGCTGTGTCTAGTCAGCCATCTTCTCTCTCCAGTTAAATCACTTTTATGAGAAAGTCTGTGTTACAAAAATGTGTTAGAATAAACATACTCACTGCAGCCTAAGGGGAAACCTGCCCTCCCATGAAGACTGATTGCTGTGTCTGTATCCAAAATGAATCGGATAACATCACTAAGTTAATGGCTAATATAAAAACAGGAATTAGTAACCTTTCAGATCCTGCATCTTTTCTAAATGATTGTCTAAGCAGCTGGTTTGGATCTTGGGAACCTTGGTCATAAAAGCTGTTACTTATTCTAGGCATTATGATCATTATTTTGCATTTTGTTCTGTTTTTGTCTTTGTTGCTGCTGCAGCATTTGTTTCCAATGGAGTCAATACAAGACCAAAAAGACTTAAAATAATGTTCACTCAAAAATTGCATTAGTTGACGATGCAACTAAGTAGCCTGACTCAGGTCACAAGATAACTTCCCCCGTGTTGTTTTAATTGGCCGATTCCCCATCATTTTATAATGTGACAAATTTTTCCTATCATGGGACATGAAACTTTAGGAATGAGACTTCCTAGCAATGCAGGACTAGGCTCCTGAGTAGAAAGAAGCCAAACCATTTGTACATATCTATGAAGCTTTCTTTAAAAGATCTTGATTAAAAGAGGAGAATGTTAACTTAATAATTCAACTTACAATATTTAAATTTAAAGCTGTTGGAACTTTAAATTATCCTGAGCATTGAAGAAATGTAACTATGCAACCTGAATCACATGCATGCAACTGCAACCCCTTCTGCCTTTGATTTTTTTGTAAATAATTACAACCAAGCAGTGCCAAGATATAACTCCCTCAGATCACTACCATTTTTCACAAAGTAATAAACTATTCTATCTTGGAATGTAGCAACCGGTAACCAACCAAATTGCTATGGCATATGGACCTTGTGCCCCTCGTCTTATATGGAAAAGGTAATCCTGCTGAAACTTTTCTGTCTCTGCCTGTGTAAGTAAAATCATTACTTCTCTACTTTGGAAATGCTAACCCCATTCATTTGGAGTCCTGGGTGGTCATCTTCAAGCTTTGTGCTTGAATAAATTTTATACTTAATCATATTTTTTTGAATCTCATTATTCAAGGTTGACATTCAGAATAAAAGCCACTCTGATAGATAGAACATGATATCAATAAGAAAATAGCATAACACAAGCATAAGCAATTTGTAACATGAAGTAATAGAGATATCCTGAAAAGTGGGTGAAGAATTATGTCAAAGAATCTTAAAGCAGTTGATATTCACAAATTCCCCTAGGCAAGCAGGTATCAGGAAATTTTAGCATAGGGACTTAGGATTAAATGCAAGAATATGAAAACTTTCATGTTATAAGAACTCATGAATAAAAAGGCAATTCCCATACTGAGGTTGCTAAAACTATTAAGATAGAGATAAAGTTATAAGAGCAAGACAAGAATGAGGCATGGTTGGTGTTTGTGTGGTCAAATGTTCATAAGCAATAGGGAATGGATAATGAGAAAAAATACCTGACAGGATTGCTTTGCATACAGTTCAACTTAATAACAGTTTTTTGTTACTTAGTTGAATAGGAACTATTTTACACACTAGGGAGTAAATTATGGGTCAATTCACTAAATGGATAGAACAAGTCAGAAATTTAAAAAGTATATAATTAAAAAAAAAATATTCTGTGACATTTGATGCTAGAGAGAACTACCAGTGGAGAAGGGAATCCTGGGTTGGTTTCAATGGCAGCCTGCTCTGGACTTTTTAATTCTCCTTGTTTTGTACCATTGTTGTGCTTCCTAAATGTATAAATATTACATTAAAGTAGTCTGTTAGGATTTTAAGGGCTGTCTTTGGTTGGGTTCCTCAGAAATATAACCTGAGGCAAGTTCTTTATTAGTGAATGCAATTTGAGGGAGATGGAGTGAAAGAAAATGTGAGTGAGGCAAGGAAGGAGGAAGAACCAATACAACAATGCAATATTAAAATGTTCACTACTTGATATTGAGAGCAGCGGATTGCTTGAGTTCGTGGGACTACTTTCTGAGGGGCTGTATTTAAAAAACTACCATATAGTATTGTAAAAATAACTACTTGACGGTGGATCCAGGAAAGTAAAGGGAAATAATTTATTCTCCAGATCCCACCCTCCTTTTGTTCAAAGTTAAGCCCATAGGGCTTTCATTCTTTCCTGAATTGTGCGTGAATGGGCTCTAGACAGTCCCTGCTTTGCCCATATAGAGTAGATCAGAGACCATGCAGAATAGCTTGTTCTGATGGTATCTGGGGCTGTAACAAATGGCCAAAGCTCCTGGAAACAGGAAATGTTTGATATATATAGTGCAGACCAATTTATATTTTGTGTTTTTACTTAAATTTTTCTGAATTATTTACTTGTGGCCTGAAATTCCAATACCTAATAGAAACGTCTATAGCACTGGATATGACACTTTTGTGCAGTTAAAAATGATGCAAGGCAAGAAGATGAAGAGCTGGTAGATACATGTAGTGACCCCAAAGTTTTTCTAAAGCTTCCCTTATCATTATTTTCTCTTTTCTTTTCCTACTATTTTCCCTTAGTGATTATTCATATAGCAGCTTCCCCTCATTCTTTTTATTCTCAAGACTTTGAATGGACATTTGCAGCCATATCTGATAAATTTAATTCTATTTTTTCTATTGATTTTCATTGTTATTTCTACAATTATTTATCCTCATATTGAATTGGTCTTCAGAGAACAGTGGCTCTAAGTTTTAGCTCTCACCTTGTCTGCAACGGAGTTAATGTTCTATAAACCAACACTTAAATGCACAATTTAAAAATGCTCCTATGAATTATTTTGTGAAGGGAAAAATCACCTTCTAAGGCCAATTGTAACTTCTTTATCTATGTTCAGGATTTGGGTCTTTACATTCAAAATTATATTCACTTAATACAAAATGAGATAGTGGAAGTGAACTCACATAAAAGGTAAAATGTTAAAACTCATTCTTTTCTTCTTTTCTTCCATAAATTGAAGCTCTTGCTGGAGGAAACCTTCCAGCTACAGTGTTTTTTTTTTTTTTTGTTTTGTTTTGTTTTGTTTTGTTTTGTTTTTGGTTATCTCTTTTACCACTACTTTTATTTTTTTTTATTAGATATGTGGATTTTCTGGTTTCAGAAGGTAAATGCTATTCGTGAATTGTTTTTATATCCTTGGTGCCTAAGAATAAGTTATGAGCTCAGAGTTTAACAGTTATTTCTGTGTGGATCTCTTTATTACCTGGCGGATTCTTCATTTGTGTTATTTCAAGGCCTCCTCAGTTTAAAGGGTTGCCATGGATTGAAAAGAGTGCAGTAAGTTTGAGCTTTGTGTTCTTAGGCAGGGCTGCAGGTATTGGAAGTGCCATATTTTTTAGGACAATTCTTTCATGAAGTGTCAAAAATTTTGAAAGTGATTTGATGTTTTACTTTGCAGTTCATTTATTTATCTATTTTTTTAATTTAACACCCAGATTTCTGTCTATTTCCTTTTTACTGGTCTCTCATCTACATTTTGTCTTTTCCCACTGCTTTGATTGTTTTGCTTTATTTTCTCCTTATTCTTTCCCTTCACCTCAACCCCAAGCTTTATTGAGGTATGACTGAAAGATAAAATTGTACGTATTTTAAGATATACAATGTGATGAATTGATACACTTATACATTGTGAAGTGGTTACCACAATCAAGGTAATTAGCATATCCATTACCTCACACAGTTACCCTTCCTTTGTGTGGCAGGAACACTTAAGATCTAAACTCAGCAAATTTCAAGTGTGCAATATATTATTACTAACTATAATTACTATGTTGTATATTATATATATATATCCAGAACTTATGCATCTTAAATCTCAAACTTTGTTCCCTTTGACAAAATCTCCTGCTTCCCCTCCTACTCCAACACCCAGTAACCACAGTTTTACTCTGTTTTTATGAGTTCAACTATTTTAGATTCCAAATATAAGTGATATCGTACAGTATTTGTCTTTCTGTGTCTTGCTTATTTCATGTAGCATAATGCCTACCAGGTTCATCCATGTTGTTGCAAATGTCAGGATATTCTAATTTTTAAGGCTGAAATATATTCCATTATATATATATGTGGAATGTATGTTGATAGATGAATGGATAAAGAAAATATTATTTATATATGATATGAATATATATAAAATTTTCCTTATTCCTTCATCCATCAACAGACATTTGAGTTGTTCTCATATCAGTTACTGTGAATTAATGCTTCCTTGAATGTGGTAGTGTAAATGTATCTTCAAGATTGGATTAGGATTTCAAGATAGAATTTCATTTCCTTTGGATATATACCCAGAAGTGGTATTTGTGGAACACATGGTAGTTTTACATTTAATTTCTTGAGGAACCTCCATAATGGCTGTACAAATTCACATTTATGCCAACTCTGTACAAAGTTTCATTTTTCTTCACATCCTCATCAACACTTGTTATCTTTTGATTTTTTTGATAGTAGCCATTCTAGCAAACATGAGGTGACGTCTCATTCTGGTTTTGTCATGAAGACATGACAGGTAAATGCAATCCATGATTTTAGATTGGATATTTGATTATAAAAATTTTCCATAAAAGAAAATATTGGCAATAATTGAATACCTGGTTTACATTAAATAATAATAGTATATGGGGTTAAATTGTTTAAATTTAAAAATTTTACATCATTTTGTCAAAGAATAAAAGGATAACTTTGTTCCTAGGAGATGCTATAGTATTTTGGGTCAAATATTCATTGTCTCTCACTTGATTTCAAATAATGAGAGGAGAGACAGAGAGAGTGAGTGAGAGAGAATGAATGTATGTGAGCACATGCAGGCTAATGAGACTAAATGTTAACATTTGGTGAAATTTGGTGAAGAGTACAGGGGATCAATCTTTTTATCATTAGAACTTACATAGATTAGAAAACTTCCAAAAGTGAAAAAGATAACAAGCAATGAGATAAATAAAACTAAACAAATAGATAACACTCTTCTTACTAAACAAAATAGATCCTTAGGCCAGACTTTCCCATTAACCACCATGGAATCTGATTAGTTATTTGAGCATTCTTTATATTTTTAAAGTTTCATGACATCTAATATCTCTACCACACAATCCTGATTACATTTAACCTTCTCTTGTTGTCCGTGTGCCTGTCTTGTTTTGTTCAAGTTTGATACGCTACTTTAGGACAGATACTAATGTCTTTCTTCTTTAAAATATTCTGTTGGCAGTTAGGACATTTTTGAACACAGGTTTTCAGTGAATAATTCTTAAATTTGGTAAGGTTACACGAATTTGGCGGAGTTGACCAAATGAGAATCTCTTCCATTGTGGACTGGAATTCCTAACATTTTTAATGAAGTTTTTACTACCTAAGCAATCAAGATTCATTTTTTTTTCCTTTTTAAATAATTCTAAGATTGTAAGAATGGGAGTGTGGTTAAAGGAGGAAATAAAGCATGTCAGAGCATATAAAAAGGTCACTATTCTTTTTTTGATAGACAAAGTAGGTCATTATGTCTGTACTTTCATTCCAAGCCCCAGTTAGAAATTCAAAAGTAGAGTCTTACTGAGCTACTCTAAGGGAAAGAGCGTGAACAAAGCATGGACATGTTAGTGAAGCTTAAAAAAGGTTTGAATAGAACACGTTTTTAACCTTCAAAGACCTAAATAACATTTAACTAGTACTTTGTTTCTATTGAATATCTATTGAGATATTTGATGGAGGGGCACTCATTAGGATTTCCTTATATGAGACCAGTTCAGAGACAATAATCAATCTTAATAAATCAGAGTAGTCACATCTGAGCTCCACTGATCAGTCACCAGTAGGGTACATATATTTCATCATCAAAGCCACTGTGCAAGAAACTCAGTCAAGTGCAGTGTTAACATGTCCTGTAGTAATGAAAAAAGCCTGAAACAAATTTGTGACTTTGGTTTGATTAGATCATTATAGGTCTAGAACCAAGTTTTGTATTTATTCATTCAACCAAAAGTCACAATTTCCCTTGGTGAGTAGCTAGCTCTGCTAGCTGCTTTTTGTACAAAGATGAACAATCACCTTATCAAAGAATAGTCAATCATTCCCTCAAAATTTATCTTAAATTGATTTTTAGTAAGAAAATAACATAGATATCTATATAGCCTAAGAGTCAGGTGTCTGTGTAGAATCTTCTAAAGATAAACTATATTTCTTAATGAATATAGAATTCAACAAAAGGAAGTTGTTAAGAGCTCTAACTAGAAATTAGAATATTATGATATTTGGCTGCTTTAGAATGTTTCGTGTCCTTTGTAGGGACATGGATGAACCTGGAAACCATCATTCTCAGCAAACTGACACAAGAACAGAAAATCAAACACCACATGTTCTCACTCATAGGCGGGTGTCGAACAATGAGAACACATGGACATAGGGAGGGGAGCATCACACACTGGGGTCTGTCAGCGGGGAAGATAGGGGAGGGACAGTGGGGGGGTGGGGAGTTGGGGGAGAGATAGCATGGGGGAGAAATGCCAGATATAGGTGATGGGGAGGAAGGCAGCAAATCACACTGCCATGTGTGTATCTATGCACCAATCTTGCATGTTCTTCACATGTAGCCCAAAACCTAAAATGCAATAAAAAAATAAAAATAAAAATGTTTCTCTTTATTTTTTTATTTAATAATATATTTAATTTAACTCAATATACCCCAAATTTCATCATTCCAATATGTAATTATTAAAAATATTTATGAAATATTTTACTTTTTTTCTTCTTCTTTTGCATTAATTTATCTAGAATTTTTCTATACAAAGTATGACCTATGAAGAGTCCTTTTTTACACTCAGGATATAGAAAACTAGGGAGAGATTTTTCTTCCAATTAAAGAAATACAGATAGATAAGTTACTGATAACTTTATTAGAATATATCAGATACACTGAAGAACAATCAAATAGCCTGGAATCTAAGGAAATGCAGGATTCTCCAAGGAGAAGTGAGATGTAAGTACTGACTCACCTGTGATGGAAGACTAGAACAAGAAATAAAACTATACATGTAAGTAAAAAAAACAAGTAAAATGTTTAAGGGCTTGCTATCGGCTAATGTGAAAGTATAGAACCTTGATGATTCCCAAATACAAGAGAAATTTATATAAGCTTGTAAGCTCTTTCCATGAGTGAGTAATGGGTATTCATGAAAAATGAAATACAGTGGGTGATTGAAAAACACCTCTTCTTGTGGTAGAAAAAAAATACTTATATAAAATACTCAATACATCTAAAAGAAGACAGAAAAATTAAAAAAAAGAAGAAAACAGAAGGAACAGAGGATATGTCATAATGTGATTATGTAAATAATTATAGTAAATGTAAATGGTCTAAACACACAAATGGCATAGATGGTCAGATTAGGTTGTGTACAAGAAATCCATTTTAGATATAAAGACATAAGTTAGAAGTAAAAGAATGGAAACTAATATTCTATGTACGTGGACACTTTTGTATTTCATGGAAATTTTAGGCAGAAAATCCACAAAGATATAGAGGACTTGAGCAATATTAACAACATGTGCTAATTAACATTTATAGATAAATAGACAAAACAAGAGTTGAATACATTCCTTTCAACTGTGTATGAATCATTCAGTAATACAGATAATATTCTAGGCTATAAAACACACTTAAATGAATGTAAGATAACTGGAATCACAGAAAAGATATGATCTGAACACAAAGAGATTAAAGTAGAAATAAATAACAACTGGATATTTTGAAAATTCCAAAGTATGTACAAATCCAACAAAACATAAGAAAAAATAGATATGATAATTCACAAGAGAAATTATACATTATTTTTAATGCAATGAAAATAAAATACTAATATATCCAAATGTGTGGATTCTGCTAAATCACTTCTTAGAGGAAAAAATACAGCATTAACTGATTACTTAAGAAAAGAAAGTTTTCAAATCAATGATCTAAGCTTGTACCTTAGAAAATTATTAAAAGAACAAATTAAACCCCAAACAAGAATAAAAGTAGCAAAGATTTCATGAAGAAGATGCTAAAAGCAATTACAACAAAAGCAAAACAAAATGGGATCTAAATAAACTAAAAAGCTTCTGCATAGCAAAAGAAACCATCAACAGAATAAACAGACAACCTACAGAATGGAGAAAATGTATGTGAACTGTATATCTGGCAAAGGTCTAATATCCAGAATCTTTGAGGAACTTAAATTTACAAACAAAAAACAAACCCCATCAAAAAGTGGGCAAAGGACATGAAAACGTATTTCAAAAGAAAAACATACACGAAGCCAACAAACTTATGAAAAAAAAGTCAATATTACCAATTATTAGAGAAATGCAAATCAAAACTACAATTAGATACCATCCCACATCAGTCAGAATAGCTATTTTTTAAGAAGTCAAAAAATTACAGATGCTGGTGAGGTTGCGAAGAAAAGGGAATGCTTATACACTGCTGGTGAGAGCGTAAATTAGTTCAACATTTGTGGAAAGCATTGGGGCAATTTCTCAAAGAACTGAAAACTCCCATTGGTCTAGCAATCCCATTATTAGGTATATAATCAAAGGAATTAAATTGTTCTACCAGAAAGACACATGCATGGGTATGTTCGAGCACAGCATTGTTCGCAATACCAAGGTCATGGAATCAACCTAAATGCCCGTCAATGGTAGACTGTAAAAGAAAATCTGGTATACATAAACCATAAAATACTATGCAGCCATAAAAAGAACAAGATCCTGTCCTTTGCAAGGACATGGATGGAGCTGGAGGCCATTATCCTTAGCAAACGAATGCAGAAACAGAAAACCAAATACTGCATGTTCTCACTTATAAGTGGGAGCTAATTAATGAGAACAAATGGACACTTAGAGGAGAAAAACAGATTCTGGAGCCTACTTGAGGGAGGAAGGGGAAGGAGGAAAAGAGCAGAAAAAATAACGATTAGGTTCTATGCTTGTTACCTGGGTGATGAAATAATGTGACTACCAAAACCTCATAACACTGGTTTACCTATGTAACAAGCCTGCACATGTACCTCTGAACCTAAAACAAAAGTTGAAAAAGTAAATAAAATAAAAAAAAAATGCCAAGGTCAAAAAATGAATAAGTAAAACAAGTGAAGTAATACAGTGAAATGCAGAAATCAACTAAGCTAAAAACAGAAAATCAATAAAAAAAAATCAGTGAAACTAAAAGCTGGTTCTTTGTGCACATTGGTTTACTAAACTTTTAGTCAGACTAATCCAGACAGAAGAAGAGAATGCAAAATTGTATCAAGAATAAAAGTAAGGTAACTTCAGATTCTATGGACATTATAAGATATTAAGGGTGTATTTGATTAAATTTGGTACATAAAAATGTCAACTTAGATGAAATGAACAAATATTTTGAAAGAAACAAACTAAAAGATAATCAGGATACTTGTATACCTATCTAAAGACAAGATTCTTTTTTTTTTTTTTTTTTGAGATGGGTTTTCGTTCTTGTAGCCCAGGCTGGAGTACAATGGTGTGATCTGGGGCTCACTGCAACCTCAGCCTCCTGGGTTCAAGCGATTCTCTTGCATCAGCCCCCCGTGTAGCTTGGATTACAGGCATGCGCCACCATGCTTAGCTGATTTTTTTTTTTTGCATTTTTAGTAGAGACAGTGTTTCTCCACGTTGGTCAGGCTGGTCTCGAACTCCCTGCCTCAGATGATCCACCCACCTCGGCCTCCCAAAATGCTGCGATTACAGGTGTGAACCACCGCGCCTGGCTTGAAGACAAGATTCTAAATTAGAAACCTTCCAGCAAAGAAAACTCTAGCCCAGATAGCTTCACTTGTGATTTCTACCAAACATTAAATTGAGATATAGTGCCAATTCTTAAAAAATATTTCAGAAATTAATATGAAACACTATTCAACTTATGTTATGCAGTCAGCATTATGTTGACATCAAAACAAGGGAACAATATTATGATAAACATAGAGAACAATAGACTTCATAAGGCCTTCATAAGCATAGGTATAAAACTTCTCAAAAACAGCAAATCTAATTCAGCACTATAGAATAAGGATAATACATTATGATCAAGTACAGTGGAGTTTTTCTTAAGAATACAGTTTGTCCAACCTTTTAAAATCTATCAATAATCACAGATGAAAAGAAAAACAAAGTATAATTTTTTTCTTAACAAATGCAAAAACAAATTTGGAAGAATTTGACATTATGATAAAAATCTCAGCCAACTGATGAGAACATAACCTAAATGATAAAAGCCATCAATAAAAATACCCTATAGCTAATATTATAGTTAATTATTAAATTCTGAGTGTTTTATCCTTAAGTAAGACCTGGAGCAATTAGATCTACTGTCACTATTCCTATGCAATATTATGCTGGAAGTCCTAGACATACAGAGACAGGTAAAAACCCCATAAAATCATACAGACTAAAAATAAAGATATAAAACTGTTTTTATTCATAGATGACATATTTGTCTACAGAAAATCTTCTAAACTTACAAAAAATACATTCTACCTAAAAAATGAGTTAATGTTTATCTAACAAGACCAAAATACAGAAACATATCGTGTTTCAATTGTCCTATGTATTGTATATTCACAATCCAATTTTATATTGAAAAATTGAAATATTAAAAAATCTGCATAATTTAAAATAGTACCCTGCCCCTCCTCAAAAATCCATATAATACTTATACATTTAACAAAATAACAAAATAAATAAATTTAACAAAATAAAACCTGTATGTTGAAAACTAAATAATAATGGAAGAAATAAATAGAATATTTAAATAAATTGAGTTGTATGCTGTCTCCTTGATTTGGAAAACTGTATTTTGTAAATATGTCATTTATTCTCACATTGATGTATAGATGCAATGTCATCCCAGTCAAAATACCAGACAGTTCTTTTGTAGATAATCACAAAGAAATTCTAAAATTTATGTGGAAAACAAAGATACTAGCCAAAACAATTTTGAAAAAAAAGAACAAATTCAGAAGACTTATATTATTTGATTTTGAAACCTAATCTAAATGTACAGTAATCAAGGTAGTGTAGGGTTGGAAAAGGATAGACACAGATCAGTGGAACTGACTATGGAGTCAAGAAGAAAACTTACACATATGATCAACTGATTTTCAACAAAAATGCAAAAGCAATTGTAATTTCAGCTTAGAAGACAACTTCTTTAGTAAATAGAAGTATGATACCTAAATTTTTTTGAGAGATTAGACTTCATTAATGTTAAAATATCATGCTTTCTGTGAAAACACTGTTCAAAAATTAAAAACATGTCATCGACTAGGAGAAAATATTTGTAAAACACGTATCTGATAAAAGAGTTGTATCCATAAACCATAAAAAACTCTAGGACTTAATGCTAATGAAATAACTCATTAAAAAAATTGGCAAAGGATTTGAACAGATACTTAACTAAAGAACATATAGGGATAATAATAAGCACATTGAAAGTTTCTCCACATTATTAGTCATTAAGGAAACAAAAAATTAAACTACAATGAAATTAACAGACTGTGGCCAAAATGAACAAACCAACCAACAAGCACTCACTGCAGCAACTTCTGGGGAGAATGCATAGCAACTAGAACTCTTATACATTGCTGGTGATGATATAAAATGGTAAAATCACTTTGGACAATAGTTAAGCTGTTTCTTATAAATTTAAGTATACATTTACACTATGAAAAGATAATTCACATGAAACAAACATGAATGTTTATGGTGGCTTTATTCATAGCTGTCAAAGTTATTAAGCAACTTAAATCTTCATCAACTAACAAGTGAATTAATAAATTAGTCCATTCATGCAATGGAACACTACTCAACCATGAATAAAAAAACGTCTGATACATGAAACAACATGATTGAATCTCAGACGCATTAAAGTAAAAGCATCCAAATGCAAAAGTTTTCATACTGTATCTGTGATTCAACTTATAGACATTCTGAAAAAGTGAAAAATATAGGAATGAAAGAGAAATCAGTGATTGCCCAGCCTGGGGTCTGGAGAGGATTGACTAGGAAGGGACATGGGAAAAATTGGGGGATAATAGAAGTGTTTTTTTAGCTTGATTGTTGTGATAATGTTTGCATGACCTTACGCATTTACCAAGACTTATAGAACTGTGAAACAAAAAGTATAGATTTTGCTGTCTGTAAACAAACCTAGCAAAAAACCTATGTGGTTTGTGGAGAAGTAACATTAATATTACCTGGGAACTCATTAGAAATGCAGAATCTTTGGGCCACATCCCAGACCAGTGAAGTAGAATTTGCATTTGGCAAGATCCCCAAGTGATCCAAATGGGTATTCAAGTTTGAGAAACATTGACTGAGAACAAATGTATTTTCCCCCTTGGACAATCTTTCATCAACAGAGTAAAGTAAAATGCAAGAGTAAGGGACTAAAGAGGATTTGGAGTTGATGTTGTGGGTTCTTGAGAAAGAATTTATATCAGTATAGTCACTAAAGGTGATTTTAGGGAAGTAAAGGATTTCCAAACTGATTTATCTATTCTTAGAAGTGTCTTTATCAGGCTCTAATAACACTTCAAAGCTATTTAGATTCTGGTGAGAACTACCTTTTCAAGATTAAACTACCCTAACACCTATGTTCTGATGAGAGTTTGGTAAAACTATCCCGTATTGTGGGAGTCTTATGAACAGAGGGAAGGAGCACTTTGACTTAAACTTCTAGCAATTGCATCTCTTTGGCTGGCCTCTTATGGAATCTACTAGTTGATTCAAGTTTGATTAAGGTTATGTATTAAGAACTAACCATGTATATTCTGATTTCCTCTTTTAAGGAAAATAAAATAATCAGATAATTAGCCAGATTTCGTGAGGACAAAGACTTTGCTATAAATCCTGTCCTATACTGAAGATGGAATACAGTGGAGGTAGGTTACATACAACTATAACACAGTGAATTAGTCAGGGGTTCTCTAGAGGAACAGAACTAGTAGGATATATGTATATATGAAAGGAAATGTATTAAGGAGAATTGACTTACAAGATGAAAGCAAGGTGAAGTCCCACAATAGACTGTCTGCAAATTGAGAGTCCAGGAAACCAGTACTGGCTCAGTCTGAGTCCCAAAACCTCAAAAGTAGTGAAGCTGACAGTGCAGCCTTCCAGTCTGTGGCCAAAGGCCCCTAGAGCTCCTGCAAACTACTGGTATAAGTCCAAGTGTCCAAAAGCTGAAGAACTCGGGAGTGTGATCTTTGAGGGCAGCAAGCATCCAGCATGGGAGAGAGATGAAGGCTGGAAGACTCAGCAAGTCAGCTTCTTCCACCTTCTTTAGCCTGCTTTTCTAGCCATGCTGGCAGCTGATTGAATGGTGCCTACCCACATTGTGGGTTGGTCTCCTGAGAGTGGGTCTTCCTCTCCCAGTTCACTGGCTCACATGTTAAACTCTTCTGGCAACATCCAGGAACTACCCAGATACACCCAGAAACAATACTTTGCATTCTTCAATCCAATCAAGTTGATGACTTAATATTAACCATTACACACAAGTTTATTGTTTTCAAGGACATTTATTTTGCTTGGCTATATTTAACTCATAAAAAATATAAAATGATACTAGCTAGCATGCAATAAAGAGCTGTCCAGTTATTACAGAATCTAGTATCTTAAGATAATTAGATATAAAATGTGTTCCTTAGGTTTAAGTTATATAGGGGAAAGGCTTTGTATAGGAAAAGGTGTGAATTATTGTGTATGTTACTCAGCTAAATATCTTATCAACAAAGCAACAGTAAGAAGAAACTTTAGTGTACTTATAAATTTAAAAAAATTAGTGTGTTTCTAATAATATGAGGGACATGAATAATTAGAGAAATGAATACAACATTACAAATGGTTATGTTGAGTATTCTCTACAGGTCAAGAATCTTCAGTTCCTATCAGTGTCATGAAGTTGTTGTTTCTTTCTTCTTCAGTTGGATATTTGCCAAGGAAATTAAGCAAGAAATAAGGAATAAAATGTATGCAAAGGCTGGTTCAACATATGCAAGTCCAAAAACATTAATCCATCACATAAACAGAACCAAGGATAAAAAGCACATGATTATGTCAATAGATGCAGAGGAGGCCTTTGACAAAATTCAACAGCCCTTCATGCTAAACACTCTCAATAAACTAGGCATCGATGGGATGTATCATAAAATAATAAAAGCTATTTATGACAAACCTATAGCCAATATCATACTGAATGGGCAAAACTAGAAGCATTCCCTTTGAAATCAGACACTAAACATGGATGCCCTCTACACTACTCCTATTCAATAAAGTATTAGGAGTCCCAGCCAGAGCAGTCAGGCAGGAAAAAGAAATAAAGGGTATTCAATTAGGAAAGGAGGAAGTCAAAACTGTCTCTATTTGGAGAACCGATATGATTGTATATTTAGAAGACCCCATCGTCTCAGCCCAAAATCTTCTAAACTGATAAGCAACTTTAGCAAAGTCTCAGGATACAAAAATCAATGTGTAGCAATCACAAGCATTCCCATAATACCAATAACAGACAAACAGAGAGCCAAATCAAGAGAGAACTCCCATTCTATAATTGCTACAAAGAGAATAAAATACCTAAGAATACAACTAACAAGAATGTGAAGGACTTCTTCAAGGAGAACTACAAACCACTGCCCAAGGAAGTAAGAGAGGACACAAACAGATGGAAAAACATTCCATTACTCATGGTTAGGAAGAATCAATAACTTGCGAAAATGGCCATACTGCCCAAAAGTAATTTATAGATTCAATGGCTATCCCCATCAAACTACTAATGACGTCTTCAAAGAAACTAGAAACCCACTTTAAACTCATATGGAATCACAAGAGAGCCCCACAAGCCAAGCACAATCCTGAGCAAAAAAACAAAGCTAGAGGCATCACACTGCTGGACTTCAAACTATACTACAAGGCTACAGTAATCAAAACATCATGGTACTCGGGTACCAAAAACAGAGACAGACCACTGGAACAGAACAGAGGCCTCAGAAGCAACACCACATGTCTACAACCAGTTGATCTTTGACAAACCGAACAAAAACAAGCAATGGGGAAAGGACTCCATATTTAATAAATGGTGTTGGGAAAACTGGCTAGAATGTGTAGAAAGCAGAAACTGGACCCCTTCCTGTCACCCCTTACACTAAAATTAACTCCAGGTGGATTAAGATTTAAACATAAAACCTAACATCATAAAACACTAAAAGAAAATCGTAGGCAAAAAAACCATCCAGGACATAGGCATAGGCAGATCTTCATGACTAAAACACCAAAACAATGGCAACAAAAAGCCAGATAGACAAATGGGATCTAATTAAAATCTCAGAGCTTCTGTACACAAAAGAAAATCATCATTAGAGTGAAACAAGCAGTCTGGAACAGAATGGGAAAAAAATTTGCCTACCCATTCTACGAGGTCCTATATACCAATAACAGACACAGAGAGCCAAATCAAGAGAGAATCTACAAAAAACTAAACAGATATACAAGAAAAAACAACCCCATTCAAAAGTGGACAAAGGATATGAACAGACACTTTTCAAAAGAAGAGGGCATATACTAGGCCAACAAACACAGGAAAAAATGCTCCTCATCACTGGTCATTAGGAGAAATGCAAATCAAAACCGCATTTGAGATACCATCTCACACCAGTTAGAATGACGATCATTAAACAAATCTGGAGACAACAGATGCTGGAGAGGATGTGGAGAAATAGGAACACTCTTACACAGTTGGTGGGAGTCCAAATTAGTTCAACCATTGTGGAAGACAATGTGGTGATTTCTCAAGGATGCAGAAATAGAAATTCCATTTGACTGAACAATCCCATTACTGGGTATATACCAAGAACTATAAATCATTCTACTATAAGGACACATGCACACGTATGTTCATTGCATCCCTGTGTACAATAGCAAAGACCTGCGATCAACCCAAATGCCCATCAATAATAGACTGGACAAAGAAAGTGTGGCACATATACACCATGGAATACTAATGCAGCCATAAAAATAATGAGTTCGCGTCCTTTGTAGGGACTTGGATGAATCTGGAAACCATCATTCTCAACAAACTAACACAAGAACAGCAAACCAAACTCACATGTTCTCACTCATAGGCAGGTGTTGAACAATGAGAACATGTGGACTCAGGGAGAGGAGCATCACACACTGGGGGCAGTTGCGGGGGACTAAGGGAGGGACAGCAGGGGTAGAGAGGGATAACAGGGGTAGAAATGCCAGTATAGTCAAGGGGGAACAGAGGCAGCAACCACATGGTTATGTATATACCTATGTAACAACCCTGCACTGACCTGCACATGTACCCCAGAACTAAAGTAAATATTTATATATATATATATATATATATATATATATATATAATTATTTTCAGCAATCAAATCTGTAAGAAAAGCATACTGAAGTTTTTGTAAAGTAACATGTGCCTCCAACTCAGAAATAGATGCCTCCATTTAGTTGGCTTTTATAGGGATCCCTCTATCTTGGGGACAATCCCCTTCCACGGTCAATTGAGGGAAATTGGCAGTGGACCTGCCAGTGGATCCTGCCCGCTCAGAAGCCCTTCTTTCTCTTTTTACCCATAGAATAGTTTTTCAGGCAAATAGGTTTCCCCCCACAAGATTGTGACTCCTATTAGAATCTTAGGTATTTCCCTCCACAAGCTCCTGCACAATATCTGACTCAGAATTGTTGCTCCATAAATAATAAAGAAAAATCAAATTATCTAAACTTCATATTGTCCTTTCAGGGATCTGTGATCTTTAGCAGAAAATGACTGTTGAAAGGCTAATCAGGTAAAAGAGTATATAAACTAGTTTATGTGCTAGCACTCTTAATGAAAGCCAACTTTATCTGTCTACAATACACTCATCTCAAGAAAGACCCTTATTAATGAATATAATTGTGGAGATATGCTCGCATATGAGCGTGAATATTGTAAGTTTTCTGTGAAGACATAAGCCACCTACTTTAGACGAATGGACAGTCCTGGTTATAGAATGTCTCTCAACCGCAGTCTACCCTCCAGAATGAGTCTGTGGAGCTTTAAAAAATACAAGTGATCCATGAATAACTGAAAACTTTATAGATTCATTTCTTGGTAACTATATTATATATTTTACACGTAGTATTCACCAAAATATACAGATATATTTGTCAATTTTGTGGGTTAGAGCTTGCCGAAGGTGGCTTTGTGACTGTAGTGCAAAGATCATTCTGTGTACTATATAACAAATGGCCAGATCCTAACAATATTTACTGCTGCTCTAAACAGATAGGGTGAAAAATGTACATCTGTACAAGGAACAAGCACAAGGTGGCTAAGCATGTTGAGGTGGTTGCAAATCACATGGTGTCAACATTCAGCAAAGTTTCAGGAAAAACTAATGGTGAACCAGGCATCTCTCAGCCACTGGTCTGGCACATTTTCCATAAGCTACTAAAGATGATACGTGGCCCTTTGCACCTCATGAAGGCTCCAATGGAGACAGATGAGGCAAAATAATATAACTTCTGCAGCTCAGTTTTCAGTCATATTGAGATGAATCAATTTTGCATATTCATATTCACTAAACAGGCTGCATTTCACTTACATGAAAAAGTGAACCACCGTAAGTTCCACTAGAGACAATGAAAATTAATATGACACTTGCAAAGGAGTTATGAAAAAATTAATGTTTTTGTGTCATCACTTGCACATGTGCCTTTCGTCTTTTTTTTTTTTTTTACAGTGACAGGATTCCCATATGGAACATGTTGAAGGTTTTCTCCACAATTATAAGGTGCTTCTTTTAACTTCACTTTCCAAAAGGATACAGTTCTATTTCACTTCCATAGCAATTCCAGAGGTCACCTGATAAACATCTAACATGGTGGTAGACGGGGCATAGTGTTCAAATTTGACCCACTTTGAGACCAGTGGCCACCCTGGTATCCAGTTATCATATCTTGCAAATCCTCCCTCCTGTGAGAATATTTGCAAAATCTCATGTTTATGCCACCACTTTCTTGAAGGCTTAAGGAAATCAAGAAATACAATGTAGTTGATATTCCTACATTGACAGACCGAGAAAAATTGCTATAGGATTGGTATATGCCCTGTGGCATAAGAAATGAATATTGAGCAAAATAATTTCCTTCAATCCTTTATGAACCAATTTTGCTATATGACCATATTTAATATAGTTGATGAATAATTAATTTTGGAAAGTGCTTTTTAAAATTCTTTCAGATTTATCCTTCGATATAACCCTTCATATAATTAGGCACAGCTTGGGGATACCTCTCTGTGTCATTAAAATACTTGAAAAAATGAAAATGTTGATTTGTAACCAGAGTGGAAAACCCCCTCAGAAACAGTTATTTCTGTTTGCCCTTATTCTCTTCTCCAGTCAAGACCAATAATATTGAACTCATGCTCTATAACTCTCATCTCCAAAAAAGTACATGCACACACATATATGTGCACATCATACCTTGCAAATTGAATATTGTGGGGCTGCCAGAGACTAAATCGTACCTCCTTCTAACGGTTCTCTGAAGACCTTTATAACATCATTCTGGTAATATTTACTTAATTATACATCATAATTACATAACTGCAGATTGTAATTATATAATTACATGTGTTTACATTCAGTAGACAATTAGATATAATCAACCTTAACACAAAAAGTTACTTGATGGAGACCAGGAACTAACATAGAAAGTGAAATTAATTAAACGCTATTCTGATCCTTGCCATATGGAAGTTCTCATGAGGTGGGACCAGCAAAACAGCTCGCATCAAAATGGAGAAAAGAGCTTTGGAAAAACATTGTAATTGAAGAAAATGAAATAGAAAAAAATGAGACAAACCTTTCTTGATTAAATCTTCTAGGATTACATTATTGAATTATTGATATTAATTTTTTAATATATAACTTTATTGACTAAATATTTGTTGGGATAGTAGCTAATGGTAGTGTTATCACACATGGACAGCATTTTTGTAGCAAATAGAGACATTTAGTAGCAAATAGATGTATGTTAGCAAATAGAGCATTTTAGTAGCAAATAGATATATGTTAGCCATTTAATGTCTCACACTTCCATGGCTGGATTGTCAGCTAGTTGATAATGAGTGGACAAGGTCACAGAAACAAGGAAATTAATGCAATCTATTCTGAAATATTAAGGTGCTAGGGTAGTTCTAGTCCTGGTACTTGATAGGTACTGAGGCAGTAGTGCTTCTCTATGGAGCTCCTCAGTAGTTTCAAGTGCTGCCTCTGCCTAGACTTGAAGCTGCAAGCTAAGTCCTCAAGCAGAACACCCCTCCTTATTCCTATGTCTACTACTTCCATTGGACTGTGAGCTCCTTGAGGAAATAGAGACCCTCTATAATACCCAGTGCATAGCAAAGGAAATTTTGTAGGATGTCTTCTGTTTATGCTTGTTGACTCTCATAATGAAGAGGAATTTTCATAGGCAGGGCCATCGCTGTCCCATATTTCCTCAGTAACAACCCAATGTGAGGAATGTTTCACATGATTACTTTTCATATATTTCTACAATCTTAAATCAAATATCTGTAACTCAAACTCTATTTTGATTACCAGTAACAGTTGTCATCATTATTCTGGAGGTGCTTGATTTATATACTTGTTAAATTTTCATTTGACAACTAACACTAGCTCTCTCACCAGTAGTAATCTGTAAGCAAATACCTAATTCCTTAAAAAATCCACTGTTTAAGGAAATTTGATAGTAAAACATTGTCTAGATATAGAATCACAGGGTCATAGAATTTATATTTGGAAAGAACCTTTGAGGCCATCTAATCCAATCTTCTAACTTCCGTTGGGTATAGAAATATGCACTATTATATCTTCGTTAGATAGGTATTTGGTCAAGCTTAAACATTTAGAGAGTGAGGTAGCTCAATATTATACAAGGCAACCCATTCCATTCTGTCAATGGACCTTCTTATGTTGAACTAAATTTACCTACTTTTAATCATTCTTCAGGGCATGCACAAATGAAGTTTATATTTTCTTCCACATGATAGCTCTTCAGAAGTATAACTGCCATCATTGCTCAACTTCTGCCTTGATTTTTTAATTTGATTTTGCCACTTAGGTGTCAGGTTTTCTGATATTTTTAAAATGTCATGGTTTTGAAGATACTTAGTCCTATCCTTTGAATTTTAACTTGGTTGTCAATATCCATCTAAAACTGTGAAGCCCACATCTAAATACTTTATTCTTGGTTGGCTCTACCACTCCAGAGCCTCGGGGGGCTATTAAGTTCCCCACTCCTCCATTTGAGCAGGTTTATATCTTCCCAGGTACAGAACTATTTGTTATTATAATATATAATTTGAGCTACTATTTCCATCTGTTGAGATGTTATTGAATCAGGAATTCTGTCACATTAACTGTCTGCTCCGGCTTTGGTTAATCTGTAAATGTGCTCAATCAGTGAACTTTCTGGGACTCCTCCAAGTTATTAGTAGAGTGGATAAGACTTGTGACAAAAACCTGTTCATCTAGGTTATCACTGATTTATTCTTTGGGGTATCTTCTCTGGCAATGGTAATCCAACTTTATAAATCCTACTTTATAAGTATCTATTTAACTGAATCTAGCTATCATCATTCTATGTAGTTGCCAGAGTTATCACGTCCCTTTTTGTAATGTATATGAATTCTAAGTGTAACATTCAACAAATCTGCCAGCTATGTAACACTATAGAAAAAAGAAATGAATATGAATTTTTAGTGAACTGATATTGGCTCTTTTCATAAATACCTTAAAGCCATCTGCTTAATAATCAATTCTTGAATTTTGTTGGAAATCACCATTTATCTCTGGATTTTAATTCTAGAAGACAATATATATATTTTTTTGTTTTGAAAATCAAGCTATTTATTCACCTCTAGTCTCCTGCTACATTTCTCATTTCCAGTAATTTCTCAAAAAATAATGAGTAATCTAGCATTTGTAAGTACGTATTCATCCTTCTTAATACAATTGAATTCATTGGAATCTTATTTATATTAATCTGGTGTTGTTGTCTTAAAGTCTCCACGTCTTAATCCTCTCCGAAAATACTTCTTGAATCTTCCAATATTGAGATATTCATGTGGTATTCACTTCCATGTTCACCTAGAGGACATATTTATTTAATATACTCTCTGTGGGTTAAATCTGTGTTAAAATTGTCCCAGCAACTTTACAGTTCTCCATCTTCCTCTTATTTACAATATATTAATAATTTACATATCTTCCTAATTCTATGTACATTTCCTACCACACTTCTCATTACAGATGGGGCAACAGACATTTTCAGCACCCTCTTAGTTGCTGTCAGGGTTTTTCTTTCTCCCGCTTTATTCTACAAGTAGCCCAGACGTCTCATAGCAAATTTGAAACTCTATGGACCTCCTTGTATTGTCCCACTAGGACTAGGCAGGGTTCCATAGTTTGTATATTCTCTCAGGCTAATTCTTTTGGGACACCAAACAGCCCCTTGGGGTTCTGCTCTCAGCCATGTGAAAGGTGAATTAGTTTCTACAATTACGTTAGCAAGTTAAGATGTTACCAGTCTCAGGTAACATAATGCCTTAACCCTGATGAAATATGCTTGACTTGAAAAATAAAAAGTATTTTATTTTGCTTTGGATGTGATTTTATATGTTGGATTTCTATTTTGGTTGGTTTTTTATTTTGCTTTGGATGTGATTTTATGTGCGGTTAAATGAAGGCATCAAGACAGACTGAACTGGGAGAGTGGAAGCAAAGATATTTAGAACAAATGGGTTTCCAGTGACAATCCACTGGAATGGAAACACTGTATATAGATACTTACTTGCTCTGCCATGACACTTTTTAGGCGGCAGGGAAGTTGATGCTTTTTCCAAAGACTTATGCAATGCTTGTGACAAATTGGAAGATGGAGACAATATGACAGAAAATGTTTCTGACTCAATAGATTGAATTTCAAACACCAGTCTCCTCTAGGCTCTTAACTGCAGGCTATGGCCTGTTTCCTGGGTTACAATATTGTGCTGTAATGTTCTAATCTTGGATATCTCTTCTCCAGAGCTGGTGAATAGTCTTGTGTCACCTTCCCATGCTTCAGTTAGACATAAAGGATGAGAAAATACTATTCTTGGTCCTGATAGGTAAGGAAGAATTAATTAGAGGAGAATGACTTTTTCTTTTCCCTGGCTCCAGCTTAAGTGTGTCTGCATTTCTCTTTGGAATCACCTTTTCTCATTTCTGAACATTCAGAGTGAGAAAAAACAGGTGGATACTGCTTACTTTATTGTAAGTTGCATGGCTAAGTTTACACTAAGCCTGAGAAATCTGGGTTTTAGTATAATATCTGTGGCATATAGTTGACAAGAATAGCCCATTTAATCAAATCATCTCCTACTTGGTGATTATTAAGAAAAATCTCAAATAAAAATATAGCCATGTGGTCCAATACATGAATTCATTCCCTGCCTGCAAAACACATGTGTCACATATATATGCACATGCACTAACAGACATACGACTTATACTCCATGAACACACATATAGGTGCTAACTTCCTAAACTTCTATTTTGTCAACTTTGCCATCACAGAAACTGAATTTGGAGTCAGAGGAAGAAAGCAAAGGTTCATAGTTGACTCAGTTTTAATAATGCCACAGTTTCTGTGGCCTTCTCATTTTACCTTCTATTTTTCTGTTCTTCAGCATGGTCCCATTGACATCTCTGACATACTCTAGACAACGCATATGATGACTTAATATGTACTGGAAATTCAGAATTAAGAGAATTTAATTGTTGGCACTGGGAATTAAGTAGAAGAACATGTAGGAAAGAGCATTTGCAACAGGTTCTTTTTATTCAGAGACTGATACCAGGAAGCTTCAAAGGAGACATAATATTTATAATAGAAGACATTGGATTTGAATCTGGTTTCCTGTTTCTTCCTCACTAACCTCTCTGAGCCTGTTTTATCTGTAAATTATGGAATTATTGTGAATATCAAAAACATTGATGCAAAATAACCTATTATAATTTTGGCTGCAAAATCACTATGAATATACTATTATTTTTGAGAGAGATGGGAAGAGATGTTAGAAGAAGATTCCAACCAATATTTATTGAAATCCTACATAATCAGGTGTAAATAAGGGTCAGAGTAATATGGATTACATAATTTTTAAAGTTCTGATTCATTAACTATACTATAATCTCACATATGGCTTTTGATGAACTGAAGAAAGAATAAACATATGCAAAATGGTTCTCTGCTAACTACAGAAGCCTGAGGGGCACCATAGTTTATGGCTATGAATTTAAGATTTTCAACATAAGTCATTATGAGAAGGATTCCTGCCTGTCCTGCTCCCAGACAAGTTTGGTACCTTGATTATTATGACTGTGATTCAACCAAGTTTTCTAGACTGAAATCCCCTTAAAAATTGAACTCTGGAACAGTAATTTCCATAGTTTTAGTCTTAGTTCTATGCTACTAACTTAATTTTCACCAGCAATACTTTTACCACAGTGTCTACATTCCTGATATATTTAATCTTACTCATCTTTATTTAATGATATTTTATTCTCAAGTACTTTTTTAAAGAAAAACTAATCGTTGCTGTAATCTTTAAGCTCATACCTGCTTGAAACTCTCTGTAGCCTTTATTCTGCAGTGCAGTTTGGCTAGGTTTCATATACTTAGCTCACTGTTTATTTCACACAGAAGTTAGTAGATATTATTTTACCATCTTTTGACATTAAGTGTTGCTGTGGAGAATTCTGATATCAACCAAATCTTTCCTCATGTACATAATCTGTTGAATGCCTAAATGCAAAATTATTTCCTTTTTAACATTGAAATTCTATTTGACCAGACTATGCCTTGATTTGAGTCTCCTGTGTCAACTTTTCTATCAATTTTTCATGAAACATGGTATGCTGTCTTCTTCTGCCATGCCAGTTCTTTATTCAGAGGGATTATTTTGTAAAGGGATGTGTGTATGTGTTGTGTGTGTGTGTGTGTGTGTGTGTGTATTTTAGTCTTCCTGATTAGATTGTCTTTGCCTAATGCACACACATGTATACATACACATAATCTTACCTCTGATTTCTTTATTATTTTCCTTTTCCTGGATTTCCTGTGATTATCTCAGGTACTTACTCTTTTTCATTAATTAGATTTTAATCCCTATCTTGTCTGTATTATGAATATAAATGTTTATTAGTTCTGTAATAGTGTTGTTTTGATCCTTGGTTTGCTTTTTTATTTCAATAATATTTCTTGTCATCACAGTCTTGTGTTTATTTTCTTGTCTCTAAAATCTTATTTTACTGAAGTTATGTTTTTATTAAATTCTTCCATTGCATAAAGTACTTGTAGGAATATTTTTCTTTTATTGGCATATGCCTTTTTTTTACATTGGATTATTTAAATTTCTTTGCATGTCTTAAGTTGGGAACTCCAGAAGCCACCCATCACAGGATACCTAAGTAAGTATTTTATTAAAGAGGAAGTATTTTCAGGGAAATTCCAGGGGAATTAAGAAGGGGAAGGGGAAAAGCCATGCAAAAATGTGTCTTAGCCAAAGCCCCATAGAGGGTTGCTTCGGCCTGAATCTCAATGATGATTCTGAAATGAACATTACACCTAAGTGTTGCTTCATATCAAGTCAAGGAAAAAAGCTTTTCATACTCTTTCCACCCATCAGGTGTTGGTTAAAACACAAATTGATCGGGATATGGGGAAGGACAGAAATATAGGCATACCTAATTTTATTGAACTTTATTTTATTGCACTTTTCAGACACTGCATTTTTATAAATTAAAAATTTGGCTAGACCAATGTCTAGAAAAATTTTCTCTAGATTATATTCTAATTTTTTATAGTTTCACGTGAAATTAAGTATTTAATTAATCTTGAGCTGATTTTTGTATATGGTGAGAGACAGGGTTTAAGTTTCATTCTTCTGCATATGAACAATTCAAATTTTTCAGCACAATTTACTGAAAAGGGTGTCCTTTCCCCAGTGTATGTTTTTGTTGACTCTGTCAAAATCTGTTGGCTGTAGATATGTGAATTTATTTCTTGGATATCTATTGTATTCCATTAATCTATGTGTCTGTTTTTATACTCATGCCATGCTGTTTTGGTTACTATAGGCTTGAAGTATAATTTGAGGTCAGGTAATGTGATGCCTCCAGCTTTGTTCATTTCACTTATGATTACTTTGATCGTGTGGGCTCTTTTCTGGTTTCATATGAATTTTAGGGCTTTTTTATAATTCTATGAAAAATGGTGATATTTTGATAGGGTTTGCCTTGAATCTGTATATTGCTTTGAGCAGTATGGCCATTTTCGTGATATTAATTCTTCTGATTGATGAACGTGGGGTGTTTTTCCATTTGTTTGTGTCATCTAAAATCTCTTTCATCAGTGTCTTGTAGTTATCCCATTAGAGATCTTCTAATTCCTTGGTTAAATATGTTCCTAGGAATTTTATTTTTTGTAGTTATTGAAAATGAGACTGCTTTCTTGATTTGGTTCTCAACTTGATTATAATTGGTGTATAGAAATGCTACTGAGTTTCATATATAGATTCTGTATTCTTAAACTTTACTGAATTCGTTTATTAAATCTAAGAGTGTTTTATGAATGTGTCTTTAGGGTTTCCTAAATATAAGATCATATCATTAGCAGATAGCAATGGAAAACACTACTGGACATTAGTCTAAGCAAAGAATTTATGACTAAGACCTCAAAAGTACAAGCAACAAAAACAAAAATAGACAAATGAGACTTTATTAAACGGAAAGGCTTCTACACAAAAAAATAAATAATCAGAAGAGTGAACAGACCACCTGCAGATTGGGAGAAAATATTTGCAAAGTGTGCGCCTAACAGAGGACTAATATCCAGAGTCTACAAGGAGCTCAAACAACTCAAAAACAGAAACCCCCAAGGAACCCGATTAAAAATTCAGTCATTATCCTCAGCAAACTAACATAGGAACAGAAAGTCAAATACCAGATGTTCTCATTTAGAAGTGGGAGCTAAATGATGAGAACACATGAACACATAGAGGGGAACAACACACACTGGGACCTTTTAGAGGGAGAAAGGTGGAAGGAGAGAGAGGATCAGGACAAATGACTAATGGGTACTACGCTTAATACTTGGATGATAAAATAATCTATACAACAAATCCCCATAACACAAGTTTACCTATGTAACAAACCTGCACATATAACCCTGAACTTAAAAGTTAAAAAAAAGTGAGTAAAGGACATGAATAGAAAGTTTTCAAAGGAAGACATACAAATATCCGAAAAGAATGTGACAAAATGCTCAATACCACTAATTATCAGAGAAATGCAAGTAAAACCACAGTGAGATATCATCTTATACCCCTCAGGGTGGCTCTCATTAAAAAGTCAAAAAAATTACAAAGGTTGGTGAGGCTGTGGAGAAAAGGGAGCACAAATATACTCTTGCTAAGAATGTAAATTAATACAACTTCTATGGAAAGCAGTATGGAAATTTCTCAAAGAACTAAAAATAGAGCTACCATTTGATCCAGCAGTCCTACTACTGGGTATCTACTCAAGGAAAAATAAATAGTATTGGAAAGCATACCTGCACTTGCATAGTTTTTGCAACATTATTCACAATAGAAAAGATAAGGAATCAATCTAAGTGGCCATCAACAGATGATTGGATAAAGAAAATTGGTATATATACACAACAGAATACTACTCAGCCAGAAAAAGAATGAAATCATGTCTTTTACAGCAATATGGATGAAACTGGAGGCCATTATCTTAAGTGAAAAAACTCAAAAACAGAAAGTCAAATGCCATATATTGTCACTTAAAAGTGAGAGCTAAATATTATGTATACATTGACATAGACTGTGGAATAGTAGACATTGGTGTCTCAAATATTTGGGAGGGAGGGAGCAGTGAGGGATAAGAAATTACTTAACGGGTACAATGTACATTATTCAGGTGATAGTTACATTAAAAGCTCAGACTTCATCACTCTGCAATATATGTATATAACAAAACTGCACTTGTGTCCCTTAAATTTATACCAATAAATAAATGAAGATTTTTAAAAAGTTTAGGCTTCTGACAAAATTCAACAGTCCTTTATGCTAAAAACTCTCAATAAATTAGGTATCGATGGAACATATCTCAAAACAATAAAAGCTATTTACAACAAACCCACAGCCAATATCATACAGAATGGAAGCATTCCCTTTGAAAACGGGCACAAGACAAGGATGCCCCTCTCACCACTCCTATTCAATATAGTGGTGAAAGTTCTGGCAAGGGCAATCAGGAAAGAAAAATAAATAAAGGATATTCAATTAGGAAGAGGAAGTCAAATTATCTCTCCTTGCAGACGACATGATTGTATATTTAGAAGACCCCATCATCTCAGCCCATAACCTCAACAAGCTGATTAGCAACTTCAGCAAAGTCTTCAGGATACAAAATCAATTTTCAAAATTCACAAGCATTCCTATACACCAATAACAGACAAACAGAGAGCCAAATCATGAGTGGAGTCCCATTCACAATTGCTACAAAGAGAATAAAATACATAGGAATACAACTAACAAGGGATATGAAGGACCTCTTCAAGGAGAACTACAAACCACTGCTCAAGGAAATAAAAGAGTACACAAACAGATGGAAAAACATTCCGTACTCATGGTTAGGAGAATCAATATCATGAAAATGGCCATACTTCCCAAAGTAAATTTATAGATTCAATGCTATCCCTATCAAGCTACCATTGACCTTCTTCACAGAATTGGAAAAAAACCACCTTAAAATTCATATAGAACTAAAAGAGAGCCCACATAGCCAAGACAATCATAAGCAAAAAGAACAAAGCTGGAGGCATTATGCTACCAGACTCAAGCTATACTACAAGGGAACAGTAATCAAAACAGCATGGTACTGGTACCAAAACAGAGATATAGAACAATGGAACAGAACAGAGACCTCAGAAGTAACACCACACATCTACAACCATCTGACCTTTGATAAACCTGACAAAAACAAGCAATGGGGGAAAGGATTCCCTTTTTAATAAATGATAGTGGGAAAACTGGCTAGCCATATGCAGAAAGCTGAAACTGGATCCCTTCCTTATGCCTTATATAAAAATTAACTCCAGCTGGATTAAAGATTTAAACATAAGACCTAACACCATAAAATACTAGAAGAAAACCTAGGCAAAACGATCCAGGACATAGGCATAGGCAAGGACTTCATGACTAAAACACCAAAAGCAATGGCAACAAAAGCCAAAATAGACAAATGGGATCTAATTAAACTTAAGAGCTTCTGCAGAGCAAAAGAAACTATCATTAGATCAAACTGGCAACCAACAGAATGGGAAAAAGATTTGCAATCTGCCCATCTGAAAAAGGGCTAATAACCAGAATTTACAAAGAACTTTAAAAAATTTACAAGAAAAAAACAAACAACCACATCAAAAAGTGGGCAAAGGATATGAACAGACACTTCTCAAAAGAAGACATTTATGCAGGCAACAAACATGAAAGAAAGCTCATCATCACTTGTCATTAAAGAAATGCAAATCAAAACCACATTGAGATACCATCTCACACCAGTAGGGATGGTTATCATTAAAAAATATGGAGACAACAGATGCTGGAGAGGATGTGGAGAAATAGGAACGCTTTTACACTGTTGGTGGGAGTGTAAATTAGTTCAACCATTGTGGAAGACAATGTGGTGATTCCTCAAGGATCTAGAACCAGAAATACCATTTGACCCAGCAATCCCATTACTGGGTATATACCCAAAGAATTATAAAACATTCAATTATAAAGAAACACGCACATGTATGTTTATTGCAGCACTGTTTACAATAACAAACACTTGGAACCAACCCAAATGCCCATCAATGATAGACTGGATAAAGAAAATGTGGCACATATACACCATGGAATACTATGCATCCATAAAAAGGATAAGTTCATGTCCTTTGCAGGGACATGGATGAAGCTGGAAACCATCATTCTCAGCAAACTGACACAAGAACAGAAAACCAAACACTGCATGTTCTCACTCATAAGTGGGTGTTGAACAGTGAGAACACATGGACACAGGGAGGGGAACATCACACACCAGGACCTGTCAGGTGGTGGGAGGGCTAGGAGAGGGATAGCAGGGGGTGGGGGGGATTAGGGAGGGAGTAACATTAGGAGAAATACCTAATGTAGATGACGGGGTGATGGATACACCATGGCACGAGTATACCTATGTAACAAACCTGCACAATCAGCACATGTACCCCAGAACTTAAAGTATAAAAAAAAGTCTGTGGCAATCCTTCATTTAACAAACCTATAAACACCGTTTTCCAACAGCATGTACTCACGTCATATCTCTGTGTCATATTTTGATAATTCTCATAATAATTTAAACTTTATTATTGTTATCACATCTGTTATGGTAATCTTGTATCAGTGATCTTTGATCTTACTATTTTAATTTCTGGGGGGTGCCATAAACCGTGCCATATAATGCAACAAACTTAGTCTATAAATGTTATGGGTGTTCTGTCTGCTCCACGGATTTTCTGTCTGTCTGACAGTTTTTGAAGTAAACATGCCATTTCAATTAATACATGAATGCTAAAACAGTAAAACATCCTTATTACGTGTATGGAGAAAGTTTTTGTGGTGTAGGAGATGATCATATTAGTCACAATATTTCATTAAGCCAAAACCAAATTCAGAAAACAGCCTTAACTGTCTTCAATTCTGTGAAGGCTGAAAGAGGTGAGAAAGCTCCAAAATAAAAGTTGTAAGCTAGCAGAAGTTGGTTCATGAAGTTTAAGGAAATAAGCTTTCTTCGTAACCTAATAGTGCGATGTGAAGCAACGAGTACTGATACATAATCTGCAACAAATTATCCAAAAGATGTAGCTAAGAAAATTGATAAGATGGCTGCCCTATACAACATATCTATATGCAAACTAAACAGCCTTCTATTGAAAGAAGATGCTAACTAGGTATTTCATAACTAGAGAGTATAAGTTAATGTCTAGCTTCAAAGCAAAACTTCAAAGGACAGGCTGGCTCTGTTGGAAGGGCCTAATGCAACTGGTGACTTTAAGTTGAATCCAATGCTCATTAACATTCCAAAAATCTATGGGTCCTTAAGAATTGTGCTAAATCTCTCTGCCTATGTTCCATAAGTAAAACAAAGCCTGTATGGCAGCACATCTGTGGTTTACTGGATATTTTAAGCCCACTTTTGAGACTTACTGCCAAGAAGAAAAGATTCCTTTCAAAATATTACTGCTCATTGAAAATGCTCCTAGTCACTCAAGAATTCTAATGGAAATGTACAAAGAGATTAATATTTTCATGGCTGCTAATACAATATCCATTTTGTAGTCCATGGACCAAGGAATATTTTGACTTCCAAGTCTTACTACTTAATAAACACATTTTATAAGGATGTAATGGCCATAGATAGTGATTCCTCTGATGGATCTAGGCAAAGTAAGTTGAAAAGTTTTAGGAAAGGAGTTACCATTCTAGAGTCTATTAAGAACATTTGTGTTTCATAGAAGAAAGTCAAGTATCAATACTAACAGAAATTTAGAAGAAGTTGATTCTTCTTCATGGATGGGTAGCCTCATGGATGACTTTGAGGGAGTCAAGACTTCAGTGGAAGAAGTCACTGTAGATGTGGTGGAAATAGCAAGAGGACTAGATTTAGAAGCAGAGCCTGAAGATGTAACTGAATTGCTGCAATATCATAGTAAAATTTGAACAGATGGTTGGTTGCTTCTTATGGATGAGCAAAGAAAGTGATTTCTTGAGCTGGAGTCTACTCCTGGTGAAGATGCTATGAACTTTGTTGAAAAAACAACATAAGGAATTAGAATATTCTATCAACTTAGTTGATAAAGCAATGGCAGGGTTTGAGAAGATTGACTCAAATTCTGAAAGAAGGCCCAGGAAAATGCTATCAAACAGCATTGCATGCTACAGAGAAATCTTTCATGAAAGGAAGATTTAATTGATGCAACAAACTTTATTGTTTTATTTGAATAAACTGCCAACCTAATCTTCAGTAACAATTACCCTGATCAGTCAGCAGTCATCAACATCTAGGCAAAACATTAAGACCATTAATTAGGTTAAAAAGATTACAACTTGCTGAAGGCTCTGATGATTGTTAATGCTTTTAGCAATAAAGTATTTTTAAGTTAATATATGTACATTTTTAGACATAGTGCCATTGAATAATTAATAGGCTATAATACAGTATAAACACACAAAAATTAGAATTTAAAAAGAGAAAACACAAAAAATCCAAAACTTTTATATATATTAGGAAAGTAACAAATCTGTGTGACTCACTTTATTGTGATATTTACTTTATTGTGGTGGTCTGGAACTGACCCTGCAATATCTCTCATATATGCGTGTACATAAGTACTTCCATTTCTGCTGGACTATAAAAATAGTGGATTCTAATAGCCCAAGGGGTGACCTCTGAAACCCAGCCTCAGGTTCTGTTTGTTGGAAGCAAATTCATATGAAAGCCTAGGACACACAAAAATGTGTAAAAAAAGGACTTGAGGGAATCTGGGAGGAGCACTAACACTGTCTGCTACATTTGTTGTATTACTTTCATTTGTCATTTTTAAATAGGTTTTGTCATTTCTATGCTATTCCTTTTCATATTGCTCATACTGAGCTTGGTAAGCTCTGTTCAGATGTTTCATTTACTCTATACAAGGCAGATGAACAGTGTTTCATTCCTTTCCTATTGTGTTTAAAACCTTCTTTGTCTTCCAAGTATATATTGTTCTTATCCCCCGAGTATATTTTGAGAAGTGCAGCATAGACGATTTGGGTAGGTGAAGGATGAAGAACTCCACTACTGCTGGAATATGAAAGTGTGGATGGCCTAGATTCTGCTGTTTCTTCTATGATTTCACCAACTTGCAGAATATATTGTATTCCTCAATCAGGGTATATCTGGGCTTTAGATAAATCCTAGACCTCAACATGGAATCCTGGAAAATTACAGAGTTTTCCTGTCTGTGCTGAGTTCTTGATTACATGTGTTGCATTCTTAATAATGGTAAGTATGGTCTCCTGCTCTTGCAGATTTTGCCTTGACTGTTATCTAGAATTTGCCAACACACATTTTTTCAGATTGGAGTTTATTCATGAAAATACTTTGTATTTTGTTTATCTGCCATCTTTCCTGAGAGTAGAATTTTTACAAACCCCATAAAGTTATGCTATAATGTTTTCCTTTATTATTATTATTATTATTACACTTTAAGTTCTGGGATACATGTGCAGAATGTGCAGATTTGTTACATAGGTATACACGTGCCATGGTGGTTTGCTGCACCCATCAAACCATCATATACATTAGGTATTTCTCCTAATGTTATCCCTCCTCTAAACTCCCACCCCCTCACAGGCCCCAGTGTGTGATGTTCTCCTCCCTGTGTCCATGTGTTCTCATTGTTCACCTCCCACTTATGAGTGAAAATATGCAGTGTTTGGTTTTCTATTCCTGTGTAAGCTTGCTGAGAATGATGGTTTACAGCTTCATCCATGTCCCTGCAAAGGACATGAACTTATCCTTTTTTATAGCTGCACAGTATTCCATAGTATATATGTGCCACTTTTCTTTATCCAGTCTTTCATTGATTGACATTTGGGTTGGTTCCAAGTCTTTGCTATTGTGAACCATGCTGCAATAAACATACTTGTGCATGTGTCTTTATAGTAGAATGTTTCATAATTCTTTGGGTATATACCCAGTAATGGGATTGCTGGGTCAAATGATATTTCTGATTCTAGATCCTTGAAGAATCACCACACTGTCTTCCACAATGGTTGAACTAATTTACACTTTTACCAACAGTGTAAAAGTGTTCCTATTTCTCCATATCCTCTTCAGTATCTATTGTTTCCTGACTTTTTAATGATCACCATTCTAACTGGCAAGAGATGGTATATCATTGTAGTTTTGATTTGCATTTCTTTAATGACCAGTGATGATGAGCTTTTTTTCATATGTTGTTGGCCACATGAATATCTTCTTTTGAGAAGTGTCTGTTCATATCCTTCACCCACTTTTTGATGGGTTGTTTGTTTTTTTTCTTGCAAATTTGTTTAAGTTTTTTGTAGGTTCTGGATATTAGCCCTTTTTCAGATGGATAGATTGCAAAAATTTTCTCCCACTCTGTAGGTGGCCTATCCACGCTGACAATAGTTTCTTTTGCTGTGCAGAAGCTCTTGAGTTTAATTAGATCCAATTGGTCAATTTTTGCTTTTTTTGCCATTGCTTTTGGTGTTTTAGTCATAAAGTCTTTGCCCATGCCTATGTCCTGAATGGTATTGTCTAGATTTTCTCCTAGGGTTGTCATGGTTTTAGGTCTTTGTTTAAGTCTTTAATCCATCTTGAGTTAATTTTTGTATAGTATAAGGAAGGGGTGCAGTTTCAGTTTTCTGCATATGGCTAGCCAGTTTTCCCAACACCATTTATGAAATAGGAAATCATTTCCCCATTGCTTGTTTTCGTAAAGTTTGCCAAGATTAGATCATTGTAGATTTGTGGCATTATTTCTGAGGTCTCTGTTCTGTTTCATTGGTCTATATATCTGTTTTGGTACTAGTGCCATGCTGTTTTGATTACTGTAGCCTTGTAGTATAGTTTGAAGTCAGGTAGCATGATGCCTCCAACAATCAGGCAAGATAAAGAAATAAAGGTTATTCAAATAGGAAGAGAGGAAGTCCAGTTGTCTCTATTTGTAGATGACATGATTATATATTTAGAAAACCCCGTCATTTTAGCCCAAAATCTCCTTAAGCTGATAAGCAACTTCAGCAAAATCTCAGGATACAAAATCAATGTGCAAAAATCGCAAGGATTCCTATGCAACAATAATAGGCAAATAGCCAAATCACGAGTGAACTCCCATTCACATATTGCTACAAAGAGAATAAAATACCTAGGAATACAACTTACAAGGGATATGAGGGACCTCTTCAAGGAGAACTACAAACCACTGCTCAAGGAAATAAGAAAGGATGCAAAGAAATGGAAAAAAAAATTATACTCACTGATAGGAAGAATCAATATCATGAAAATCGCCATACTACAGAAAGCAATATAGATTCAATGCTATTCCCATCAAGCTAACATTGACTTTTTTCAAGAATTAGAAAAAACTATTTTAAATTTCATATAAAACCAAAAAGAGCCCGTATAGCCAAGACAATTCTAAGCTATAATATTTTCTTTATTTCCATGGCTACCACTTTTCAAAATTTATAACATAACTTTGTATTGTTGTCTCTCGTATTGATGCTGCTATGAAATTTCTTTTGCTAATTCATTTATTTAGCCAGGAAAAGAAATTCTGTGATATGGTTTTAGTCTGCCATTACAAGTGGGATATTTACTGTTATTTCAATCAAAAATTTCCCTGTCAGTTTTGATAAAGTACAATATAACCCCTCTCCTCAATTTTTCTTTATATATTGTCATCTTTATCTGGATCTTAGAGATGTTAAAAATCACACCATCTTTATTTACTTTACTAATGTTTTAAAACTTGCTTATAGTACTTGAAGTAGTGAAAATCTTATTTAACAAATAAGCAGTTTCCTTAAGTATCTAATCTCTAATCAGATGAAGTAATTTTCAAACAACTCTTAAACAGAAAAAAAAAAACCAAAATTTCAGTCATAGATTTTCAGTGGTTTTATCTCAAGTAAGCAAAGGAGACCAGAAATCAGATATTTATATTCTCTCTGTGAACCTTTACTAGTGGTTAAGTCAAAATATCAGTCACAGCTGTGATTTGGTTAAAATATCACTAAAATTAAATGGATGTTGCAGTCAAGGTGTGCTTATTTTCATCACTCCAGATAATATTTATGGAGCTTTATATGATATATTGATTTTTATGGTAATTGGAAGAGGGAATGATGTACTTCGAGAGGATTAGGAAACATTTTCCATGTGCAAAAGAGGACAGCCTACATAGAGATCTATAAATGTTGTCTATCTGAATAGGATGTGAAGTTCTACATTGCTTACTCCTCTGATGCTTGCAGGCATCACGTGGTCATGGAAGTTTCCCAAGATGTATGTAGCCGGGATGGTGCCTGTCTTCCTTGTGATACTCTTCAGAACTCACAGCTTGTCTAAAGGGAAGGCTCATAACTGCAAGAATTTAGAGAGGGACTTATTCCTTGGACTGTTCTGAAAGGAAGGCAGCTCACTAAAGTTTGGGGCTGGTTGAGATCTTGCAAAGATGAGTTAAAAACTAGATCATTTTTTTACTATATTTGTTAAATAATTTTGCAAAGAAATTATCTCTTTTTATGTCTAGTTAGCCAGCTTTTGATTCTAAGGACAGGGGAAATAAAAACCTCTGGGATAGGATAAACTGAATCACCAAAAAAGAAACTAGACACAGAGGCAATAAATATTTTGGCTGTAGTTTTTTTCATACAAAATATTTTAAAATACTTGGTTGGATATGTCTTTCTCAATCAGGTCAGATTCTATTTAGATTATTAATAGCTGAACAGCTTTGGGATACATGTTGGTAATTTCTGTTTGTTTCCAGTGGACAAATGTGAATTATTCCTTTCTATCAGCTTGCCCATTCTCAGAAAACTAGATTTGTCATTCTGTTGCTGGGATCATAGAGTCACCCAGTCATCAGCTGCTGACTGCCTATATGCTTTGACAGAGAAGGAAATTGAGGGTGTTAGTAGAGGTTATTTAGGATTACTCAGTGAGTGTATTGAAAAGAAAACCAAAATAGGTGCATTGTCAGATTTGAATTTAGAGGAAGATAAGAAGACCAAGTACAAAAAACACTAAAGCTTCGTTATCAAGTACCTTTGTATAAAAAACGGTTGCATGGCATCATTTCCTCTGTATATCCATGAACATACACATTCTTTCCTTTTTCATCAGTCGTGGCATAAACTATGAAATGATCAAATGATCAAGTTTGCATTTATAGCTTTCCAAATTGTATCACTATATTCATGTGCATGCACATATAAGTATATATGTAGGCAGATATGTGTTTGCATTTTAGGCTGAGTCATGTGAAATGCCTTCCTGTAGATCAAAAACGGTCAAATATTATTTATTTCATATGGTTTAATTGAATGCATTGTAGATGCTTAAAATATTCTGAGTTTTGTCATTACCTTTAGCGATTTTTAAAATTTTGCTGAGGCAACCATTTAAATCACATGTACTATGATGAAAACATATGTGAGTCCTTAACTAATGAATTCCATAGTCATTATGTACAGTATTAATTAGCTTTTATTAAAAAACATTATTTAAAATGATAAAACTCATACTGTTATTGCTGGAGGTATATGGCAAAAAGACAGATGAAAGTGAAGAAAGTGATGGTTCTCGATTGAACAATAGTTTTTTTGGTAAATTTAAAAACAAAGCATCACATTGTGTGCTAGCTCAGTCTGTGGTGTGAATCATTCAATCCTTATGCTCAATTTAGAACTGAGAAAATTTTACTCTTGAAATTGTTTCCACCAGCGCAAAAATGTTCATCAAGAAAGACAGAAAAATTATTGTATGCTAAAAAAAGTGGCATAGTGGATACCTGGCTTTGCTTTCTAGCATCTATTCTCTCATCATATAACAATATTCTGAAATTCCTTTAGAAATTATCCTTTCTTTGCCCTCTCACATTTTTAACCATTCAATTTATGTAAGATTGATTCTACATTCAGCTTGTGGTGGGTACAGATTGACCTAAACCAATCTGGGTATGGCACTCACCTAATAATTGAGACATAGTTAGGTACATGATATAATTCAGTATAATCATAATGAACCTTAGGAGTTTTACTGGGGAAACTGGGTGAAGACTTTCTTCTCCACTGGGTTTACTACTCTGAAAATTCAACTTGGGAATATTGCAGTCATTTTTGACACCAGGAGGAGAGCTAGCCTGAGGACAAAGTTTGAGGGTAGAGGAGAACAGCCTGAGAAATTTGCATGACAGGAGAGCTGGAAACTTGATAAATTATCTTAAATTTCTGGGTCAAACTTAATCCAAAGTAAGCTCTACTTTGGATATCTTCGCCCTTTAAGCCCATTGATACCCTATTGTGTCAAGACAGTTTAGGTTTTGAGTCAGGTTTTTTTTTTTTTTTTTTTTTCTCTCACCAGAAATCAAAAGTATCCTAATCAACAGAGGTGATTAATATGAGGTTTGAGATATGCATAAGAAACATGTAATTCTTAATGGAAATGTGATTTGAGAGAAAGCCAGGAAACTATTCAGACCTGTCTATGATACAACTGTTAAAGGAATCACTAACGTGTTTTCTCGAGCAGATCTTCACCATGAGTAAATTTTGGATGAAGAATTAAATTGCGTGTTAAGCATTTTTTCCTGAGTATATAGGTACATAACCATATTTTAAAAACTAAATAGGGAAGTTTAAGGCAGAAAACAGCAGTCACCTATAACTTTACCATTCAGAGGAAAACGTTATCATTATTTTACCATATTTGCTTCTATTTTTCTTTCTATCCATTTCTGTGTAGTTGAAATCACACTATATATAATACTTTTGTCCAGCTTTGTTTCATTTAACGCCAAAAAATAAGCGTTTTCCCACATCATTTACAAGTCTTCATGAAGAATATGTTTTTCTTGCTGAGGAAATGACACTTTATGTGGATTTGTATCACATAGGATGTGATTCATGAAACAATGAATTATGCAGTACAAAATTGTATAATATAATCAATACAAGGATATGATTATATTATAAATAATGTGATTGTGTTATTTAAATTTTCAGCTTAAAATGGAGTTTTAGAAAAGTAGGAAATCGGTGATGGCAAATGTGAAATGTATAGAAGGATAGAGTATGACTTAGGGACAGGGAAAGAATCAGATAATCTAGATGAAGAGAATTGTACTTCACAAATATTCTGATCCAAATGTGAGAATCATCTTCTACATGAAGAAACCGAGACTAGAATGAAGGTTTACTAAAGCTAATCAGAAATAAGTGTAGATATATAAGACAGTTTGATTTTGGAGGATCTTGTAAGTCAGGCAAAAGATTTCATTTTCTGTAGAACTATGAGGTGCATATAAACACCTGAATAAATCTAGTGCTTATTAGTTTATGGTGCATAAAGAGGACTGTGTTGTCTTATGTGACACGCTGTTTTAACAAGAATTGTAGAGAAGGAAGGTATCAAATGACATGAATGAGATTGTTTCAAGAAGACACACTATAAACCCTGGTATTACTTTATCCTGAAAATTTAAAACAAGCACTCTATTTCTTAAAATTATATTGTGCCTTTATGTCCTTACATTATTTATTTCCTCACTGTAAACCTATGATGTGGATATCATTGTTGTTGTTGTTATTATTTTATGAAATAAGAAACAAAGACTCAGAGGTTTCAGGGAAAGTAATCTAGCTCAAAGTAGCTTAAGCTAGTTTAATGTAAATATAAATATGAATAGGTATATGAACATAGTTTGAGCCAGATTACTGATACTTGCAATCAAATAATATAGTGATATAGTTGAGATTCCAACACAGGTTATTTCTCAGTCAGTCCAATATCCTTTCTATCATACTCTACTGCATTGCTGGTGTTAGTGCTAGGTCCATAAGGTCTTTGATGATGGTAGTGAAGACATCAGTGTTTTCATATTGTTACTACTCTGTTTCTGAATCCTTAATATTCATTCATACCATGGAGAGTGGTCAAATAGTCCAAATATTTATTTTAAGGAATCATATATCATAGTGCAATTGAGCCTTTGTACAGTACTATGAGTCTTATGAGCCTTTGAATACCTGAGACTTTTTTGTTCCTTTACACATAAAAGATAATTTGGATTATTACACAGTTCTTAGTTCACAATATTTTCCTTCAAAATTCTATCGAAGTCATTCTATCTGTTGCCTTGTGGAACATAGTGTGTGTCTAAGATATTTGAAACTGGCTTAATGTTGTGGCTTCAGAGATAACCTATTTTATTTTCTCTGTGAATGATTGTAGAAATTTTTCTTCATCCTCCTAATACACCTTTTTGGTCAAGATGTGTCTAAGTGCAAGTTGCTTTTCATTGCCTTTTTGTTTTACAAATTCAGAAAAGGTTTCTTTAATCATGTCTTTGGTTATTGCTTCTGGTATCTTCCTCAGTAACCTCCATGGTTCCTAGGTTGGAGTTCTGTTCTCTGTTCTCTGTATCTTGTTTTCATGCTTGCCTATGACATGTTACTTGTGGGAACTGACCAAGTGTTTTCTGGGAGGTTGTCTCTGGACATAGGCAGAAAAAAATAGTAATATTGGGAGGATGGAGAGAAAAAAGCCCCCTGATTGCTTCCAAAAGATATATTTATGTACTAGGTGGTAAGCCATGGATCTGCTGAATCATGGGACACTCTAATAATAGGGTGAAGGACATTTTGCTACCTCATTTCAAGTGGGGTAATTGTTTCTAGTGGAATGGCATAGATGAGCTTGTATTTGCATTTATTTTACTGTTCACGAATCCCAGATTACCGTATGAGCTGATCTTCCTCACCACCTTTGGTTCAGGTTTGAAGGTTTAGGTGAGTTATCAGTTAATATTACAAAATTATATAGTATAAATATTATTTTTGTGGCCAAATATATTTTCTAGCTTTATAACCAATTGTTGTCCTATTGTTATGGAATCACAAAATATCTATAGTTATATTTTATAACTGTTTATAAAATAAATTATATAATGTAACTGTTAATAAATTTGTTATACGTGAAAGTCTCTGGACATATACTTTGGGAATATCAAGGCTCTATTACATATGTGTTTATAGGAATCTATGTATTTCACATATTTATGTGCAATTGTAGTTAACATTTATTGAATTATTGCTGTGTGCTATGAATTTTATAAGCTCTTTACATATATTAAGTTACTTAATCCTCACTAAAACTCCAAGATAAAGGTACTACAATTATACTGATTTTACAAGGAAGGAAAACAAGGCACAAGAATGTTAAGTGACTTGCCTAATGTTACATAACAAGGAAGTATTGTAGCCTGGATTGAAACCGAGACCATATGGCCACAGAGTTCTTGTGCTAAAAAACTATGCAATTCTGTCTCCTATATGTTTCCCATAAGTATATATGTGCATTATATGCATTTATATGTGTATGTGTGTATGCCTGTGTATATGTGAAGTGAATCTGAAATGAATATCAAAGCACCAGCTTTTCTTTCAGGATAACATTAAATTTAATTGGCTAGACCCGGATGTCTCCAGTTGCTGAGTCTGTTGCTCTCCAAATCTCAGTTTTTCAATAATCTCTGATCTGTGCTATTAGATATCATTTCTGAGTCATTGCTGCTTGTGTTTCCACTGGTTACAAGAATGGAGACATGTCTGTATCTTGAAATGAGACAGAGTTAGAATTTCTTACTTATGGTATTTGGGTTGTTTTTTATGTATTATCTTTAAATTCTGGACCTACTTCAGATTTATATTAATTATGAAAATAAATATATGCTTGATTGTAGGATAAACACCCTATAGCTTTTTTTTCTCAAGTATAGTTGCTATTTCTTCATCTGACTCAGTGAGTCAACCTGGACTCCGGCCTATCCTTTAATCACATGAACCTGAGTAATAATACCAACCTAGGAGAAATCTGCTAAAAGTTGAATTGTGTTCCCCTGAGAGAGGCTTAAGTTATAATGCTCAGTAACTGTGAATGTGACCTTATTTGGAAATACAATCTTTGCAGGTGAGCAAGTTATGATGAGGTCGTTAGGGTGTATCCTAATTCAATGTGATTGAGCTCTTATCAGAAAAAAGAACTTTGGACATGGAGACAGACAGACACATATGAAGACTGTGGCCATGTGACTATGAAGCAGAGATTGGGGTGATGCATCTACAAACCAAGGAGCAACAAAGATTGCCAGCATACCACTAAGAGCCAGGAGATAGGCATTAATCAGATCTTCACTCACAGTTCATAGAAGGAATCAATACTGCTAACAGTTTTATCCTGTACTGCTAGCCTTCAGAACTATAATGCGACAAATGTATTGTTAAGCCATCCAGTTTTCCATACTTTGTTAGTTCAGCCCTAGCAAACTAACTCAAATACCTAAACTTTTCACATTTATGACTGATCCTGACACTACATACGAAGAAAGACAGTTGCACAAGATCACTGCAACACCCATGACTACAACTCTATCCTCTAGGATACGTCATCAGTCATAATTGTCAAATTCGAGTGGTTTCATGTGTTCCTCACTTGCTAAATATGTAGATAAATAGATGTATTTATGATAAGCCTTACTCAGGATTGTTGCCCTCTTTCACTTTGTAGAAAGAAAGAGTAATTGGGAAATAATTAAAACATGACCGCTCTAAAATCTGTGGTAATTTTTCTAGGAACTTCCCCCAGACAGTAATACCAAGGTACCTCTTTGTAGGTTTAGGGAGCAAGAGTGGTTGGGATGATTATGTGAGTAGAAGCGGTTCTCTAATGTGTTCATATCTGTAAAGTTCTTCAAGCTTGTCCATTTTGTTTTCTTTTCATTTCCCTTATTCCCCTGTTTCTCTCATCTAGTTGTAAGAATAAAGCCCTCATTGATTCATTAAGAGTGCCTAATGGAGCCACACCAAAGATCTGAACTCTTCGCTTGAACTGCCCTCTACTAGAAAGTGAGGCCAGAGACGCTCTTTTTTAGGTTAGCGAATGATATCTTTTTTGAATGATTCTGTGAAAGTCTTCTATCTTCTTCCAATCCATGGCCTGGATCTAGATTTGGCATGAGTTTGAACACTGACTCCACTTCTCCAGGAACCCTGGCTTTGTTCCTTGACTATGCTCTTTGTAATGATCACACTGAATGTCACCCATTGTATTAGTCAGTGATCTGTAGAGGGATAGAACTAATAGGATGGATGTGTATATGAAAGGGAGTTTATTAGGAGAATTGACTCATACGATAACAAGGTGAAGCCCCACAATAGGCAATCTGCAAGCTGAGGAGCCAGGAAGCCAGTCTGAGTCCTGAAACCTCAAAATTAGGGAAGCCAATAGTGCAGCCTTCACTCTGTTTCCAAAAGCCCAAGAATCCGCAGCAAACCACTGGTGAAGTCCAAGCTCTATAAGCTGAAGAACTTGGAGGTAGATGTTTGGGGGTAGGAAGCATCCAGCATGGGAGAAAGACAGAGGCCAGAAAACTTAGCCAGTCTAGTCCTTCCACATTCCTCTGCCTGCTTTTATCCTAGCCATGCTGGCAGCTGAATAGATGGTGCCCACCCAGATTGATGATGAGTCTGCCTCTCCCAGTCCACTGACTGAAATGTTAATCTCCTTTGGCAACACCCTCACAGACACACCCAGGAACAGTTCTTTGCATCCCTCAATCCAATGAAGCTGGCACTCAGTATTCATCATCACATCCATGTTCTCCACAGTCTCCAGTGTGATTTTTCTCAATCTTACGGTTATTTTCCTATATTAAAACCTCCCATAGATGCCAACCAGCTAAATGGTAGAGTCCAAGCACTTTCAAATATTAATATGCAAAGCTCTTCACAATCTTATCTCTGCTTATCTTTCCAGCTGCATATCTTGCCTGAGTTTCTAAAATATCTTCTCCCTGGATGGGCAAATAGTGGGCAACATTCAAGCTTCTCCCAATTAGCTGCTCAGTATGTATTTATTGGATTAAATAAAATAGTAAAGGGTATTGGGCTGTCACATGAGACAGGGAGAGTGCTGGGCTCAAGGCATTGCCTGTAGTCCAAGTAGGACATCACAGCAGAACAGTAGAAGCACCTTGAATGCTGTGGTATGGTGGCAGGGTACTTACAATAGGGATGTATAAAATTCAATAGAGAAACTTTTCTTGCTTTGCAGCTCTGCTTTACTAAGAACACTGCTCTAGTACCTGTGAAGTATGTGCTCGAGAAGGAGACTGACTAGGGCATGTTGTCTTGGAAGATATGTCATTTGAATTCTGCCATGTAAATAAATAAATGGACACTTGGCTAATCTATGCACAACTCCCTTTTGCATATCTGGACCTGAAAACATTATAGTGTCCTGCTAAGGCCATACACAATAGGATTTGTGCATCTGTAAAGTCAGAATCAAAGACTTATCCATACTTGGTTATTTTGAGTGAACTAAAACCCAGTAATTCATTTTCATTATAAATTGGGCATTCTGAGGAGAGGAACTGATCCATTACTGAAATCTACTGTCTATTGTCCATTGAGCCGGCTGAGGCAAGGGTCAGTCTACACCTCACTATAGGAAAGCTGGGGAGGGTCATCATCCCTAGGAGTGAGAAGTTGGCCAGGGTACTTTGCACTGTATTTTTGGCAGCTGAAAGTGCACTTTAACTAAATGGCTTCTGTCAAAGCCTTTTGCAGTAATGGTGTTTGCAGTAAATGCATGGAATGATGACTTAGGAAGCTTCATGAAAGCTGAATAGATATGGAAAGCTTGTCTTTAGAGAAGCTAGAAACCAAGATTTAGATATGCATTTAGTCTTTTTTGTAAATGAATCCCATCAGGCTAAAACAGATTCTGGTGAAATAAAAAGGATGTTGTCTTCTTACTGTTCTTAAATGTTTGGGAAATTATTTTAGCAGAGCTAATGCAAGAGTAGAGTCTTCACTTCTTTCCATTCTAGGTAGTTATCCTCTGTTAAGCTATCTTGGCTGTAAAGGTTTTGTTCTTGTTTCTTGAAGCAGTCTACTCACTCTTTTGTGAACTTACATTGCGCTACAACTTTGGACATTTTGTTCTTTTGCCTGGTTATTGTTACTGTATCAAGTGAGCATGTGTCTGTGATGGTGTAAGAAAAGCATATATATATATGAGCCAAGTGTCCTGCATGAGAGAAACTTGTCCTGCAAATGGATAGTGGATAGAAAAGGCATATATTATATATAATTATATATATAAATATATAAATAATATAAATATATATATTATATAATATATATATTTATGTTTATAATGTATTATGTATATATTATATATTATATATAATAAATTATATATTATATATAATAAATTATATAATATATAATAAATTATATATTATATATGTGCCTTTATATAATATATATAAATATAAATATATAATATATATATTTTATATGTATAATATATATTATATATACATATACATATGACTTTTGTTTTATTTTATGTATGCTTTTTATTTACATTTACAGGATTCACTTCTAACATGCATGACACTTGGCTGCTTTATTTTCTTTTGTGATCACCCCATGCCTCTCCTGGGTCTCCATAGTACAGAGCTTGCTATAACTCACTTTTCCCATCAGACTGTATTGGAAAAGCTAATGCAGGAAAGCTGTTCTTGAAATTATATCATAGAGGCAAACTGGAATAAAACAAAGAGAAAAATAATGAGTCCTTAGTTTTAACACAGTATATGTCACAATCTCCCAAAATGACCTGAGGCAAGTCTTTTTCTTTCTCTACATCTCAGGTTCTCAATAAGAAAATAAAAGGATCAGACGGCATGATTCCTAAGGCCGCTTCCCGTTTAATTTTCTGGGTTCTATCACAACTATTCTTTGTTATAGGGTATATGGAATTGAACTTAGGAAGAAACCTGCTATAAGTGAAATTCTTACCTTTGAATAGCTTAGTCTTCCTACTGTTTATTGAGAACATACCACATACAAAGTATGATTCTAGTCTTCTTAGGTGCATTATCTCAATTAATCCTCAAAGAGACTACTTGAGGCTGGTATTATTATTTTCCCCATTTTCAGAGGAGAGTTTAAGTAACTTGTCTACTTTTGCATCACTAGAAAGTTCAGCACCGTTACGTAAATCCTTGTCTGTCTCTACTCAAAACCCCACATTCTTAGCCACTGTACTATACCACCTTACTATATTGTACTTCTCTGTTTTAGAATATAGGACAGATCAGGCATGCAAAAATACATACACTTACACATATTCACATAAAAGAATGAGTGAGAGGTCAAGTGTGAACATAATGGGCTGTGGTTATCTGTGAGTAGGAGATCCTTAACCTATTTTCCAATAGTTGATCTGTGATCTAGGCTTGCTTAGGTCTGATTTCAAGGGAGTCTCAACACTTAATAGTAGCTGGGATGTAATGTTGAGAAGCGACATGGAAGATAAAGAGATTCAACCAAGGGCATAAGAACAGCACTGCAGGAGACACTGCATCTGTGCAAGGAAAAAAGATACAAGAAATGGGCAGTGGCATGAGCAAAGTCAAAGGAAAGGGAGGAAAGGTCTCATGGGAAAAAAGCCAGCACAATTTCTTCCTAATTTCTTGCATAGATTGGCTCTGTATACTCCTTAACTACTGTACCTCCCAGGCTTGAGCTCCACTTATTTCTACTAGAACATAAATAGGAATTTGAAATTTTCTTAATCAGCTAATGATGAGATTCAGAAAGTACATTCATCATGAAAATGTTTGTGTCTGATCCATGATACTAAAATGATATAAAGGAGAAAAGCCTGACTGTTTCTAATTTAACATTGCCCCATGACTTTGGGTTAGGAATTGTCCAATAGTTGGTCAAAGTGAGGGCCCATCTTAGCAACAAGGATATATATTACAGACTAAACTCCTCCCCAGCTTCACATGGTAAGAATAGACCTAGTATTAAGCTATTCATTTTTCCAGAGTGAGAGCGAATCCCGGCAGTATACATGGGAAGAAAGAGGGCCTGGGATGCTGGGATATGATGTGAGGGAAAAGAAATCTTATGGTCCATTTAAGCTATATGTTAAGGCAAGAATTTAGTGAAGTTGAATTGTACTGAGTTGAAGGAACTCGTGGAGTGAAAAGCAATGACCTGGGTAAGATTAAGTGTTATGTCTTTGATCTGGGTACTATGAGGGAGGGGCTTAGGGGCATAGTGGGTAGACTTGGAAGGAATTCTTATAGCAGATTACAATGAGAAAGGAACCAAAATCTGTTCTGTTTAAGAATCTTTATGAAAAGTCTGTTTCTGTCTAAAACAGTAGCTAAGCTTCACACAGTGACTGCAATCCAGCCTTTCATTGGCTGGAGTGTAGCCACTGTGTAAAGCTTAGCCATTAAGTCCTCACTTCATATGGCTTCAGGTCTTCTATGTCCTATATTATTTAGCAACTCTCTCAATAAAGCACAGAACATTTTCTGAGATTGTCTCACTTGGGTCAACTGGACTGAGTGAGTTGTTAAAAGGGTGAAGTAAGGCAGGACGAAACATTCAAAAGGGAAATAACGGAGAATCTTAGTGAATGCTCCCTGATCTCAAACAGGGCAGTGCCAGAAAGATGGCAAAAAAGGCCGAGAATCATTCTGGAAAATGAATGGCATCTAAATGAAGAGTCTTTTTGAGAACTCCAAAGTGAGGGATCATAAAGTATTCACGTAAGATGTAAGGCTTATTTATTGTTTTCCATGCATCCTCTTGTGAATACTGTTACCTCTCAACTGCTTCCATGTGTCTGTTCGTTCTGTGGATTAGCTACAACTAATGTAGAATGTCCCAGTTCCAGTATTCTGAATCTTGTAACCCCATGATTCTCATTAGCAAATAAACTCATTTTATTATTAAGCCAAGTAAAATCCCATGAGGTAAGGCTGCAGCAAACAAAAAACATATGTAGAAATATCATACATCTCAAAGCCAAATATGAATGAATATAGTTGGCTATTTCAGAAATTTTGGACTCTCCTACAGCACATGAAAAATGAAGGATTATTTGGTATGCAGAATGAGCCTCATCAAATAAAAGAAATCATTAAATTGCATTTCAAATAGCTGGGACTTTAATATGATCTTCAATGTAAACACAGTATCATGTCCCATTAGCTTCTGAAGAGCACTGAAGGATTCCCAATTATTACAGCTGCATGCTAGTAAGCTACTTTCTCTCTTAGAAACATAGGGAAATAAGACTTTCCAGGTATCTTTTGGAAAAAAGTAGTTTTGACCTTGTGGTCCTGTGGGCAACCTGAGTAACATGTTTGGAAAAGCACAGTCTTATGTTACACTCAAGGTACAAAAGTGATTGTACAACCGTCAGCCTCTGGGTGCCAGGTTACTTGAGGCAGAAATATGAAATTTGATATTACTTTATTATTATTATTTTTTACTTTGGAAGCCAGATGTATACCTGCAGCTTTTCTTTCTCAGCCATTAGTGAAGTATGCTATTGTGTGACCTCAAGATCAGTTGGGGAATCCCCAACATTCTAAAATAATATCTTTCCAGGAACTCTCCAGAGGTAACACAGAGTCTGTTCCCAATCTAGGCCAGAGTTAAATCCAGGGATTACAGGCATCACCTGTAAATGTGAGATGGGATACACATCCTCCAGCTTTCTCTGGTGGGTTCTGTGCTGCTTTATCCATTGTTTCCTGGGTACTCACAAGATCTCAGAGACAGAAAGAATGATGACCGCCAACATTTTTGCTTGTGTCTGACAGATTTTTTTATTGTTTTTTCTTATTTAGAATTGATCAAGGGCCACCCATATTCCAGGCATCGTGCTTTCAAATATGTTCCATAGTATAATCATCCCGTCAATCCTATGTGGTAGGTCTGAATATTCTCACTTTATAGATAAATTAACTGATACCAAAATGTTGGAATAATTTTTCTAAGGTCCCAAGGCTTGTAAATTATGGAATCTGTATTTCCATTTACATCTACCTAATTCCAAAATGTTTTCCCATTTCATTATATGCCATACCAATATCTGCAGTGGGTGAGAATGAATAAAAAGAAGACAAAATGACATAACCTAACACGTATATGTTGTTTTCCTCTCTGTCTTAACCTGTTCACCTCATTTGCATTGCCTTCCTTTGCCTCAATTTGTCCAGAGGTTGGTTCACTAATCTCTCTATCTATAACAAAAGTTTTGACCCAAAAACAGCATAGCAAGAGCTGAATCCAGCAAATTATTTTAATCCCATTCCAACACTGGTAGATTGACATTAAATACTTTGACAACTTTTTGAGAAGGCTTAGATAGTGGTATCCAGGACCAGTAGCTATGATCAATTACTCATGGTTGCAATAAGCGTGGGAAGAAAAAGTATATGAGATATATATTTGCTATCCCTAACTTAAAAAATTCCATCTCCATTGCTGGTGAGTGCAGAAAGATATGTGTATGTCAGTAATGCATACTTACGGCCTTTCACAGGCTTTTACCTAGTTTTGACCAATAAATTATGTAGTTCCCCTGAGTTTATGCTCACTGCTTTGTTCTACCCTTTGAATGCCACCATTGCACCCCTAACACACACCTTTGTTCTGGTAAGGAAATTCCTTTATTTGAATTCCAAAGGCTGAATTCTCCTCCATTTTTGCATTGATCCATAAGTCCAGCATTGACCTTTGATCTCCAAACCACATTCTTCTTTTTTCCCTAGTTCTTTCTCAAAAGCTAAAATCTTCCTTTGTTTTCCCAGTTTCCATTTTTCAGTACTGTGCGTGAAATCATGCACCCAGATAATCACTGATCACATGCATAGATATTATATACATAATGATTTACCTAACCTGTTCATGCCCCCTTCTCAGAGAGTTTCCTTATACCTAGAGACTTAGTGAGTGGTAAATAAACCGTGTGATATAGACCACAGCTGATTTGAAAGGAAAATGCACCTTAGTAAGGGTCAGTGAATCCATTAGCTAGACAGAAAGTAATTTTTTTCTTGAAAATTTGAAAGAAGAGATAGAAACTGTAATCACAGGAGAGTATGGGGCCCAAACAAGTGGTAAGAAGTTGTGACGGAGTCAGCTGAGACATATGAGAGCTGAGTTAAGAGATAGCAAAGTGTATGAGTACATTCTTGCTGCTATAACAAATTACTTTAGACTGAGTAATTGACAAATAACAGAAATGTATTGCTCAAAGTTCTGGAGGCTGGGAAGTCAAAAATCAAGGCACTGGCACATTTGATGTCTGGTGAAGACCTGATCCTCATAGATGGCGCCTTCCTGATGTGTCCTCACGTGACAGCAGAGACAAAGAAGGCCCTCAAGCCTTTTTTTTTTGAGACAGAATCTCACTCTGTTGCCCAGGCTGGAGTGCAGTGGTGCAATCTCAGCTCGCTGCGACCTCTGCCTCCTGGGTTCAAGCAGTTCTCCTGCCTTAGCCTTCCAAGTAGCTGGGACTACAGGCACGTGCCACCACGCCCAGCTAATTTTCTGTATTTTTAGGAGAGACGAGGTTTCACCACATTGGCCAGGCTGGTCTCAAACTCCTGACCCTGTGATCCTCCCGCCTTGGCCTCCCAAAGTGCTGGGATTTCAGGCGTGAGCCACCACACCTGGCCTCAAGCCTCTTTTATAAGGGCATTAATTCCATTCATGAGGGCAGAGTCCTCATGACCTAATCATTTCCCAAAGGTTCCATCTCTTAATACCATAGCATTAGTGATTATGTTTCAACATACAAATTTGGGGGAGGTATCCACATTCAGATAATAACACAGATATTATGAGAAAAGAGAGCAGAAACACTGACCCTGCTGCACTACTCCCACTGACACAGTCACGCATGTGTGGACCCCCACTGTATTGTTGCCCTGTCATGCCGTCCACCATGTGCATGCATGGATCCTGCTGTGGTGCCTTCCTGCCACCATCGTTATGCATGTTCACAGATCCTACCACACCACCACCACCCTGCCACTGACAGTGCACCACATGTGAAGTTGCACCCTGCTGCCACCACCCTAAGAAAGCACTTTGCTGGCATCCCCCATCAGAGTGTTGTTGCCAGCAGTTGGAGAATACCTTTGCCCCTCCAATGAAACAGGTGCTTAATGTCAAGGGGCAAGAGAAGAAAGCTGTGAACATGATCTAAGCCTGCAAGGATTAGAGCATGCAGCCCAGGAGTGCTGAGCTGAGCTTTGGTCCCCTGAAACTGTTCAGAAATGAATCCAGGTGATGAAACACAATTTTTACCACAGCCAGAACTTCAAGGGCATCAAAGAATGTTAAAGCAAAAGGCTCCATCAAGAGGCCAGAGACGTCAAAGATTAAAGAAACATGAACCCACACAGATGAGACAGAACCAGTACAAAAATGATTGTCTTAGTCTTTTCTCAAGTTACTAATAAAGACATAGTGGAGACTGAGTCATTTATAAGGAAAAGATGTTTTTTGGACTCACAGTTCCACATGGCTAGGGAGGCCTCACAATCATGGCAGAAGGCAAAGAAGAAGTGACACTTTAAAAGCCAGAATGTCTTCTCTCTTAAATGACCACACGAGCTCCCCAGCAGTGGTTCTTAGACTGATGGCTAAGATATTCAGACATAGAATTCAGAATCTGGATGGCAATGAAGATCTTGGTGATTAAAGAGAAAACTAAAACCCAATCCAAGGGATTGAGTTAAATGATACAAGAGCTGAAAGATGAAATAACCATTTTAAGAAAGAACAAAACTCATCTCATAGAGCTGAAAACTCACTACAAGAAGTTCATAATACAGTCACAAGTATTAACAGCAGAATTGGTCAATCTGAAGAATGAATTGCAGAGCTTGAAGACCAGTTTGTGGAATCAACTCCATCAGACAAAAAATAAAGAAGAATTAAAAAGAATAAACTAAATCTCTGAGAAATATGGAATTATGTAAAGACACAAAACCTATGATGCTTTGCCATTCCTGAAAGAGAGGGAAAGAGAAGAAACAACATGGAAAAATAATCCAGGATATTGTCCATGAAAATTTTCCTAACTTCACCAGAGAGGTCAATGTTCAAATACAGGAAATTCAGAGAATCCCTGTAAGGCACTATAAAGATGATTGTCTTAGTCTGTTCTCACAATGCAGATAAAGACATACTGGAGACTGAGTCATTTATAAAGGATAGAGGTTTTTTGAATTCACAGTTCCACATGGCTGGGGAGGCCTCACAATCATGGCAGAAGGCAAAGCAGGAGCAAAGTCATGTCTTACATGGCAGCAGGCATGAGAGCTTGTGCAGGGGGAACTGCCCTTTATAAAACCATCAGATCTCTTGAGACTTACTCTCATGAGAACAGCATGGGAAACACCCGCCACCATGATTCTATTACCTCTGACCAGGTCTCTCCCACAACATGTGAAAATTATGGGAGTTACATTTCAAGAGGAGATTTGGGTGGGGAGACACCCCAACCATATCATTACATGCCTGGCCCCTCCCAAATCTCATATCCTCACATTTGAAAACACAGTCATGCCCTTACAAAAGTCCCCCAAATTCTAACTCATTCTCACATTAACTTAAAAGTTCCAATCCAAAGTCTCATCTGGAGAAGGTAAGTCCCTTCCACCTATGAGTCTGTAAAATCAAAAGGAAATTAGTTACTTCCTAGATACAATGAGAATACAAATATTGGGTAAATACACCCATTCCAATTGGGAGAAATTGGTGAAAACAAAGTGGCTTCAGGCCCATTCAAGTCTGAAATCCAGCAAGGCAATCAAATCTTAAAGCTCCTAAATGATCTCCTTTGACTCCATGTCTCACATCCAGGTTATGCTAATGCAAGAGGTGGGCTCCCATGGCCTTGGGTAAGTTCTACCTCTGTGCCTTTGCAAGGAACCCACTCCTGGCTGTGTTCATAGGCTGGAGTTGAGTGACTGCAGCTTTTCTAGGGACATGCTGCAAAGTGTCAGTGAATCTACCATTCTGGGTTCTGAAAGACAGTGGCCCTCTTCTCACAGCTCCTCCAGGCAATGCCCCAGTGGAGACTCTGTGTGGGGGGCCCCACCCCAAAATTCCCTTCTGCACTACCCTAGCAGAGGTTCTCCCTGAGGGCTCTACCCCTGTAGCAAACTTTTGCCTGGACATCCAGGCATTTCCATACATCCTCTGAAATCTAGGCAGAGGTTCTTAAACCTCAATTATTGACTTCTTTGTACCTTCAGGCTCAACACCACGTGGAATCTGCCAAGGTTTGGGGCTTGCACCTTCTGAAGCCACAGTCAAAGGTGTACCTTGGCCTCTTTTAGCCACAGCTGGAGCAACTGAAACACAGGGCACCAAATTCCTAGGCTGTACATTGGAGGATAGTCCTGGGCCTGGCCCACAAAATCATTTTTCCTTCTTGGACTCCAGGCCTGTGGTGTAGGGGCTGCCACAAAAGTTCCTTGGCCAGGCCCAGGGCCCTCTGCTCTATGCAGCCTTGGGACATGGCACCCTGCATCCCAGCTGCTTCAGCTCCAGCTATGGCTAAAAGGGGCCAACATACAGCTCAGGCCATTGCTTCAGAGGGTGCAAGCACCAAGCCTTGGTGAGTTATGTGGTGTAGGGCCTGTATGTGCACAGAAGTAAAGAATTGAGGTTTGGAACCTCTCTCTAGATTTCAGAGAATGTATGAAAATGTCTGGATGTCCAGGCAGAAGTTTCATACAGGTGTAGGGCCCTCATGGAGAACCTCTGCTAGGGCAGTGCAGAAGGAAAATTTGGAGTTGGCTCCCCCACACAGCATCCCCATTGAGGCACTGCCTAGTGGAGCTGTGAGAAGAGGGCTACTCATTCTCCAAAGCCCAGATTGGTAGAGCCAATGACAGCTTTCACTGTGTGCCTGGAAAAGCCATGCAGACACTCAATGCCAGCCTGTGAAAGCTGTTGGGAGTGGGGCTCATCCTGCACAGCCACAGGGGTGGAGTTTCCCAAAGCTGTGGGAGCCCACCTGTGGCTTCAGCATGCTCTAGATGTGAGACATGGAGTCAAAGCAAATCATTTTGGAACTTTTAGGCTTATTGACTGCTGTATTCTATTTCAGACTTGCATGAGGCCTGTAACAGCTTTGTTTTGGTCAATTTCTGCCATTTGGAACAGGTGTATTTCCCAATGCCTTCCCCATCTAGAAAGTAAGTAACTTGCTTTTGATTTTATAGACTCATAGGCAGAAGGGACTTTCCTTGTCCTAGATGAAACTTTGAACTTGGAATTTTAAGTTAATGCTGGAATGAGTTAAGACTTTGGGGGACTGTTGGAAGGACATGATTGTGTTTTGAATTGTAAGGACATGAGATTTAGGAGGGGCTGTGGCAGAATGATATGGCTTGACTGTGTCCACCCCCAATTTTTATTTTGAATTGTTTTTCCTATAATCCCCATATGTTGTGGGAAGTACCAAGTAGAGATAATTGAATCACAGGAACAGTTTCCCCCCAGCCTGTCCTCATGATAGTGAGGTAGTCCTCATGAGATCTGATGGTTTTATAAGGGGATTTTCCCCACTTTGCTTGGCATGTCTCCTTCCTGCCACTATATGAAGAAGGATGTGTTTGCTCCCTCTTCTGCCTTGATTGTAAGTTTCCTGAGGCCTCTCAAGCCACAAGGAACTGTGAGTCAATTAAACCTCTTTCCTTTATAAATTACCCAGTCTTGGGCAGTTCTTTATGGCAGTGTGAGAATGGTCTAATACACAAAGTAGTGGTAAGAGAAAATGTTTTTAGTGCTAAAATGACCACATCAAAAGTTAGAAAAATTTCGAATTAACAACTTAACATCAAACATAGAGCAACTAGAAGAACAAGAGCAAAGCTAGCAGAAAAAAAAATAAACAATCAAATCATGGCTGAACTCAATAAAACTGACAAACAAAAATCTGCACAAAAGATCAAGAAAACCAAAAGTTAGTTTTTTGAAAGAAAAAGATTGATAGACTACTAGTTAGACTAAAGAAAAAAGAAGAGATAAGACCCAAATAAACACAATCATAAATTTAAAAGGTGACATTACCACAGACTCCACAGAAATTTTAAAAATATCCCTCAGAGACTATTGCAAATGCGTTCTCGAACACAAATTAGAAAATTTAAAAGAAATGGATAAGTTTCTGGAAAAATGCAACCTCCCATATTGAACCAGGAAGAAATTGAAATGCTCGAACATACCAATAACAAGTTTTCAAATTGAATCAACCAGAAGCAGCCCTGGACCGGATGATTTCACAGCTGTATTCTACCAGATGTATAAAGAGAAGCTCCTACCAATCCTCCTGAAATGATTCTGAACAATTTAGGATAAGGGTTTACTTTCTAACTCATTCTACGAGGCCAGCATCCTGGTGATACCAAAGCCTGGTACAGACACCTAGAAGAAAATGTCAGGACAATGTCCCTAATGAACATTAATGCAAAAATCCTAAAAAAATTGCTGTCAGATCAAATCCAGCAGCACATTCAAAAGCTAATTGATTACAATCAAGTAGGCTTCATTCCTAGAATGCAAGGTTGGTTCAACATATGCAAATCAATAAGTATGATTAATCACATAAATAGAACTGGAAACCGAAACCCTATGATCATCTCAAGAGACAGAGAAAATGCTTTTGATAAAATTTAACATTCCTTCATGTTGAAATCCCTCAGCAAACTAGGCATCAAAGAAACATACCTCCATATAATAAGAGCCATCTCTCACAAACCTACAGCCAACATCATACTGAATGGGTAAAAGCAGAAGACACTCCCCTTGAGAAGTAGAACAAGACAAGTATGCCCACTCTTACCACCCCTATTCAATACAGTACTGGAAGTCCTAGCCAGAGAAATCAGGAAACAGAAATAAATAAAAGACATCTGAATAGGAAGAGAAGAAGTCAAACCATCTATTTTCACAGATAATATGATTCTATACCTAGAAAACCCCATAGTCTCTGCCCCAAAGCTCCCAGATCTGATAAACAAATTCAGCAAAGTTTTAGGATACAAAATCAATGTACAAATCTCAGTACTATTTCTATACACCAATAATGTCCAAACTGAGAGCCAAATCAAGCACACAATCCCATGGACAATAGCCGCAAAACAATAAAATACCTACGAATACAGTTAACCTGGAAGGTGAAAGATCTCTATGATAAGAATTACAAAACACTGCTGAAGGAAATCAAGTACAACAAAACAAATGGAAAAAACATTCCCTGCTCATGGATAGGAAGAATCAATATTGTTAAAATTGTCCAGAGAAATTTATAGACTCAATCCTATTTCTATTGAACTACCAATGACATTTTTCATTTTTCAAAATATTTACCTACATATATTGTTTCTCCACTCAGCAAAAAACTCTATAAGGTAGAGGATATGTGTGTGTGGTTTATAACCACTTGCCTACAGTTTAGCACCATGCCTGAGAAAAACATAATTATTACATCAATTATTACAGAATCAGGAGAAAACTATTCTAAATTTCATATGGAACCAAAAAGAAACTGTATAGCCAAAGCAATTAATATATACATATATATATATATATATATGTGTGTGTGTGTGTGTGTGTGTATATATATATATGTGTGTGTATATATATATATATAATTGCACTTAATGTTCTTGGGTACCTGTGCAGAACACGCAGGATTGTTGCATAGGTACCTACATGGCAATGTGGTTTGCTGCCTCCATCCCCCTGTCACCTATATCTGGCATCTTCTCCCCATGTTATCCCCTCCCCAACCTCCCTACCCACCGCTGTCCCTCCTCATCCTCCCCCCAACAGACCCCAGTGTGTGATGCTACCTTCCCTGTGTCCATGTGTTCTCATTGTTCAACACCTGCCTATGAGTGAGAACATGTGGTGTTTGTTTTTCTGTTCTTGTGTCAGTTTGCTGAGAATGTTGGTTTCCAGATTCATCCATGTCCCTGAACTCATTGCTTTTTATGGCTGCATGGTATTCCATGGTGTATATGTGCCACATTTTCCCTGTCCAGTCTATCATCGATGGGCATTTGGGTTGGTTCTCAGGTCTTTGCTATTGTAAACAGTGCTGCAATGAACATACATGTGCATGTGTCTTTATAATAGAATGATTTATAATCCTTTGCATATATACCCAGTAATGGGATTGCTGGGTAAAATGGAATTTCTGTTTCTAGGCCCTTGAGGAATAGCCACACTGTCTTCCACAGTGGTTGAACTGATTTACACTCCCACCAACAGTGTAAAAGTGTTCCTATTTCTCCCACATCCTCTCCAGCATGTGTTGTCTCCAGATTTTTTAATGATTGCCATTCTAACTGGCATGAGATGGTATCTCAATGTAGTTTTAATTTGCATTTCTCTAATGACCAGAGAGGATGAGCATTTTTTCATGTTTGTTGACCTCATAAATGTCTTCTTTTGAAAAGTGTCTGTTCATATCCTTCACCCACTTTTGAATGGGTTTGTTTGTTTGTTTTCTTGTAAATCTATTTTCGTTATTTGTAGATTCTGGATATTAGCCCTTTGTCAAATGGGTAGATTGCAAAAATCTTTTTCCATTCTGTTGGTGGCCGGTTCACTCTAAGATTGTTTCTTTTGCTGTACAGAAGCTGTGGAGTTTAATTAGGTCCCATTTGTCTATTTTGGCTTTTGTTGCCAATGCTTTTGGAGTTTTAGTCATGAAGTCCTTGCCTATGCCTATGTCCTGAATAGTTCTGCCTGTTTTCTTCTAGAGTTTTTGTGGTGTTAGGTCTTATGTTTAAGTCTTTAATCCATCTGGAGTTAATTTTAGTGTAATGTATCAGGAAGGGGTCCAGTTTCTACTTTATGCATATGGCTAACCAGTTTTCACAACATCATTTATTAAACAGGGGAATCCTTTCCCCATTGCTTGTTTTTGTCAGATTTGTCAGAGATCAGATGGTTGTAGATAGGTGGCGTTGCCTCTGAGGCCTCTGTTCTGTTCCATTGGTCTATATCTCTGTTTTGGTACCAGTACCATGCTGTTTTGATTACTGTAGCTTTGCATTATAGTTTGAAGTCAGGTAGTGTGATGCCTCCAGCTTTATTCTTTTTGCTTAGAATTATCTTGGCTATGTGGGCTCTCTTTTGGTTCCATATGAAGTTTAAGGTGGTTTTTTCCAGTTCTGTGAAGAAGGTCATCGGTAGCTTGATGGGGATAGCACTGTATCTATAAATTACTTTGGACAGTATGGCCATTTTCACAATATTGATTCTTCCTAACCATGAACATGAAATGTTTTTCCATCTGTTTGTGTCCTCTCTTATTTCCTTGAGCAGTGGTTTGTAGTTCTCCTTGAAGAAGTCCTTTATATCCTTTGTTAGTTGTATTCCTAGGTATTTTATTCTCTTTGTAGCAATTGTGAATGGCAGTTCTCTCTTGATTTGGTTCTCTTTTAGTCTGTTATTATTGTATAGGAATGCTTGTGATTTCTGCACATTGATTTTGTATCCTGAGACTTCGCTGAAGTTGCTTATCAGTTCAAGGAGATTTTGGGCTGAGATGATGGGGTCTTCTAAATATACAATCATGTCCTCTGCAAATAGAGACAATTTGACTTCCTCCTTTCTTAATTGAATACCTTTTATTTCTTTTTCTTGCCTGCTTGCTCTGGCTAGAACTTCCAATACTATATTGAATAGGAGTGGTGAGAGAGGGCATCCTTATCTAGTGCCAGATTTCAAAGGGAATTCTTCCAACTTTTGCCCATTCAGTATGATATTGGCTGTTTGTCATAAATAACTTTTATTATTTTGGTATACATTCCTTCGATACCTAGTTTATTGAGAGTTTTTAGCATAAAGGGCTGCTGAATTTTGACGAAGGCATTCTCTGAATCTATTGAGATAATCACGTGTTTTTTGTTTTTGGTTCTGCTTATATGGTGGATTACATTCATAGATTTGCGTATGTTGAACCAGCCTTGCAACCCCGGAATAAAGCCTACTTGATGGTGATGGATAAGTTTTTGATGTGCTGTTGCAATCAGTTTGCCAGTATTTTGTTGAGGAGATTTGCATCTGTGTTCATTGTGGATATTGGCCTGAAGTTTTCTGTTTTTGTTGAGTCTCTGCCAGGTTTTGGTATAAGGATGATGTTGGTCTCATAAAATGATTTGGGAAGGATTCCCTCTTTTTGGATTGTTTGTAATAGTTTCAGAATAATTGGTACCAGCTCCTCTTTGTATGTCAGGTAGAATTCGGCTGTGAACTCATCTGTACCTGGGCTTTTTTTTTTGCTTGATAGGTTATTAATTGCTGCCTCAACTTCAGTCCTTGTTATTGGTATATTCAGGGTTTCAACTTCTTCCTGGTTTAGGCTTGGGAGGGTGCAAGTTTCCAGGAATTTATTCATCTCTTCCAGGTTTACTGGTTTATGTGCATAGAGTTGTTTGTAGTAATCTCTGATGGTAGTTTGTATTTCTGTGGAATCATTGGTGATATCCCTTTATCATTTTTTTATTGCATTGATTTGATTCTTCTCTCTTTTCTTTTATTAATCTGGCTAGCAGTCTATTTTGTTGATCTTTTCAAAAAAACAGCTCCTTGATTTATTGATTTTTTGAAGGGTTTTTTGTGTCTCTATCTCCTTCAGTTCTGCTCTGATCTTAGTTATTTCTTGTCTTCTGCTAGCTTTTGAGTTTTTTTTTTTTTTTATCTTGCTTCTGAAGCACTAAACATAGAAAGGAACAACCAGTACCAGCCACTCCAAAAACGTACCAATTGGTAAAGAGCATCAGCACAATGAAGAAACTGCATCAACTAATGGGCAAAACAACCAGCTGGCATAAAAATGGCAGGATTAAATTCACACTTAACAATATTAACCTTAAATATAAATGGGCTAAATGCCCCAATCAAAAGACACAGACTGGAAAATTGGATAAAAGTCAAAACCATCGGTGTGCTGTATCCAGGAAACCCATCTCACATGCAAGGACACACGTAGGCTCAAAATAAAGGGATGGAGGAAGATTTACCAAGCAAATGGAGAGCAACAAAAAAAGGCAGAAGTTGCAATTCTATTCGCTGATAAAATAGACTTTAAACCAACAAAGATAAAAAGAGACAAAGAAGGGCATTATACAATGGTAAAAGAGTCAATGCAACAAAAAGAGCTAACGATCCTAAATATATACACACCCAACAGAGGAGCACCCAGATACATAAAGCAAATTCTTAATGACCTACAAAGATACTTAGACTCCCACACAATAATAGTGGGAGAGTTTACACTCCACTGTCAATATTAGACAGATCATCGAGACAGAAAATTAACAAGGATATCCAAGACTTGAACTCATATCTGGACCAGGCAAACCTAATAGACATCTACAGAACTCTCCACCCCAAATACACAGAATATACATTCTTCTCAGCACCACATCACACCTACTCCAAAATTGACCACATAATTGGAAGTAAATCACTCTTCAGCAAATGCAAAAGAATGGAATTCATAACAGTCTCTCAGACCACAGTGCAATCAAATTAGAACTCAGGATTAAGAAACTCACTCAGAACCGCACAACTTCATGGAAACTGAACAACTGGCTCTTGAATATTGACTGGATAAACAATGAAATTAAGACAGAAATAAAGATGTTCTACAGAACCAATGAGAATGAAGACACAATGTACCAGAATCTCTGGGATACATTTAAAGCAATGTCTAGAGAAAAATTTATAGCAATAAATGCCCACATGAGAAGAAAGGAAAGATCTAAAATCGACATCCTGTCATCAAAATTGAAAGAACTAGAGGAGCAAGAGCCAAAGCAATTTTAAGCAAAAGGAACAAAGCTGGAGTCATCACTCTACTCTATTTTGAAATATACTATAAGGCTACAGTAACCAAAACAGCATGGCGCTGATACCAAAACAGACACATAGATCAATAGTACAGGTTATAGAAACCAGAAATAAGGCAACACACCTACAAACATCTGATTTTCATCAAATTCAACCATAACAAGCAATGCAGAAAGGATTTCTTATTCAATAAATTGTGCTGGGATAACTGGCTAGCCATATGCTGAAGATTGAAATTGGAGCTATTCCATTCACTGTATTCAAAAATCAACTCAAAATGGGTTAAAGATTTAAATGTAAAACCTAAAACTAGAAAACTTCTAGAAGAAAACCTAGGAAATACCATTCTGGACGTAAGCCTTGGCAAATATTTCATGATGTAGGTTCCCAAAGCAATTGCAACAAAACCAAAAATGGACAAGTGGGATGTACTTAAACTTGAGAGCTTCTGCACAGCAAAGGAAACTATCAGCAAAGTAAACAAAGTACCTACAGAATGGGAGAGATCACTCACAAACTATGCATCCAACAAAGGTCTAATATCCATAATCTATAAGCACATTAAACAAATCAACAAGCAATAAACAAATATCCCTATTAAAAAATAGACAGATGTGTACAGACACTTCTCCAAAGAAGACCCATCAACCCTGTTACTGGGTATATACACAAGGAAAAATAATCGTTCTACCATAAAGACACATGCTTGTGTATGCTCATTGCAGCACTATTCACAATAGCAAAGACATGGAATCAACCTAGGTGCCCATCAATGGTGGACTGGATAAAGAAAATATGGTACATATACACCATGGAATACTACGCATCCATAAAATAGAATAAAATCCTGTCCTTTTCAGGAACGCAGATAGAGCTGGAGGGCATTAGCCTAAGGAAATTAACACAGGAACAGAAAAACCAAGTACCTCATGTACTCACTTATAAGAAGGAGCTAAACATTGAGTACATATGGACACAAAGAAGGGATCAATAGACACCAGCTTCTACTTGAGGGTGAAGAGTGGAAAGACAGGGAGTATTAAAAAAACTACCTAATGGGTTTAATACTTATTACCTGTGAGATGAAAAAATCTGCACACCAAACCTCTGTGACACACTATTTTACCTACATACAAATCTTGCAGATGTACTCCCTAGACCTAAAATACAAGTTGGAAAGAAAAAGTAATAATAATAAAGTAAATTTGATAATGCTTATTTCAAAATTGCACTATTTTATTCTTTTCTTAGCACAAAATGAATTTGTATGTATTTTAAATTGTTATGTACATGTATTTTGTTTTCCCACTCGGCTATAAACTCCATGAAGGTAGATGATATATGTGTATAGTTTACAACCACATAACTACAGTCTATCACCATGCCTGAGAAAAAAATAATCATTACATTAATATTGGTTGGATGAATGCATAAATGAATAAACAAGCAATGAAAAATAGGTCAGAATATTATTTATTCAACATTTATCAAACTTTTATTGGACTTTGGAAGATGAAGAGGAGTATTGTGAAACAGATGTTTTCCAATGTCCTCAGTTTCACATGAAGTATTGATTTTAAAATTATTAATAGAAGTGTATGAGTCACAGCACACAACAAATAAAATAGAGTAAGTCAGTCAGTAGAGAATAGAATGAAGCATATTCTTTCAACATAACTCTTATCCTGGTTTATGCTTAAGCTAGATTTCATGACTTCCTGCTTCTGATCACTAAATGAGATATGACTAAAACAATGAACATGGAAATTGCCCATCTAGAGTCTGCATCCCCTCGGTTTTACCACCTGCTGGGAATGTCACTCTTCTCAGAATGCCACATAGTTCTATTTTCTATTTTCATAGTTCTAGAAAACTATTTTACCTTGGAGATAACATACCTTGACCCACAGTCTAAATTTCTACTGTCATCTCAGACTCGTCCATATCTGCCTTGCCTTAGTGGGTATGTACAGTGCTAGATTGTACAGATCCTACTTTTTATAGCTTCTAATGGATCTTGGTGCATGAAACTTTCTATGACAAAGGGATGTCAAGTTATACTGTTTAAATAATTAAAATTCATAATCATGTTACTTTTCGGTCCATATAACTTTGGGACCTTCATAATTATAGTCTAAACCCTGCAAAACACCAAAATCCTGAAATTAGACAGATAATAAAAAACAGTAACACTTTCTAGGCTCTCTCTATTACTCAATAAAGTGCGGATTTTACCTATCTCCTAGGTCTCGAGTCAATGTATTATCATAGTACTTGACCTATTATTAATAAGTTTTAAGTGATTCTATCTATATATCTATTGTCTAGCTATCATTCTATCTATCATTAACATTAAACTATTAATGCAATCAAGGACTAGAGTGAAGACTTGTTGCCATATTTAGTAGACATCTCCAAGGAATTAATTTTTTTCATTTAATTAGTGAGAATGAAAAGCTTGAAAGCACTGATAAATGAGCTAGCAAGTTCCTTTAGCCAAATGGGGAAAAACTGAAAACAAAAAACTTTTCCCTCTCTCTCCCCTCTATCTGTGTCCTGATGAACCCTATTGGTAAATAACAAGTTGTTAAGTGTACAGCAAAGAGTTTACTGATTTGACCGCTAAAGTTAGGTTTACCTAGCAAATGATCATAGTGACTGTAAAAGAAGATAAACTTATCTTTCAATTTCTGATTAATATTCTTCTTGCTTAACAAACACCCAAATGCTTAGGAGACTGAAAGATCTGCTTTTGCAGTTTGATCTTACCTTCAGATTATCAGGTGATAAATTTGTCATAAGAAATGATAAAAATTGTAATTCTACCCACCTACACAAATGCATAAATCCAATTTCCCTGTTCAGGTTCCTGAAAAATAAACATGCCAACACAGAAAGGCTATTTATCATGGCTGTCATAATTATGTTCAATTGGGGAAGTCAGTTCCCTTTCACAAATGACAAACTTCAAGTTCCAACCTACCAGCACCATTTTGCAGGACACGTCTAATAACTTGCAGTCATTTATCACTATTCCCAAATGCCAGGATTATTAGAGGCAAATCATGTGCTCCTTATTTTAGCCCACTAAACTAAAATTACTGCTATCATTTTACTAATATTAAGATACTGTTTGGTTTCTGATACAATAACATTTTCTAAGTAGTTTTATTTCAGGTTTTAATTTTTTCTTAATCTTAGGGATATAGTACATAAAAATTATTAAGGTAGCTTTTCTTTTTTTGACTTTTCACTTTCCAAGTAGGCAGTCAGCTGCTAGACATCAGGAGACAAGGGGATCAAAGAAACCCCAGGTATCTCCCTTTCAATTTCTGTCAGGCACAGTGAAAGGCAGAAAACAGTGCATGGCTGATACAATAGTCTGCCAAACCTCTGGCTAATAGGCTTTATGCACTGTCTGGGCTTATAGACCAAAGATAGAACTGAAAGTTCTGCTTTAAAGTTATAAAGATCATGCTAAATATATCACTAATTGAATTAACATGAAGGACCAACGTTTGGATGTGTCATGGGAAAGGGTTTCCATTAAGGGATGCTATTTAATGAGATAGTCTCACAAACAGAAATCCCATGAGTATTACCTCTTAGGGTTGAAAATCTTACTAAAAGGATGTCTGCTTTCTCCCTAAGTGTAATTTAGTGATCTCTACGGGTTAGATGAGAAAGGCAGGGAAAGAGTGGTGCACTTGGCATCAACCAATCTGCTACAAACCAGCCAGGTGTACTTAGGCAAGTCACTAAATTTTTCTGGACTGAGATATCTTCTTTTGTAGAGATAAATACTACTGCCCTATGAGAAACCAGGAAGACAACACGTGTGAAGTGTTAGAAGTTTCAAAGGGCAGAAGATGAAAACAAAGCTCAGAAATGATAAATGACTTTCAGAAAAATTGAGTGACAGCTTGGTTCATATAGCTAGTACGTATCAGAGTCAGACTACGAAACCAGGCATAGTTAGCTCCCACACCAGCACTCATTTCTCTATGATACACTCATCACCTGTTTTCCAAAGATGAGAATTCAATCAAATTGAGTAAAGGGATGCTATCTCCTCTGCATTGCCACAGCCCCGTATAAAATTTTCTATTCGTATATTTAATAAATTGTGTTTATTAATATTTTTTTATGTCGTGCTCCTCAAGTGAAGGAGCAATACCTTATAGATCTTCTTATCCCTCAAACCTAGTTCAGTGCTCTGAAACATAGTAAGCACAAAGTTAATACCCATTGTAAGCAAACAGGGAGGAAGAGAGGGAGGGAGAAATAGGTTATTCAGACAATATTTGGGGTTCCTGCCTTTCCCTTACTTCTTTTGTACAACACCTAGAAATCATTCTGAATCTTTGAAATTTCTGGTGATTTGAGTTCTAGATAAATAGGAGTTTATAACGATGCCTAACTAATGTTAACTTCTCAAATGCTTTAGTGATAAAGCAATCAGCCCAGCTAGCTCTCAGGCCATGTATCAGCTAATCAATAGGAACGTTAGGCTATGCCAAGATTTTTTTTAACAGCTGTCAAGCCTGACTAACCAGTGATTGTTCAAAAATCACAAGGAAGAGAAAATCTTTCCCCTTCTCCTGGGGATTTGCTTTGAGAAAAGACCTTAGGTAGAAATTGGAAGATGTAATTCTCAAATTATCTAATTAGTATTAGGAAGACTATATAAAATGAAGAAGCAGGGAGGAGGAAGGGGGAAATGAGGGACTTAATTATGCTCATCATTTCACCCTTAGGAACAATTGTAAAAATATGTTAGACTCCTGGCTTACTAGATTCTCTCAGAGGACTGCAAGAGGTGAAGAGTAGAGAAGAGAGAGATGCTGCAGAAATTAGAATAAGGGGGAAGGAAGGAGCAGGCTCCATAGTGGTATGTTGAACTTCCTCCTTCTGTACCACTAAAAAAAAATGTTTCCCAACAGCTTTCTCCTCTTTATAATATCCTCTCACAGTATTAGTAAATTTGAACCACTGTGAGTAAATCCCCATCCCCATCCCTCAAGCACACACAGACTTATAAGTCTTAACTCTTTCTATACCACCTACCGTTTTTATGCTCCCAGAGCTCAGTCCTATTGATAGTGTTATGTTAAAGTGCCTGTGACCAGATATAGGTGATGGGGAGGAAGGCAGAAAAATCACACTGCCATGTGTGTACCTATGCAACCATCTTGCATGTCCTTCACATGTACCCCAAAACCTAAAATGCAATTTAAAAAAGCAATAAAAAAGTGCCTGTGACTGTTTCCATCATAAATAGTATTTACCTTAAATTTACTACTTCAAATATTTCAAATACCTTAAGGCTCCAGCTTGGCATCAAACATCACATGGTAGATGATTTTTAAAATCTTGCTGCTTTATTTAAACCCCAAAATAATAAAAATTTGTTAAAATATTGTTAATTTAGAGGTGAGAATGTATGTTCTTACTTCTGATTCAGAGAGTAATTTTTAATCCATTTAAAGACAGCTATATTAAAAATAATATTAGGAATTTTTATGGGGGGGCTGGGTGGTAGGAAAGAGTCATAATAATGCCTAGACACAATTGGTCATGCAGTGGGGAAGGGAGAAGGTTGGTAAGGGACAAGTACAATGAGGAAATCTGAGTAGACATTTTATTATATTATTCTGGATAAAACTTTTGAGAGAGGTTTTCTCTTCTTATAATTAATTCATGGAAGGTTATATGTGAGCTCCACACCATTGCAAATTAACTAATGTGATGTTCATCTCTGTGGGATAGACTCAGGTGGCCTTGGAGTGATGCAAGTTGAAAATGCTTTCAGTATTCCATCTATTTTGCCAGAATTAGCTGTTTCTGCTCCAAAGGCATGTTCTACATGCTGATAATAAGGTTTGATTATGTTCAATTTACAGTGCAGACATAATAGATAAAGCCTTTAATTAGTTTGGGAAAAAATAGTCTTATGCTCACTGTCTTAAGTGGGTAAATAAGAAGAGACTATTATTTTAATAACTTCCATTTAGTACCCATGTGTTATGGGATTTTCATATGTTATTTTATTTAATCTTCACATATACAAAAAATATGAGTCAGGTATTGCACCAATTTCCAGATGAAGAAACAGAGGCATCAGGATTTGCCCCCATTTAGAAGTTCAGCGTTCTCAAACTGTCTTCTAAGTCTGGCTATAGCAACTATAGGGATAGTGACCTGAAGAGATACTGATTAAATAAGTAGTTTACAGAGGAAGTTTGGCAAAATTAAATCCTTAATTTTCTGTGTGTCTACGTATTGGGTGAGGGTGAGGGGAATGATATACTAACTTAAACTCTCCTTTGAGTGATGAAGCTTAGGGTATTCACCACCTATGGAGCATTAATTCACATTCATTCATTCATTCATACTGTATCTTATTTTCCCCCCTACCAGGGATTTTCTTCAGCAGGGGGAAAACAGAAAGAAAAAACAATACTGAAACAGGTCTTTGGGCATCTGCTTTTCACAGCAGATTCCAGTATAGCTGATTGCTTTGCAAGAAATTTGTTGCTATTTCTCTTTACCATTAAGACTCGTCTCACTCACTCTTGCCCCTGATCCTGAAGGCTGTCAATGGTCTCATGGGCTTGCTGTTCAATCAAGAGAAAAATTTCTAGTCTCAGAATTTGTTAAAATATGCCTGGTATCCTGGAGACAGGTAATAACTCAGTATATTGGCAACAGTAGCCCAACCCAGAGTAATGCATCTGAGAGTCACTGAAGGACGACCAAATAGCCTTACCGTTTTGTCTCAAGTTTGGCTCCACAAGCCAGAGTGCTAAAAATGAGCATTCTTTGGTACTGACTCTCACAGGAGTAAACATCCCTTTTGTCCTTTTGTAGTACTTTATAGCTTTTATTTAGCCTGCTGTTCAGGATGAGATTGCCCTCTTTCCCTGGCAGTGCCATGCTGGACAAGTTGAAACAGATTCTGCTATCACTTAAAGGATTGCCCATACCACAGAAGCTGAGAAAACAACCCTGTAGAGCCATCTTCCCTTGAAATTCTAAGAGAATGCTGTTGCATTAGCATTCTGCCACTTGTTAACGAAAAAATTATTCTGATACTTGTTAAAATATTAAGGGAGACATTATTTATGACTATTACAATAGGTCTAATATAATTGCAATTTGAGACTCTTGGAATACGAGAGAGAAAGTGGGCTTAACTCCTCTGAATACTGCAAAGATAACTAGAGATTTATAGCCAGTGAGCAGAGTGAGGAAATCAGTGTATGGGAAATGTCTAAGAGGAAATATCAAGGATAAGAGATTTTCTCCAAACTAACTTTGCAGAATTTTTGCAAAAGCTGGGTGATATAGGCCTGACAAATACAGGACACCATGGGTGACTGGGGGGCAACATTAGTGTTTAATAAAGAAAAGGGCTCAAAGAAGCCTTGCTAAAATTTGGTCAAAGAGAGAGTCTTTGTCACCCTGTATCCCTCATGCAAATGCTGTGTGGTGACATTAAGAACTTTACACAGATACCCCCTGTGAAAAGATATCCTGATGTCCTTTTCACAATTCTGAAGTTGCTGTTAAGAAATTGGCTGCATCACCCCACAACACAACCTGTTGATAAGACCAAGCTGATTTGATTGTTACCCACAGGAAGGGAGACTACCATGTCTGCAAAGGTGTAGCAATGTCTCAGATGGGAGGAAGAAAGGATCAGAATTTATTGAGAATTAAGGATTTGGTTTAAGATGTGTCTTTCAATATGGGAACTTGATTAGGAGTGGCAAACATCGTAATACAACAGTCCAAGATCGGTGAAAATGGCAAGGTGAGGATTTTGGGCTCAGGGATTGAAAGAATCTTATAGTGAAATGAAATTTTGTGTTTATGTTTTCCATTGAAGAGTTGATGTATGTTTCAGGAAGTTCCTATAATGAACAATCAAACTATTTGTTTGGGTAAGACATTTCCAAAAGAGTAAAAAAAATGCTAATGAATACAGTAGAATATCAAAGCATTTGATTTTAGACAGTGTCCTAGTCTTAGCAGAATGTAACGGTGGCTGGTTTTGGTTCTCGTTGCCTTTAGAAAACAGGAAGATCAAAATGGGGCTTTTTTTCCTTTATCCTCAAGGACTAGACCAGTCCAAATAAAGTCCTGGGATACTTTTTGTTACCTGCTATTAATAAAACCCAGAGCCTATTGCAACAATATAGCAGTAGGATATATTTTTAAAGCACTGAATTTTAGGGAGTGAGAAAAACTGAGTTCTAATATTAGCTCTGATCCTAACATGCTGTATGACTTTGAGCAACATGGAATACCTTACTGAGCATTGATATATGAAAAATTGTCTGAGTTGGATTGGAAAATTGCTAAAACGCATCCTAATAGTGATATTCTGTGCCTCTGTCTCTTCTTTTTATGCCAAAAATGAGGAAGATCCCAGAGCTGAATTAATGATAAAAATGTTAATTTTCCATTAACCTATTATTTTTTGTTTTCAAATGGCTTAATGACAACACAATTCTCTCTACTACTAAAACCAGTCATCTTTGCCAGTTGGAATTTCTAAGAACAAAGTGCAGGAAGAGGGTCCGTTCTCTAAAACCTTGACAGTTGAAAAGCCACAAAGTCAGACAATATAAAAGAAATGAGATATACACATACCAAATGATATAGTTTGGCTCTTGTTCCCAGTTAAATTTCATGTCAAATTATAATTCCCAGTGTTGGGGGCGGGACCTGGTGGGAGGTGACTGGATCATGGGGGTGGATTTGTCTCTTGCTGTTCTTGTGATAGTGAATGAGTTCTCACGAGATCTGGTTGTCAAAAAGTGTGTAGCACTTCTCCCTTTGCTCTCTCTCTCTCTCTCATGCTGGCCATGTTAAGATGTGTTTGCTTCCCCTTCACCTTCTGCCATGATTATCAGTTTCCCAAGGTCTCTCCAGCCATGCTTCCTGTGTAGCCTGTGGAACTGTGAATCAGTTAAACCTCCTTTCTTTGTAAACTACCCAGTCTTAGGTATTCCTTTATAGTAATATGAGAACAGACTAACACAGAAAATAGGTTCCTGCAGTGGGGCATTGTTATAAAGATACCCGCAAATGTATAAGTGACTTTGGAACTGGGTAATGGTCAAAGGTGGAAACAGTTTGCAGGAATCAGAAAAAGACAGCAAGACGAGGGAATGTCTGGAACTTCCTAGAGACTTGCTGAATAGTTGTGACCAAAATGCTGATAGTAATATGGACAGCAAAGTCCAGGCTAAGGTGGTCTCCTATGGAGATGAGGAACTTATTGGGAACTGGAGTAAAGGTCACTCTTGCTATGCTTTAGCACAGAGGCTGGCATCATTGTGCCCTGCTCTAGAGATCTGTGAAACTTTAAACTTGAGAGAGATGATTTGAGGTATTTGGTGGAAGAAATTTCTAAGCAGCAAAGCATTCAAGATGAAGCCTGGCTGCTTCTAACACTCGTGTGTTTGTAAAGAGATGGTCTGAAATTGGAACTTATATTTAAAAGGAAAGCAGAACATAAAAATTTGGAAAATTTGCAGCCCAACTATGTGGTAGAAAAGAAAAACCCATTTTCTGGGGAGGAATTCAAGCCAGCAGCTGTGTAAATTTGCATAAGTAAAGTAGAGTCTAATTTTAATATTCATGACAATGGGGAAAATGCCTTCAGAGCATTTCAGGCCTTTGTGGCAGCATTTCACATCACAGGCTTGGAGGCCTGGGGTGAAAAATGGATTCATGGACCAGGCTCAGGGTCCTGAAGCCCTTTGCAGCCTCAGGACAAAACACCCTGCATCCCAGCTGCTCAGGCTCCAGGTGTGGCTAGAAGGAATCAAGGTACAGCTCAGGGCATTGCTTCAGAGGGAGCAAGCCCCAAGACTTGGCAGTTTCCATGTAGCATTGGGCCTGCGGGTGTGCAGAAGGCAAGTGTTGAGGTTTGAGAGCCTCCACCTAGATTTCAGGAAGGTGTATAGAAATGCCTAGATATCCAGGCTGAAGTCTGCTGCAGGGAAGAGCCTTCATGAATAACCTCTACTGAGGTAGTGCAGAGGAGAAATGTGGGTTTGGAGCCCCCCACACAGAGTTCCCACTAGGGCACTGCCTAGTGGAGCTGTGAGAAGAGACCACTGTCCTCCAGACACCAGAACGGTAGATCCACCAGTAATCTGCACTGTGCACCTGGAAAAGATGCAGACACTCAATGCCAGTCTGTGAAAGCAGTTGCAGGGCTGTACCCAGTAAAGCCATAGGGACAGAGTGTCCCAAGGCCTTGAAAGCCCACCCCTTGCAGCAGTATGGCATGGATGTCAGACATGGAGTAAAATGAGATTACTTTTGAACTTTAAGATTTAATGACTGCCCTGCTGGTTTTTGGATTTGCATGGGCCCTGTAGTCCGTTTGTTTTGGCTGATTTCTCGCTCTTGGAATGGGTCTAGTTACCCAATGCCTGCACCCTTGTTGTATCTTGGAAGTAACTAACTTCTTTTGATTTTACAGGTTCATAGGCAGAAGGGAATTGCCTTGTCTCAGATGAGACTTTGGACTTGGAATTTTGAGTTTATGCTACAATTAGTTAAGACTTTTGAGGACTGTTGGGAAGGCATGATTGTGTTTTGAAACGTGAAAGTAAACTGTGAATTGTGAGGTGTCAGGGGTGGAATGATAAGGTTTGGCTTTGTGTTCTCTCCCAAATCTCATGTCAAATTGTAATTCCCAATATTGGGGAGGAACCTAGTGGGAGGTGACTGAATCACGGGGTCAAATTTTCTCCTTGCTGTTCTCGAGATACTGAGTGTGTTGTCACAAGATCTGGTTGTTTAAGAGTGTATAGAACTTCCCCCTTTGTTCTCTTTCTCCTTCTACTCACATGAAGATGTGCTTGCTTCCCCTTCCACCGTGATTGTAAGTTTTCTCAGGCCTCCCCAGCCATGCTTCCTGTACAACCTGCAGAACTGTGAGTGAATTAAACCTCTCTTTTTTTTTTTTTTTTTTTTAAATAAACTACCAAGTCTCGGGTAGTTCTTTTTTTTTTTTTTTTTTTTTTTTTTTTGAGGCGGAGTTTCACTATTGTTACCCAGGCTGGAGTGCAACGGCACAATCTCAGCTCACCGCAACCTCCGCCTCCTGGGTTCAAGCAATTCTCCTGCCTCAGTCTCCCGAGTAGCTGGGACTACAGGTGCACACCACCATGCCCAGCTAATTTTTGTATTTTTTAGTAGAGACGGGGTTTCACCATGTTGACCAGGATGGTCTCGATCTCTTGACCTCGTGATCCACCCGCCTCGGCCTTCCAAAGTGCTGGGATTATAGGTGTGAGCCACCACGCCCGGCCCAGGTAGTTCTTTATAGCAATGTGAGAATGGACTAATAAACCAACACATATTTTATGTGTGCCAGCTTGAGTGCATAGTAAAGCCCATTGCCTTGGAGAAGGTTCCAAGTAAAGAGAAAAGCTATTACAATTTATGCCATAGAAAAATTGTTAATCATTCATAAAAAAATGCCTGTTATATTAGTTGAAAAAAATAAGATCACAAAACAATATGCAGTTCACAGTTACAGTTTTGAATAAAAATATGTATATACATACATGCTGAATAAAAGGTCAAGTGATACTCTGTAATATTAAATATTAATATGGTTTATTGGGTTAATTATCTCTTTTAGCTTTTCTATGTTTTCTGGGTTTTCATCAATGAACCTGAATTAGATTTTTATTCACATGTAACCAATATGTGCTATGGAAAACAAAGTGAAGAAAGGATGAGAGAGAATGGGCTGAACCTTTCTTCAGCATTTGCATTAGATGTAATGGAATTCACCAGTATGTCATTATACTTGAAATTTCTATAAGATTCTCTTCAGGTTGGTTATGGCACCATCTCAAAGAGGCCACTGCTTAAAGGTAAATAGGTTATGTGGGGGTAGAATAACCCAAGAACTCATGGGTATTCATTCACAAAGACAATAGTCTTGAAGGTAGAGGATACAGAGAGATATAGTACATTAGTGGTAGTGATGAAGGTGGGTTCACTTATTGCCGAAGGAAGGTGTAGTAGGTAGTAAGCAAGCAGCATGGTTACAGATCATTGTTAAAGTTTGCCAATATTATAGCTTCATAAGGAAAGCTGGATTCATAACTTATGTTCATATTTCATTGTGATGTTTGCCTCTATGAGTTTTAAAACCAATTAAATATTCTTCCAGGAAAGTTCCATTGTATAATGACATTTCATTTTTATAACCACATTTTATTAATTTCTCAGTCAGTCAAATAGAGAGGGAAAATAATTTCCCTCAGAAAGTCACAATGGATATGATATAAAATTGTGATGGAAGTTAACTTCTTTGCTTATACATGGTGTAGGATTAGGGGAGGTCATGGAGTTGGGAAGACCCAGGGGCACAAGATAAGCAGAATTTTCTTTTCTCTGGACCTAGGGCAAGGCTGTCATCTGCTATTTCATTGGTTGTAGAGACATTTAAATTATTTTCTATTTTTCCATTATAGTCAAGGTAGTGTGACAGTGATGATACATGAAGCATTAGTATTCTAGGTATTTCCAGTTATAAGTTATTTTAAATCCATTATTTCTCTTGTTGTGTTAAATAATTTCATTATTTGCTGGAGTGTAACACTGTGCAGATGAAATAAATATAAATTGCCTTCAGTCTTAACTTTTTAAATAATTAATCACAAACCTCAATCAACAGCCTTAGTGGAGAGGAACAGTCGTGGAAAAAAAAGATCACTTTTTTTGGCTTTAGAACACATTATATGAGAAATTTTTCTTTACTCCAATCCATTTATCTTTCTAAAAATACTCAACTATGTAGATAATGGATTACATTTATATCATATGATTAAATAAATCTCTTGGTGAAAGATAGCTTGCTAGAGGTGCCTGACACTCATCTTCTCTGCAATGAAAGGACCAAAAACAGCAATTAAATAACCACATGCAGAATGAAGCTTCTAAGAGAGAACATTGAAATTCAGCAGGAAAGTGACAGGGACCCTCTGACGCAAGAAAAGAGAGGTAAACAAAGCAGGAAGCAGCTAGCTAAGCCAGGATCAACTTGTAGCCGGTAGGAACTCCCCATTGTGGGGGAAAAGGTAAGTGAGGGATCCCCAGTGTTACACATTCCCACCATGAGTGCCTGCCACCCTAGCTATAGGAGAGCCTCTTGACCCTTGCAAATCCTGATACTAGTATAGGGAACTGCCTAGAGTCCACTTAATGACAATGTTCCAAAGAGGGAGTCTGTACTGTATCCCACATCTCTACTGAGGACTCATAAAATTGTACTATGGTGATATTTGAGGGCCCATACCCCACCAGACTTTATTTTTTCTTGATTCTCAATAGATCCTGCATCTTCACATCCTAAGAGCTCCATTCACATCCTTCCACATTTATCCAAAAAGCTCTAGCATCATGACACCAAGGTGGTCCTAAGGTGTATCTGGGTTGCCAGCAATCTAGCCCACACAAAGACCATCTCCTCAGGGATTGGACAGTGCAGTGTACCAGGAAGGCTGGCTCCAGGACAAAGGGAGCTGAAGTATGTGCACCCTGGAGCCTGAGAGCCACCTGCCTGAGATTGCTGCCACTGTGAGCAACAACATCCCTTGCAGTGGCAGGGCTGCCACATAGATAAACACACTTTCAGGGTACCTGGGGACAGACCCACCCACATACTGTTCCAAGAGCTGCTGCTATTGGCACCTGCATGTGTCATTATGGGGTGTGGGGATCAACTCACCCTACCTGGCACTATTGGCACCTGTGCATAACCTCAAGAATCATGATGACAGGCCCACCTTGACCACCACATCAGCACCCACGTACACTATCCAGGGGCCTGAGAACAGGCCTTTCCAACCCATGCTGACAGTGCCTAAACATGTAATCCAGGAGCTTAGAAGACTGACCCACACCTGTCTACCACTGTGGGTGTTTGTACACATTATCCAGATGCTTAAGGAGAGACTGACTTTGCCCACACCTACTACTGACAGTGCCCTTATATGTTATCCAAGGGCCTGAGGATTGACCCACCCCACCTGCCACCACCAGGATCCACATATGCCTTCCAGATACCTGAGGAGGGCATGACTCTCCTGCCGTTTTCACCTGCACATACCTCCCCAGAAGCCTATGGACTGGCTGGCTCAGCCCACTGCTACTACAGCTGATGTCCACATCTGCCACTTGGGGGTCCAAGGGTTCACCTATCACATCCACTGCCACCAGCAACACCATGCACACTAACTGGGGGACCCAAGGACTTCCCCCACCTGCCCTTCTCACTGCTGTTTTTGCCAGGACCAGAGAAAGCCATCTGGATGCCCCCAACCAGCTTGCCCAGACCACCAGTGTCCACATACAGTACCCAGGGGCCTGAGAACTGGTATGCTCAACCCACTACAACCACCACTACCACCACGACCACTGGTGCCTCAAGACTAACTGACTTGGTCACCCCATCCCAGCAAAGCCTTGCTACAGCCTCAACTAACAATCACTGCATAGGCCAATGAGAAACTCAGACATCACTGACACTGATTATAGCTGAAGAAATCATATTGATATGGTTTGGCTGTGTCCCAACCCAAATCTCTTCTGAACTGTAGCTCCCATAATCCCTACATGTCACGGGTGGGACCCAGTGAGAGGTAATTTTATCATGAGGGCGATCACTCTCATGCTGTTCTCAGGATAGTGAGTGAGTTCTCATGAGATCTCATGGTTTTATAAGGGTTTTCCCCCTTTTGCTTGGCACATATCCTGCTGCTGCCATATGAAGAAAGACATGTTTATTTCCCTTTCTGCCATGATTGTAAGCCTCCTGACACCTCCCCAGCCATGCCAAACTGTGAGTCAATTAAGCTTCTTTTCTTTATAAATTACCCAGTCTTGGATATGTCTTTATTAACAGCATGAGAATGGACTAATACAGTAAATTGGTACTGGTAGAGTAGGGTGCTTCTATAAGGATAGCAGGAAGTGTGGGAGCACATTTGGAACTGGGGTACAGACAGAGGGTAGAATAGTTTGGAGGGCATAGAAGAAGACAGGAAAATGAGGAAAAATTTGGGACTTCCTAAATAATTGGAGGACTCAGAAAGACAGGAAGATGTGGGAAAATTTGGAATTTCCTAGAGACTTGTTGAATGACTTTGACCAAAATGCTCAGAGTGATATGGACAAGGAAGTCCAGGCTGAGGTGGTCTTTTAGTTCTGTCCCTAAAAATAAATGAATGATATGTGCTACCCTGGGCTTTTCTACCTTCCTCTTGACTGGAAGATGATGAGAACTGGAACAGTAGCCTTAGATCCAAAGATCAATATAACATGTTGGGTTTAGAAGGTCTGTTTACATTAGAAAGACACAAATGTATATATTTTTCATGCCATATATTAAGGGGTCTCTTTTATATGACCTATAACTTAAATCATTATATGAGCAATGCTATGATAATCACTTCACTTTTGCATTTGTAAATTTCTGATTATTTCTTTAAATTCCCTGAAGTAGAAATTCTTGTGCATATAACATATGTATTTTGAGGCATTTGTTACATATTTCTAAATAAGCCATTAGCAATGTATAAGAGTACTAATTTTCCCATGTCTACACTGCCTCTAGGTATTGTTAATTTTGTTTTTATCTTTGTCAGTTAATGGGATAAATATATTAATTTGCATTTAGTTGACTACTTGTGCAGTTAAATATTTTTCTTAAGTTAATTATTTGCATATTTTAAGTCATTTTCATAAAGCTATTTATAAAGTAAGCATATTTACCTTTCACTTTAGTTCTATTTTTGTAAATACTTCCCAAATTTGTCATTTACCTTTAATTTTTTAAGAATTTTTACTGTCATTGTCAAATAAAGTTCTACCAGTGGTTGTCTTTATATTTTGACCCACTGTGGTCATGCTTTCAAAGCCTAATATTAATAATTGTTCACAATAGTTTTCTAGTGTGATTTTTATTAATGATTAAATCTTTAGTTCCTATGAAATTATTTTTGATATATTACCTAATTTTATTTTTATTTTCATTACTACAGATGGGTAGCAAAGTTTTCTCATACCGTTTATACCAGTTCTACTCAACTATGAGCAATATCTCTCCTTTAAGATCAATTTGTAATTGTATACTCATGTTTTTGTGTGTCACAATAACTGAGGAGTGCTACTGACATTTAGAATCTGATAATCAGGAATGTTATGGTATATTATGAAATATGTGGGGTAATAGCACACAAAGGAAATATGTCTTGCTCAAAATGTCAAAAATGTACCAATTAGAAATAAAATACAGTCTTATTTTGCTGATTATTATTGTCACCTTTATCATATAATACATTTCAAAAGAAAGCTATATAGACATAAATTCTTAAACTATCTATTTTGTTCCATCCACTCGGCCACCTTGACATTGATCTGCTTGCCAACTTCTGTCTTTATCTCTCTGCATCACATGAGAGAGGCCAGGAAGCCATGGGTGTGGGAGTTGATGATGTTGATCTTGTGCAAGGGACACAGTGCGCGCCTTGCATTTCTGGAGCTGCCCATCTGGGCTCTGCCTGAATTTGGTATGGGAATCCATGGCGTTGTAGTCACAGGAGCATGTGAAGGAGTGGTCCAACTCGGAGATCTTGACCATTGCTTTGTCAGTGGTGATCATGTCACCAGCATGGACCTTGTCTTTGGTCAGGGACTCAATCATCTTGGTTCCCAGGTCATAGATGGTTGCCATCTTTGTGGTTTTGATGGTCAGTTTGCTCACCTTGGAGCCCATTCCTCTCACTGGTCTATCAATCTGAGTCTCACCCTCTTCTCCTTCGATGATCTCCATCTTCTCCTTGAGGCAAATGCCAAAAGGTGGCCAGAAAGCCTGTGTCAGTGCCTCAGTCTGGCTCATTTCCAGGAAGACCTCACTGCTGGTGACGGCTGTGAACAAGGTGTCAGGTCCCAGAGCCTACACCATGCCTACAGCAATGGCTGTCTTTCCTGTGCCCAGTTGATGAGCAATGAGAACTTCCTACTTGACTGTTTTCCCTTTATGGATCATCTCCAGCTCCACATCAGGGCCCACTGTGCAGCAAAGCTGACCCACCATGCCCTGGGAAGCCTGTTGAGCCTCCAAGGCATCATCCAGGCCCAGTCCTCAGATGTGGGAGTGAACACCTCTATGCTTAATCCTCCTCACATCATAGATCTCCAGGACCTTGGTCATGGCCATCGCAGTTGCCATGATAACTCACCAACCACCAATGTCTTTCCTTACTATTATTTATTTTGTAGCACGTCCTCATCATTCTCAAATTTATTATTTTGATCAATATCTTTTTTCTTTTCCTAAAAAAATGCTTTGAGAACCATTGTCTCATATCTTGAGCAACCAGATTTATTCTTTTTCTAAATTGAATAATTAGGCAGTATACTTTCTCATCCTTAAATATTTGAAAATGTATTTCTGCTGCTCTCATAGGTGAATAATATCTTGGCTGAGTATGTAATTATATTGTCATTTTGTTTCTCCCCCAAACTCCATAGCCATTGTTCAGTTGTTTCCTGGCCTTTGATGTTAGGGAGAAATGACAAAAGTAGTATTCATTTACTTTCGGGTTAACCTGTTGTGATTTTCTTGTGTTCTTGTTGGTTTGTTGGAATTGATAGTTATAGAAATTTTCCTTTTTTGCTATTAAAAAGTAATGCATAGGTCATATTTCTTTTCATTAATTTCATCAATTTATGTCATATATAGATATGAACCATATATATGAATATATTAGTTTAGTTATCAAAAGATAGCTATGTGATTTAGTTACTAAAATATATTACATGAAATAGCTTTAGGCGTTTGAATGAATAAAACCTGGTTTTGAGTCCCAACTCTGTTGTTTACTAGCTACAGGACATTGGGGATTCCACAAAATCACTATGATTCTATTTCCTAATCAGTAAAGTAATAATAATATTAATATCAACTTAGCAGGGTTGTTGAGAGGAGTAAATGCAATATAACATAACCTATTTAAAACAGCTCTTGGCATGAAAGAACCCCTCAATACAATTAGGAATTTTAAATCCTTTCCTACTATCACATTTTAAAATCTCATGAATATGTTACTCATCTCCAAAAACTCTTCCCTGATTTTATTTTGCACCCCTTTATCACTCTTTGCCATTAGTTTTTCAGTTTTATACATATATTATTAAATATAATTTAAAATACACAATTATACATGGCAGATTTTTAAAAGGTTTTCTCCTATTTTTGTTCGTTTTGGGTTTATTTGCTTTTGAGTCAATCAATTTCATAGATCATTTAAAATCCAGAGAAACTTTTCCTAGGGGAAGTAAATTGATAAACTTATGGCAGAAACTGTGTTCCTGCTTTGTTCAATTTTATTCTCTCTTACCACTGGAACTCTCTCAAAGATATATACCTAAATTAATTCTCTGGTGATGGTATGAATGAATACCCTTTGGCAGATACATCTATGAGCTCCTTGTAACAAACATTCTCCTTGGCTGAACAAGTATTTATATGCCATGGTTGATTCACGAGATGATGGCTAGTTTCCAGTATTGAGTGACAGCAGTTTTGTTTGAGCCAGCAAAGTGGTCACAAATTGTCAACCCACTGACTGTGGTATTTTTTTCTATTCAAATGCCTCTTAACACTGCATGTACTTTCTATTTTTCCACAGTTTCAACTATTCTTTGTTGGTTTTACTCCAGGGTCACTTCACTCATTTTTACTACTTTCCCTGTATTTACTTATGTTTGTGATTCCTAAGCCAGCTTAATGTTTATGCAACTGAACCTCAGTGTAAAGATCAGAATTGAAGAGAGGGCATAAAAACATGTCTAAAACTGCCAACCAGGGCATTAATTAATCAATCCATTCAGCAAATATTCATCTTTGTGCCAGAAGCTGAGATAGTTCTCAGAATAGAGTAGCAAACAAAGTATACATAGTCATTGCCCCCTCTTGCAGCTTACAGTGTAGTGGAATAAACAAAATTAACTTAATGACATAAATGAAAAATTACAATGGTGGCTTACTATTCTAGAAGAAGAAGGTAGAGAATGAAGAGAAAGGAGAGAGAGAGAAATAGAGAAAGGAGAAACACAGAGGGGAAACAAAGAAAACAAGGAGAAGGCAGGGGAACAGAGGGGTGAAGAGGAAAGCAGAGGAACGGAGGAGCAATGTCAAAGTGGAACCATCAATAGGAGACCAAAATAGAACAAACAACACCCTCTGAATTTATGGAAAAATTTAACAGTCATAGAACATCTTCGTGATTTGAGTTCACATAGTAAAGGTGATATAATTCTCTACTTACCAGGCACATCAATTACTTTTGACAATCTTGCTGAGCGTCTTTTCCCAACTACCACTCCTCTGTTTCTACTGTGTGTGTGTGTGTGTGTGTGTGTGTGTGTGTTTTTTTGATGTTTGTTTCAAAACACAACATTTTTGCTGAAAAAAAAACTGGCTTCTTAATATGGTCACCACATAAGCTTGTGAAAGGACAAGGAGTCCTGAAACAATTGTAAATACTATAACATAGATATTTAAACTTTAAAGCACATATAAGTGTTACTTTGCCAGCTCATTTTCATTGGGATGTATGCAGAATCAGAATGAAGATTTACAATCTATATAGCTTGCCTGGCATGGATTTGCCAAAAATAATAGGACCATTCTCTGTACTCCTGGTCTCCAACATAATAAAACCATGATTTTTTTTTTTTTTTTTTTGGTGAATCTAGATTCCCTAACAAAAACAAATATATTTCTGTCTGCTGTGTTGATGCCTGAAAATATGTCATGATCATTGTGAACATAAAAAATAATGTGAGAAAATGCTATTGTTTTTCACCCTAAAAAGACTAATGTAAAATTGCTTATTTGGCAATTTTTCAGATTTTTTTTCATATATGTATGTTACTAGCCCATCCTTCTGACTCCATTGCTGTCTTTGAAAGTGTACTTGCATTTTATTTTCTAAAATCTTCCTTTGATAGTATCTATCTACTTATCTATTCAAGCCTTTGTACAGAATTATTTACCTGAAGAATGGTTAATTATTCTTGTCTAAGTGCAGAGAAAAACTTGAATCATAGCTAAAACCTGAAACTCTTTAATGTTTAGAAATGTGTTCAAGATGTAGAGATTAAATCTCTACCGTTTTACTTACTGGTTGAGTGATTTAGACCAAATTACCCACTTCTCTGAACCTCAGTTCTCTGACGTATTAAATTGGGACAAAAAAGTACCTACCTCATAGATCTGCATGAAGATTGAATAAGATCGTGCATGAAATGTGCTTAGTAAACAGCATGACCTGTACTAAATGCTCTGAAAGTCACATTACTCATCAAGGATCCACCCCAATAAATTAACCCATCCATATTTATTTTTGTAGAAAACACTGCCCATTGTGTACAGAATCTCCATCATATCATCCAAACAGAATCTGCCTGACCATGTGAACAATGGTAAGTACTGATGTGTTTGTGTAGCTCTTATGGGTTGAATAATGGGATTGGTAAAACTTTAAAAAGTACTGTGCAATGTTTACCTGTGTAACAAAACTGCACATCCTGCACATATATCTTGGAACTTAAAATTAATTTTTTTAAAAAAGTACAAAAAAAAGTAATGTGCAAAGATTCCAATGCTTTCTAACTCTAGTGGCTGGGAGAAATTGGCAGCATAGGGCATGAGAGGGCTCAGATTGTGAAAAAATCAAAGATTCCCTGATGAGCATTCCAAAAAAATAATAAATAAAAGTATTTTTAATATTTTTATTAAACTATTTTTTCAAATTCATTAAAAATGTCATTTAAGACTATCAGGATTTTTAAATTTGCTGATCAGCTGATTACTTTAAAAATGAATTGGCTTTTGTTCATGACCAGAGATAGCTCACTGACTGATTAATCTGACATTCCAGTTTACCCTGTCTGCTAAGCTATCAACTAAACAGGCTCAGTTTAAGATTTCTCAGTCATGAATTTATTGAAGCAGCTTACAAAATTGCTCTCTCATTTCCTGTTGGCCAAAACTATGTCCGAGCTTGCAGCTGCCAGCCCTGTTAGGCTCAGCTATCTAACAGGTCTAGACTTACAGACCAATACTTAGTTCTGAAGGTCATCTGGCTAGCATTCAGTCCAAAAGTATTCTGATCAGAATTGATGCCTACTATGAGGAGTCCACATTCCTGATAGGAATTTGTCTAAACTCCCAGAGCTCCTGGTGACCTCTCATAGGCCTTTGCATATGGATATAAATTTAGCTTATTCTCAGAAGAAAGAGAATGTGCCCTTGGCCTATGTTTATTTTCAGCATAACTGAATCTGTAATGTAAACTTTCATTAGTCAGATATTTGATAGCATAGCATCTGAATGGATCAGCAACTGTAAACATCTAGAGCTTAAGAATTATAATAGCTAATATCAGTTGGGTGTCCATTATGTGCCAAGCATTTTATAAGGTCTACTTAAATGTTCACAGCAGCCCTTTGAAGTGGAACTATTATTGTATTCCCATTTTACAGATGATAAAATGATGAATTAGATTGAATTTCTCAAGATCTGCACTAGTAATGAGTGAGGACAAAATATTAAACTCAAGTCTTTATGGCTCTGGAACATCGGGTCTTAAGAACAATACTGCTCTGCCCAGAATAGCAGTTTTGTTTTACCTGTAACTCTAAAACGCTGAAAGATACTAAGTGCCTTTTGAATTATCAAAGCAAGATTTCTAGTTTTTCTGGCTTAGCAGTGTATATCTCATCTCATGTATAATGTTATATAATATATTATATTTATTACAATATGATAAGGGCCATACTATCAGTTTGAACAGAGAGATTTCAGAGCACTGGGTGGTGGCGACAGCTCCAGTAGAACTGATAATGTGATAATACCAGTAATAATGCTAAGCAAAGAACAGGAGAAGGGAGTTCCATTCAGGGAAAATATTATGAACAAAAGTTCAGAAAGGTATGTCCAAAGTGAAGACACGTCTCAGGAAAAGGACATATAATTTGTTGTGGCCAGAGCAAAGTATGTATAAAAAATGGAAAGACTGGGAGTAAGATTATAAATTGTGAAGAATGGATGATTATTAATAATGGTGTGCGTGTGTGTGTGTGTGTGTGTGTGTGTGTGTGTGTTAAAAGGTGGTGGTGGCTATAGTCAAGAGATAGGAGGAAAGATTATGAATGATATGAATGATGACTATATATATATATATATACACACATATATATAAACTATCTCTGGTTTCCTTCATACTCTGTGACCTTGGACAAGTTATTTAGCATTTTTCAGCCTCGGTTTTCTAAAATTAAATGAGGAAAATAATTCTTACCTTGCTCTGTTGTTAAAAAGATTAAAATTAGATTAAATAAACAAGATACAACCATAATGTATAGAATATAGTTGGTGTACAGAAGTGGTAAATATGCTTTCCAACCTTTCCTGAACTGATTATTCACTTTATTTGAATATCTCGTTACTCACTTAATTTGGATGAATACCAATTTACTATATTTGCACGAGCAAAACTGAATCAAATTCTCCTAAGCTGAGTGAGGTCTAACATCTTTCTCTGCTCATATGTACCCATATGTGTACTACTGCAACAGAGCACAATGAGAATGTATTATCTTAAAATAACTAAGAAGCTAAGGTATGAAACTTATGGACAATTGCCAAGAAACCTATGAATATAGATGTGTTTTGTCATTCATTTATTTGGAATTAATTAATTCATTCATCCAATGAGCATTTACCAAATAAATACTGTGTACCAGGTACCATACTGAGTGATAGCAATTCCGAGATAGCTAAGATGTGTCTCCTTTCCTCACAGTGTCCTCCCATAGTCTAATTGCACATAACCCATAATTCATTTCAGTGACTTATAAATCAGAACATTTTCATGCAGTATATTTTTTTCTTAGCAAACACACATACCCAAACATATATACACAACATCTAGACATTTTAAGATCTTTGTCAAAGCCCATACAGAATATCTAAAGGTCCTATGGGTCCATTATAAGTTATGGTTCAAATTTATTTTTTATACTAGTCCCTGAACTTCTCAATAATCTCTTTTGAGAACGCTTTTATCTTTTTGTCTCTTAGAGGGAGGTCACTCTAAGTGCCTTTTAATGTGTGCTGAAGAAAGGGCAGCACAGCTGACGCCTGATTTAAAATTTGATCTTCTCCTTAATGTCACAAGGACATCCTGAGACAATGACTGAGGGGCTATGAACCAGTACCCAGCTGGATCCCTGATACTTACATTGGCAGATGCATTATCAACACAGACATTGATTTACAGTGAATTAAGTAAGCAATTTCCATTTTCAAGCCTACAATTCCACTTTAGCAACAGGAGATCTTAACCAGTATTGTTATAGGTAAATTCTGATTGTGTTAAGGAGGGTGCCTGGACAATCAGGGAGACGGAATAGGAAATTAGAGTTAAGAGTTTTGTTCTCATGGTCACCTTGAGAAACTTCCATCATGACTGGGTCTCAGTTTCTAAAAATCAAATTTTACTTGCTGTTTTCCTGAAAGAGAATTTTTGGATAACTGACTTGCTATGTATCACTCTCTCAAGGTAAGTATATGCAAGGAATTGCTGTAGGTGCAGGATTTTGCAAATTGCTGAAACAAAACACTGGGTTGGCCTTGAAATATACTACTTCTCATGTGTATAGCCAGCAAACTAAAGAGCAAAGTGAACTACTTAAATGCCCTCATTTCCAGCAGATTGATTGAGCATGGCAGAGGAGGAAGGAAGAAAGAGAGAAAATCTTATGTACAAAGTCATTGTAAGGCATACAAAAATATTAATATTCTGTAATAACTCTTCTGGGTATCATTCCTCTACCTTAAATATTTGAACTACATATTGCTGAGATTTGATATTGACAAATATTTTAAACAATTTGTAACCAGAATTTTATTGGGCCAAGTTATGAATACAGTTTTTTCCTAGAGTGTTCTCTCTTGTTTTCATAATTTTACTAATAACATAATTACATAGCATTTTACAGTTCACATATAAGTCAGTTCATTTGAGCTGGTATTATTTTCCTTATTTCACAGATGAAGAATTAAAGCTGAGGGTATTGCTACTTGCTATGATTCCCTAGCTAGGACTAAAATTCTGGCATTCTGCAATCACTTCCAGTGGTCTCTCCACCACAGCATGCTGTGTATACTAAACTATGGCACAGGTGAAGAAAGCTATGGAACTTGAGAGATTCAAAAGATTAATTTTGTCCAAAGGCCTCAAGGAAAAATGTCATTACTGAGGTGGGATACTAGAATTACGAAATTTACTTATATTAAAGAACATTCAAAACATTGACACTTTGTGTTATTTTTAAACTCATGGTGATACCCAAAGGTTCTCAAAATAAATAGCTTCTAACATTTTATTGCAGTATTTTCTAGACTCTGTGGGAGGAGTTCCATAAAAACAAGGGCAAACACCTTTGGGAAATGTTGCATATGATATCGTTTTCTTGGAGATTCATAGAGCACATAGTAAATAAAAGGCTTTGAAAACTCCTACAAAAAGAAAATTTGTTCAAGTTTGTTAAACTCGGGTTTTCTTTATTTTAAAATCTAACACCTGTTAGACTTCTCCTGAAATGCTAATATTTGTGTGAAACACAATTCGCAAAATGGAAAGCAATCTTCCTCTTAAAAAGAGTCTTGCCTATCACAGTTGTTTGGTTATTCTAATGACATTTTCATCTTATTGACATGTAAACCTTCTCTGACAATTGACAGGTAAATCATCCATGAGAAGAATAAAATATTCCTGAAACTTTTAGGATAAATACACATTTATTCAGGAATATTAGACATTCATCTTTATAAGAGCTGAAGGCTGGAAAAGTTAGGTTTTTCTTTCGTGTAATTCCATTAGCAGAGGCAATTTGTATGGCTTCTGTCCCTTGTTCTTATTCAACTTTATAGCTTAATCAAATTCCAGTTGTGGGGTAATGACTTCTTTGTTGCTGTTGGAATATAACTCCTTTATGAGCTGTTGGATTAGATTGAATGTTACTTATACTGATGTACCTACTAGAATAAAGCTACATATCCATGTGGTTTATGGCAAAGTCTCCCTTGAAATATGAAGTCATCCTTGATGTCCAACCCCTAGAAAAGGTGTGCCTATTTAACACTAGAAACAGAAAATATAGGAGAGAATCCTAAGTGTGTTATAGACTGAGAATCTCTCTTCTTTCGATTGATCAAGATGTTAGAAGGTATTCCTAGATAGTGCGTTTGAGATTTTGTCCTTTACATGAAAGAATTCTGAAACATAGGAAATAAAAAAAAAATCTAGGCAAGTTGTTGAAGGTGTACAAGATTTTTGTGACTCAAATACTGATATTATAAAACAATGAATAGAATTGGTGCTAAAGCCCTCAAACCCTGAAAACAAGCTAGTCATAACAGGATTCAAGAGTTGAATAGTTACCTCTTAAGTTTCATTCCTAAGCTCTCACTGTTTCTTCAGCCTTCTGTGATACATATGTATTGAACATATTTCAGATTCCTCAATGGATTATTCTCTCTCATCTTCAATACTGTTTACATTATATTCTTTGTTTCTTGAACATTCTCCCTAGACCCTACACTTAAACTAATTTGATTAATTTCTATTCAGGCTTCAGTTCTTAAAATGTTATTTCTTCTGGGAAGGAGTTCTTGGTCTTTGCCCACTCTTCATATACATCAGGAGTTGGATGTCCTTTCAGTGTGATCTTGGAGCACCTTGCATTTTTACCCATCAAAACAATCACAAAACTGTATAGTAAATGTTGAGTCTGTGTCTCTTACTGAACTTTGATCTCCCTTATAGTAAGGGCTATGTCTTTCTTGTTCATAATTTTCTTTTTAACAGCACTTACCAGATAGTATGTCCTCCATAAACATTTGCATTTGCTGAATAGATATGTGATTGCACATGACATTTTGTTATTTTTCTATATGTTTTATGATATTTTTGCACAATTCTGTTGGAAATCCTAAGCAAAAACCAGTCTGACAAGGGGGAAAGATGAGAAGACATCATTGTGTCACAAACTAAGAGATCAGCATGACCTCTAATTTGCTTTTGAGGTAATCTGTACAAATTAGATCTTCTCTTTGTGAGTCTATCCCTTTCATTCTAGATTGTTATAATTGTTGAACCTTAATTCCAAAAATTAAAACGAAAACAAAAGGAAATTACAAAAACAACCTATTTGTTGATCTCTTTAAGAAATAAAAAGAATGCATTTGAAAATTGCCAGCAGTTTAGAGAAGTGTGAATGGAGATAATCTAAAATGTGATTTATTCACATTAGGTGTTTTTCAGATGCATGCAGTTAAAAGCCTTAACTAATGCCACCCAATATGAAGGTACCATTTATTTACAATGTAGGGCATGCTGTTTGCAAAGAAACCCCATTTTTACATTTTACTTTGCTGTCAGCTGCCCATGTCTATCTCTGGCTATTTGTTATGCTACTGTGGCCCATGAACAGAAATGATGATGCAAAGGAGGAATCAACCAGGCTAAGCAATTGAGCAGTTGACAAGGTGCCAGGAAAAAGTAGGAACAGAAGAAACTGATTTATATTTGGTTATCTGCCTGAAGCAAGAAGGTGGCCTCTGCTTTGTTTTTATTCACAATACTCTTAGCTTTTCTAGATTTCCTAGCTTGACCAAAATAATACGAAATTCCAGTGTTTTCCTGTATACAAAATGATATGAAAAACCACAGTATCTTTATGATTTGTAATGTGCTTCTGCCAAAATATTCATACCAATATTTTTGGTAAAGGAAATGGTACAGTTCTTTGAGATATGACATTTCAATAATTGTGTAGTTTGGTTATAAGGAAAGAAAACAGTTTCAGAAATGTTGACTGGTAACATTTTTCTGGAATGGTGAGACTATACTTATATTTTACCCCTGAACTTCATTTCTTAGCCTCAAATAAGATGAAATAGCCTAAGGTCAGATTGTTTGTCATGTGAATTGTGAAAAAATTAATCAATCCTCAATCAGTTAGTCATTAAGTAAGCATTGTGGATCTATCATGTCATGCCTATCCCTCTGCTAGATGTTACAGAAGGTAAAACAAAATAGAAATCTATTCACAGAACTTTTAAAAATCTTATAATCCTGTTGTGGAAAAAACAAGTCTAAAGTCAAAATGATGAGATGATTTTTCCAATTGTGAGTGCCAGGAATGTGCTACAAAATGTATTGTTGTGTAAATTCAGGAAAAGTAGCGATCACTGAGGGCTGAGGCTAGTAGCTATTTATGAAAACATTCTTCAGGAGTTGAATGTACTATTCAGGTCCTGAGGGTTTGTACTATGCTTTCACTTGCTAGAGGCTGAATGGACATTTTCCATTTTGTTTAAGAAATGCATATTCAGTTAAATATTTTAAATTGCTAGAAGGAAAGATGATGAACAGAGAAGAGGGGAAGATAAAGAATATTCCCTTAGATGAAGAAGACCAGCTTGATAATGGGGCTGGCCTGCCATTTTTGTTTGTTTTAATGCAAATTATGAAAATAACCTATATTAAAGTATAGGTTTATTTACTCACACTCTCCTTTTTGTGTACATTACTGCAGGAATACTGGACAGATTTAGAACTGTAGTTTGGAATAATAGAAAATGCATATAGCATTTGCTGTATGTCAGGAATTTTTCCAACCACTTTACAACTATTTATTTATTTCATGCTAATAACTCTGTAAGGCTTTATAGGTGAGAAAAATAAAGCACAGAGAGGTAAAGTAATTTGTCCAAGATCACGTAACTAATAAGTGGAAAAGCCAAGATTTGAACCCAGGCAACTTGGTTCCAGCTTTTAAATACTATGCATGGTGGCTTGCATTACATTTGGTTATTTGCAGGACCTCAACTGACTTCTAGGTGTATCTATATATGGTTAAACTTGTGTGCTTGGTAAGACTTTCCTTGGCCTCTATTATTTTGCCATATATTATGTAGGTTCTGAGGAAATCTGGTGGGAATGTTGGTCATGAGATCAGGGAGAAAGTTATATTATATATGTATGAAAAACAACTTTTTTGCTGTCTCTTAAATTATTATATAAATTGTTGAATCATCATCTGACTTCTTTGATTAGGCTCTTATGCAGCAGGGAATTGAGAACTATAAGCCAACAAGACATTGCTTGTACACTGTGATCACAACAGGGCAGAATTCTATGGCAGATACTGTCCAGAGTAGCTTTCCTGCACCTCCATCTTCTCATTTGTTTGCTCATACTGTGTCATGGAGTCTTTTTAGCAAGACTTATATTTATAAGTAACAATGGTTCTCACATTTTACGCTCCCCCAAATGCAAACCAACTACTACAAGAGTACTTAATGAATAATGGTAGATAGTAAAGCCATCCCTGGTAGATCTTAAGTTGGGTCACTTTCAGTTCATTTTGTTTTTGAACATCTATGCCCCGAATGTCAACATTTCTGTCAAGTTCCTTCTTGAATTGTTTTCTGAATTATCATCTGAAAGGAAGAGTCAAGCACATGTGCTAGAGGCATTTTTGTCAAGCATACTACATAAGGTCTTTGCTCTTTCACCTTTCCCACTGGTTCAGACTAATGCCCACCCTCATGCTTTCCTCATTGCTGACCCTGCTAAGAAATACCTTTGCAGCCGCCGTGCCCCTCAACTCGAGAACAGATCTCAAGGTATATTTGAAATGGAAAATAATTCACCTTCACTAAAATGCTGGGGTTCTGCATCAAAATGTTTGTTGATTTTGCTTTTGTTTGGGCAGGCAGAGGAAGGGAATTCCACTATGCCTGTCACAGTGATTGACAGAAATGAAGCATGGAAGAGAGCAACTGTGTTTATGAGCCAGAGAGGTGAAAACTAGACAAGACCTGGATCATATATTTTTAACAACTCAATAAATTTCTTTCACCTATTCCCAAAATCTTCACTTTCCAGCCAAAAAAGAATGACATCAAGTTTCCGCTAGAAATGAATTTTTGTTTGTGAAGGTTGGAAAGTTATAAGACTATAAAACATATTTTTAATGAAATTGCAATATCCTCCAGAGTCTCACTCAAATCTAGTCCTTGGGGCTATGGTATTCTTATAGGAAAGATAACCTTCCAGCAAGGTCTTTGTGCTACATCAGCAACCAAATTCTTCTAGATGGGTCCGAAACAGTCTCTTTGATGCTGAGTTCTGTATTGTTCTCTCACTGTATTAAAGCAAAGTCTGACTTATTTCACTGTCCCAAATCCTTGACATTCAGAGCGGAATCATTCAAGAATTGGTTATGGTAAATGTGTTTTGTGGAGGAGATTTGACAAGTTTAGAGGCCACCAATAGGCAAACTGTACCCGGATATACTAGTGATGGCTCATGTCTCATTTCTGAGGAATCATGAGGAAAGAGAAAGTTTGTCTTTGAAAGTTAAAACCCATTTTTTCGTTTTAATTATATATTAATTTGCTTTAGAGATATTCTGCTAAGCCTTATTGAGGCAATATAGTATAGCTGGAAGAGCATGAATTTTTTTTTAATTGCATTTTAGGTTTTGGGGTACATGTGAAGAACATGCAAGATTGTTGCATAGGTACACACATGGCAGTGTGATTTGCTGCCTTCCTCCCCATCACCTGTATCTGGCATTTCTCCCCCATGCTATCTCTCCCCAACTCCCCACCCCCGACTGTCCCTCTCCCATCTCCCCCTACAGACCCCAGTGTGTGATGCTCCCCCTCCCTGTGTCCATGTGTTCTCATTGTTCAACACCCGTCTATGAGTGAGAACATGCGGTGTTTGATTTTCTGTTCTTGAGCACGAATTTTTAAACAAAACATACAGATTGGAAACATGGCTGTGCAAAGAAGTAGATGTGGGCGAAGTCTTGGAAATAAATTAGCAGCTCAGACTCTATTTTATCCTCTGTAAATAGCAAATAACCTTACTGATTCTGCAGGGTTGTTCAGAATAAATGAGATATAAATATATAAATGAAATATAAATCTATGTCACTATAACAAATACTTAAGTCTCTACAATGTACATTTTTTGGTGGTGGTGTTTCTGTTTATCCTTAAAAGTGAATGGTATAAATCTTTTCCTCCCCTGTTTTCTCCTGTTCTTCACTTTTTACTGGGGCAAATTTATTTTGAAACATGATCTCAAGCATATGCGAGTGAATTCAATTGAAGAATAGTCACAAGAGACTCCTTTCCCAAACAGGTTGGCTAATTGTTAGCCATAAAATTAATAGCTCTCAAAAGAGAGTGAGGCATCCTGATTGCCATATAGGGCTGTAAGGGACAATAGGTGATGTAAGCGTTATTATCTATGTAACCCAATTTGGGAATAGTTGGTAAAAGGCCCACTTTAACTCAAGATTTTTCACCATAATAGCTGCTGCCACCTTCCCCCCTTTGCCTAACATGGACCTGTTTATGTGGTTGTGATGGTTAATACTTGAGTGTTAGCTTGATTGGATTGAAGGATACAAAATTTTAATCCTGGGTGTGTTTATGAGGGTATTGCCAAAGGAGATTAACATCTGAGTCAGTGGGCTGGGGAAGGCAGACCCACCCTTAATCTAGTGGGCACAATCTAATCAACTGTCAGCAAATATAAACCAGGCAGAAAAATGTGAAAGTTGAGACTGGCCTAGCCTTGCAGCCTACATCTTTCTCTTATGTTGGATGCTTCCTGCCCTCGAATGTCAGACTCCAGATCTTCAGTTTTGGGACTTGAGCTGGCTCTCCTTGCTCCTCAGCTTGCAGAAAGCCTAATGTGGGACCTTGGGATCGTACAAGTTAATAATAATCTTCCCTTGATACATATATATATATATATATATACACACACACATACATAAATACATACATATATATGCAAACTGTATATATATACACACACACACATACACAGTTTGATTGGATGATATACATATATAATCCTATATATATATACAGTTATATGTATATAATCATATATATATATATATATATACAGTTTGATTGGATATATACATATATATATGCAAACTGTGCCAGGATATACTTGTGATAGCTCATGTCTCATTTCTGAGGAATCTTGAGGAAAGAGAAAAGTAAGTTTTATATATATATATGTATATATATATAAAACTTTTTATATCCTATTATGTATATTGTGTATATGTATTATATTATACACATTATATATATGTGTGTATATATATATATATATATATATTCCTATTTTTCTGTCCCTCTAGAGAACCCTGACTAATATAGAATTTGGTACCAGGGATGGTTCTAGAGAAACAGAATATTAAGGATGGAGTTATTTCGTTTGATTTGGGGTTTCTGGAATTGACTTCTTAATATAATTAGACCCCCAAATCCTAAGGACTTTACTTCTAATAGTATGGATAACACTGATAGTCCTTGGCATGAACTGTTTAGAGAGTTATGCAAAGTAAATGCATTTGACACTCCTGATTCACCATTGATGACAGGCAAAAAGTTTAGTGATTCTATACATAATACCTCTGACCATATGTGGAGAACCAAGGAACATAACGAAGCTGGTTGGTTGCTCCTAAGTTCAGTGGACAAAGTGATGAAAGAAAATGATGAACTCAGGAATTCTGTTTCATGGCTTCAAAAGCATATACTGAGCCTCAAATCTGCTAAGATTGCCTAGAGTAAGAGTCTTATCTTCTGTAAAGAAAGAGCTGAAATTGTGTAAAAACAGACAAATGCTCTTAACATGTGAGTGGCTGATGTGCAACAAAATGTGCATGCATAGCCTCATTAGGTGTCTACTGTTAAAGTGAGGGCATTGATTGGAAAATAATGGGACACTGCAACTTGGAATGGGGAAGTGTCGGAGGACCCTGATGAAACTGGGAACACTGAGTTTGTAAACTCTGATGAACTTTTTTGCCAGAAGGAACCTCATGCATACTAGTGGTGAGATCCCCCTCCCTGACCCACGCTGCCGTCAGCCTTTCCACATTTGTCTAAGGAGATAATTGCTGCACTGACTGAGGCAACAGTGATGGCCTCCCCCTGAGGCAGTTGCCATGATTCTCCTCAGGAACCACCCCAAAACCTCTGTTTGCTTCTAGACATATAACTAAAATCCCAATGGACCTCTAGGGGTGAGGTTGAGAGTGTGACCCATGAGGAAATGTATTACATTCAAAAGAACTGTTTGAGTTTGCTAATTTATATAAACAGCAATCTCAAGAACAGGCATGGGAAAGGATATTAAGGGTATAGTAAAATGGTGGAAGGAACATAGAGTTGGATCAGGAAGAATTTATTGATTTGGGTCCACAAGTAGGGACTCTGATTTTAATGTTGCAGCTCAGGGAGTTAAGAAAAGTTCTAATAGTTTATTCGCTTGGTTAGCCAAAATATGGATTAAAAGATGGCCCACTGTGAGTGAGCTCAAAATGCCTGATCTACCTTTGTTTAATGTAGAGGAAGGGATCCAAAGGCTGAGGGAGATTGGGATGGTGGAGTGGATTAGTCACTTTAGACCTACTCATGCCAGCTGGGAGGGTCCAGAAGCTATACCCTTGACCAATACCTTGCAAAATTGATTTGTGAGAGCAGAACCTGCATCTTTGAAGAGCCATGTAATTGCTGCTCTCTGTATGTAAGATCTAATGGTGGCTACGGCAGTCACTCAGCTACAAAATTTAAATACAATGGGAATAATTGGATCCAGAGGTTGCAGGGGCCAAGTGGTGGCACTCAACTGTCAGAGGCAAGATGGGTGTAGCTATTGTAATGGACAGCAGAGGCAAAGCGGCAATCAGAATAGTCTGACTCGTGTGGAGCTCTGGCATTCGCTAATTAATCATGGTGTTCTTAGAAGTGAAATTGGTAGGAAGCCTACTGTATTTCTATTTAATTTATACAAACAGATAATTTCTAGGCCAAATGGACAAAAGACTAATTTGAATTATAAAACCAGAATCACGGCCCCTCAATCAATTTCCAGACTTGAACCAGTTTACAGACCCAGAACCCCTTTAATGAAGAGGAGGCTGGGTTTCCTTGATGAAGTACCCCACTACGCTACTGACAATTTATGCAGTGGATATTTCTCTTATCCTTCCCCAAGGAAACCTCCAGCCTTTTACTAGGGTACCTGTGCATTGGGGAAGAGAAATCAGACATTTCAGAGACTAATGGACAGTGGCTCTGAACTGACGTTGATTCCAGGGGACCAAAACGTCATTGTGGTTCTCCAGTTCTGTCCCTCTAGAGAACCCTAATACAGTAGTGAAGAACATAAGAGTACAAGCTTCCCCAGCTTTGCAAAGAGGTGAAGATTAGCTTTATATCTGTCATGAACATATTACATGATACCAGCTGTGTAAATTGTAATAGATATACCATGTATTCTTTGTTCTGTAACAGTATGGGAATTACAAAATGTCCATAAAGTGCAAAAAAGAAAAATAACCATGAGCAGTTTTAGGCATCTCAATTGATGAAACAATTTACAAAATATCTACCCAGAAGTTCTTCTTCACTCCACTTCAGCCCTCACATATTTGCTGTTTTAATTTAGTTTTGACATATATTTATTCAACATATTTTACTCAACACCTTTATGTGTGAGGCACACTTCTAAGTGCTGTGTGCTTAGATAGCACACAGCTATCTAAGGATAGGAAAGAACAAGACAAATGAAGACTCTGTTCTTGTGAACCCTACATTGCAGTGAGGGTGAATCCAACTGTAAAAAGTTAAGCAACTACAGATTGTGACAAAACCTATGATAAAAATAACATAGCGATGAGATAGATTGGTTGGAAGTCTCTAGATTATATTGGATGGTCAAAGGCTTTTTTGGCAGTGATATTTAAACTAAAGTCTAAATGGTAAGAATAATCCAGCCATGCAGAGAAATAGGAGCAGAGGTGGAGGAAGCAAAGAGACCCTCTGATATGAGAAACAGGCATGCTTAAGGAATCAAAGAAATCACTTTGGCTGGGTTGTACCAAACAAGAAAAAAAGAAATAACAATGAGGCCATGTATAGCCATATAGGTCAAGATGAGCAGTCTGAATTTGATTGGGCAACAATAGAAACCATTGGAAAGTTTGAAGTCAGAGAATAATGTCCAATATATATATTGAAATGCAGAATAATGTCATATATATATATATATATATATATATAGAGAGAGAGAGAGAGAGAGAGAGAGATGGAGTTTCGCTCTTGTTGCCCAGGCTGGAGTGCAATGGCGTGATCTCGGCTCACCGTAACCTCTGCCTCCCGAGTTCAAGTGATTCTCCTGCCTTAGCCTCCCAAGTAGCTGGGATTACAGGCATGTGACACCACGCCCGACTAATTTTGTATTTTTAGTAGAGATGGGGTTTCTCCATGTCGGTCAGGCTGATCTGGAACTCCTGACCTCAGGTGGTCTGCCTGCCTCAGCCTCCCAAAGTGCTGGGATTACAGGCATGAGCCACAGCATGGCCAATATTTTTAATCAATTACTATATTTTTGTGGTTGATGGATTTTCAGGTGAACAAGAAGGAAAACTGAAAATCTTGTTAGGAGACACTGGAGGATTCCAGGTGAAAGATGATCAAATCTAAATTATGAGAATAGATTTTAACAGTGGAGGCAAGGTTAAATGTAGATTCAGGGAATATTTAGAAGATAGTGTTGCTAGGAGTCTTATTGCATGGAATATAGGAAGTGAAGGAAAGAGAAATCAAAAATTATTTCTAAGTTTGTAGTATGGGCAACAGGTGAAAGATTGTTGTATTTTGCTGTAGTGAAGCAGATGGAGGAAATTTTTTTTGTTTTTTACCTGTTATATTTAAGAAGCCTATTACCACTTAAGTAGAGATGAAAAGGTGGGAGTTGGATATACAAGTCTAAATTTCCAGCCTGGAGATAGAGATAGCAGGCTGAACCAACGTATCTAAATTAGATCACCTAACAGACACTAGAAACAGTGATTATCAGAAGGCAGAGACCTAGGATGCCCCCAAAATTTATGTCCATATTTGCATATATTTATTTATACTTCTCTTCCTCTCCCTTGTCTCTCTTCCTATCTCATTTTCTTCTTTACCATGGCTTCTTCCATCACTGAGTTTAAAATTTCTATGATAATCGAGACAGAAGCTATCAGTAACCTTTTTGTTAGAGATCACAGTGAAGCAAGGAGATTGACTGTCGTATTTCTCTTAGGCATTTTAGTCAGGTTCAGTCTATTTCAAGTGAGTGTAGTGAACAGCTACAGATGTGAATACAAAACACATCTGTGTCATAGAAATCTGGTAAGTAATAATGGGATATCACCTCAAGTAGCAATGAGCACATATAGCAGCCATATCTTTCTGTCTGAATATAACATGCTACCAGAAGTCAGTGATCCTTGAGGAAATATCTAATTCCAGGCAAAGTGCAAGGTCATCTTGGAACAAATAACTTATGGAAGAAAGTAAGGAAGTGCTTAAAACTGAGGAAACATAACAAAAGAATGTACAGGCCAACATAATAAGGCTCTCAGAGGCCAAAGCTGGGAAAATTTATTTACAAAATTGATTTATAACACATTGAATTAAAAATAACCTAGAACTTCATAAGAGTATTCACATTCACAGAAAAAAATGGTAGCATGGGAGGAGAAGGGGATATATCTATCTTCTTTATAGAAGAATACCAATTTATGAAAAAGAAGAAAAGATAAAATTAGAAAATCTTGATTTGCAATTACTAATTTAATGACTGATTATGGAAAGGATTATCAATGATGCTAAAACTCTATGGTGAAAAGTTTTGAGGAGTAGGGTATTACATTGTTTCCAAGACTTCTCTCAATGAAAAAAATGTGCCTTCACATTAGAAAAAGGGCTGAAACAATTAACTATATGAACAGAGAAAATCATCAATATGGAACAAACTGACATTATGTAGTTCCTAATAAGATGCTGAGAAGAGAAGAGTACATTATCTATGTAATATTCTTGTAAAAATGTTTGACCTGAATCCACTCAGGAAGAAACAATAAAACAAACCTATATGGTAGAATAGTCTATAAAACAAATGACCTGCAATCCTCAAAATTGTCAGCATCATCAAAGACAAATCACACACACACACACACACACACACACACACACACACACCGGAAAAATGTTCTTATTAAAGGTAGTGGAAGAAATATGACAAGTAAAAAAGACATGTAATTCTGAATTAGATCCTGAGTTATAAAAGGACATTATTGGGAATTTTGAGTATGGACAGTGTAGAAATATTATTGTATTCTCCAATGATATTCTGCCCCCTGATGTCTACATTTTTGTGTAGTATCTTCCCATGAGCATGGGTGTGGTCTGTGACTTGCTTCTACCAATGGAATATGGCAAAGGTGATTCAATAGTCACTCCTTGATTATATTACATTATAATCACCTGGTATTTTATCATCATTTGATTATTACAATTATCCAGTAATTAAGATAGGGAAACTAAGGTTCAGTGATTATAAGTAATTTGCCCAAGATTACATAGTATATTTGTGAAAACCAGGATTCACACACAGGTTACTCTGACTTCAGCCTCTGTTCCTGTAACCACTTTCTCTCCTATGTGGAGTAAGCATGCACAGGATATTGAAGGAAGAACAAATGTTAAAGGGCTATTACAGTAATTTAGAAGGAGCGGATTATGACAGTGTTTCTCAAAGTGTGGTCCTCAAACTGGCAGCATCAGCATCGCCTGGGATTGTGTTTAACATACAAATTCTTGGGCTGCATCCCAGTCCTACTGAATCAGAAGCTCTGAGAGTTTGACCCAGCAATGTTTGTTTTAACAATATTTCCAAAAGATGGAAATTCTGATGCTCACTCAAATTTTAGGAACATTAGATGAAAGCAATAGTACAAGATGAGAGGCAAGGGAATATACAACATCATTTGGAGACATTATGGGGAATATTAGAATTGAATTGTTACCCATGTTTGAAGCATGAGCAATGGGAAGAATAATGGTGACACAGAGAGAAAGATCTGCCTTTTGTTTCTCCAGTAATTTGATGTTAGGGAACTTTTGATACATACATTCAGAATACACAAAAACAACTTAGTAGTGAGTGGTAGGTTATTTTCATTCCTGCTTCTCCAGCTATCCTAAAAGTTAAAGCAAAGCATCAACATGTTTGTATTCTGCACTGAGGTAAGCAGAAGGGGGTGGCAGCAGTGGGAAGCGTGTAGTACAATTAAGCATAAAAGAAAAAAGAAATGATGCAGGGCTCCTGTGAAAATGGAAGGACTTTAGAAGTTAATTTTAAATACATGCACATGTGTTTGCTATGATAGCATGAGTCAAGAAGATGACTCTATTAATAAAAGCAGTATTATAGCAAATGGAAGTAATAAAATCCTGCAGCATTTACTGGTCTACATCAGAAGCCCTACTGCTCTTAGATGCTTTCCTTTCAACCTTACTGGAAATTAAAAACTAAGCCCCTTGTGAGGAAAATCTGTTCCACCTGAAATAGTATCAAAAAACTTCATCTCAATCAAATTAATTGCATTAGTATTTGCCATGGCTAGAGAAACACTGGGAGTTAATGATAAATCCATCTTAAGTAGACTAAGTTTCTGAGCAATTGCTTTGATCAACTAGACTAATAAGACCAACGTATTTGGATAGCACTTGGTAGTTTTCAAATTATTTTAGCATCTGTTATCTTAATTAAACTAAAAAGTTGGTGAGTCAGGCAAGGAAACTATTGTTGTTTCCATTTTATGGTGAAGGGGATGAGGATTCATAGAGGTTTCCTATGATAAAGGCCTTGTTTTGGTTGAAATTCTCATTTAGTTATCATTCTAGGCCAAATTTACCCTGTAGAACTATACTAAATACGTTACCAAGGGCAAATCACAAGATGAATTATACGTAAGGGGATTACTCATTCTCTTAGGCAAATATACTCTGGGAGGGTTATCCCACAGGTTGTGAGATGAGACTATATATGTTTGGGTATTTTTTTTTATTGAGATAACAAAACTGTACTTCTTTTTTATTTTTCTAATTTCAATTGTTTTGGGAGAACAAGTGTTTGGTTGCATGGAAAAGCTCTTTAATGGTGATTTCTGAGATTTTGATGCAGCCATCATACAAGCAGTGTATCTTTTATTCCTCATCTCCCTCTCATACTTTCCCCCAAGTCCCTAAAGTTCATTATGTCATTCTTATGCCTTTGCATCCTCGTAGGTTAGCTCCCACTTATAAGTGAAAACACACTGTATTAGTTAGGATTCTTTAGAGAGACAGAATTAATAGCATATCTATCTCCTATTATATAGGTATATATGTGTGTGTGTGTGTGTGTGTGTGTGTGTGTGTGTGTGTGTGTGTGTGTATATGGGATTTTATTAGATATTAACTTACACCATCACAAGGCCACGCAATAGGCTGACCACAAGCTGAGGAGCAAGGAGAGCCAGTCTACTACAAGCAACTACGGCTAGTCTGAGTCCCCAAACTGAAGAACTTGGAGTCTGATATTCGAGGACAGGAAGCATCCAGCATGGGAAAAAGATGTAGGCTGGGAGGCTAGGCCTGTCTCTAGCCTCATGTTTTTCTGCTTGCTTTATATTCACTGGTGGCTGATTAGATGGTGCCCACTCAACTAAGGTTGGGTCTGCCTTTTCCAGCCCACTGACTCAAATGTTAATCTCCTTTGGCAACACCCTCACAGACACACCCAGGATCAATATTGCATCCTTTAATCCAATCAAGTTGACACTCAGTATTAACCATCACAGGTCCACCCTTTGTCAACTTGAACTTATAAACATCTCCTGAGATCATACAGAATCTTCAAATAAAGACAATAATAAGGTCATAATTATGCCTAACATAACGCAACTACCCTTCATAGAACCAGAAACACACTCATCCCCCAACCCAAAAACCATTACATAAAGTTAACAATACTTAAATGCTGATATGAAGTCAATAAATCTTATGTAACATGAGAAAGGAAAAGGTTATAAACTGAAGATATTTTCTTAGTACAAGTGTATACATGCACGAACATTTTTCTAACAGAAGGAAATACTCATGACAAATACAGTCCTTGTTTCTGCAACCAGTCGTGCAGTCATAGCTGGTATTGATGACTACCTTCTTCTCCTCTCCATTCTGTATTCCCTTTGCCTTCAGCAAGCAACTCAGCAGGTCATGGTTTTCTTCCTGGTGGAGTGACCCAAACCTTCATTCCTGAAGGGTCTGGGCTGGTTTGTAGTCCTGCCTGGATTGGACTGTTGTAGTTTCCCATTGACCTTAATCACAGAGCATGGTAATAGTAAGAGACACCCTAATGGATCTCCTGTAATCCATGCGTACTCTTCCTTACCTCCGTTTTGGAGTAGTAGACTGATTTCATCTTGATAGTCCAGGTCAATCACCCCAGCTAACACTGTAACTGCCTTCTTAGCCTGTTTACTTAAAGGTAAAAGGAGCCCGAAGTATGCAGGTGGCCATCTTAACTTCCAGTTTAAAAGGATCCTTGTGTCTTCTGGTGGCAGTGTTCCTCCCTTTGGAAATAAGACTTCTAGGTCAGTGGAACATAATGTTGCGGGAACAGGAGGCAAAAATTTTGCTAATGGATCACTCTGGGTGATGGTGAGTGGTGCTGCTTCGGCTTCCACCTCTTCATTCCTGGACCCATGAATCCTGGCTATGAGAGAAATGGTACCATATAGTGGATGCTGATTTAGAGCATACATGGCCTTCTGGAGAACTTTACCAGAGCTCTGCAAATTATTTTCATCTAGTTGGTGGTGTAATTGTGACTTCAAAAGGCCATTCCACCGTTCTATCAATCCAGCTGCTTCAGGATGATGGGGAACAAGGTAAGACCAGTGAATTCCATGAACATGAGCCCACTGTTGCACTTCTTTAGCCATAAAGTGAATGCTTTGATCAGAGGCAATGCTGTGTGGAAATCATGATGGTGAATAAGGCATTCTGTGAGTCCACAGATGGTAGTCTTGGCAGAAGCATTGCTTGTAGAATAGGAAAACCCATATCTGAAGTGTCTATTCCAGTGAGTACAAACCTCTGCCCTTTCCATGTTGGAAGAGGTCCACTATAATCAACCTGCCACCAGGTAGCTGGCTGATCACCCCAAGGAATGGTGCCACATCAAGGGCTCAGTGTTGGTTTCTGCTGCTGGCAAATTTGGGTCCTCACCAGTGATCATAGCCAACTCAGCCTTGGTGAGTGAAGGTCCATGTTGCTGAGCCCATGCATAACCTCCATCCCTGTCACCATGGCCACTTTGTTCATGGGCCCATTGGTGATGACAGGGGTGGCTGGGGAAAGAGGCTGAGTGGTGTCCACAGAATGGGTTATCCTATCCACTTGATTATTAAAATCCTTGTCTGTTGAGGTCACCCGTTGGTGACCACTTACCTGGGATACAAATACCTTCACAGTTTTTGACCACTCAGAGAGGTCCATCCACATATCTCTTCCCCAGATTTCTTTGTCATCAATTTTCCAATCACACATTTTCCAAGTCCCTGACCATCCAGCCAAACCACTGGCTACAGCCCATGAATCAGTATATAATGGCACATCTGGCCATTTCTCCTTCCATGCAAAGTGCACAATCAGGTGCACTGCTCAAAGTTCTAAATACTGGGAAGATTTCCCTTAACAATATCCTTCAGGGATGTCCTGGAAAGGGGCTGTATTACTACAGCTATCCACTTTTGGGAGCTGCCTGCATATTGTGCAGAACCATCTGTGAACCAGGCCCTAGTCTTCTCTTCCTCTGTCAACTAACAATAAAGAACTCCCCATGAGGCCATCAGAACAGGCTGGAGGAGAGAAGGCAGGGTGGCAGGAGTGGAGACCATGGGCATTTGAGCCACTTCCTCATGTAACTTACTTGTGCTTTCAGGACCTACTTGAGGCCGATCATATATGTACCACTTCCATTTGATGATGGAATGCTGCTGTGCATGACCCACTTTATGGCTAGATGGGTCAGAAGGCAACCAGCTCATGACAGATAATTCAGGTCCCATAGTGACTTGATGACCCATAAACAAACATTCAGTTTCCACCAAAGCCCAGTAACAGGCCAAGAACTGTCTCTCAAATGGAGAGTAGTTACCTCAGAAGATGGCTGGGCCTTGCTCCAAAATCCTAGAGGACTCTGCTGTGATTCACCCATGGAGGCCTGCCAAAGGCTGCAAATGGCATCCCTATCTGCCACTGACACCTTAAGCACCATTGGATCTTCTGGGTCATATGGCCCAAGTGGCAGAGCAGCTTGCATAGCACCCTGAACCTATTGCAGAGCCTTCTCCTGTTGTGGACATCACCAAAAACTTGCAGCCTTTTGGATAATTCAATAAATGGCACAGAGTAACACACTCAAATGAGGAATGTGTTGCTTCTAAAATCCAAATAGGCCCACTAGATGTTGTGCCTCTTTCTTGGTTGTAGGAGGGATCAAATGCAGTAACAAATCCTTCACCTTAGAAGGAATATCTTGACAGTCCCCACACCACTAGCCCCTAGAAATTTTACTGAGGTAGAAGGTCCCTGAATTTTGTTGGATTTATTTCCCATCCTCTGGCACACAAATGTCTCACCAATAAGTCTGGTGTGTTTGCTACTTTTTGCTCACTGAATCCAATCAGCATAATATAATCACTGTAATGGATCAATGTGATATTTTGTGAAAGCAAAAAGTGATCAAGGTCTCTCCAAATAAAATTATGACACAAATTTGAAAAATTGATATACCCCCTGAGGTTGGACAGCAAAGGTATATTGCTGGCCTTGCCAGCTGAAGGCAAATTGCTTCTACTGGGCCTTATGGACAAGAATGGAGCAAAAAGCATTTGCCAAGTCAATAGCTGTATACCTGGTACCAGGAGATGTGTTAATTTGCTCAAGCAATTAAACCACATATGGAACAGCAGCTTCAATTGTAGCAACCACTTGGTTAGCCTTACAATAATCCACTGTCATTCTCCAAGATCTGTCTGTCTTCTGCACAGGCCAAATGGGAGAGTTGAATGGGGCTGTGGTGTGAATCGCCACCCCTGCATCTTTCAAGTCCTTGATGGTGGCACTAATCTCTGCAATCCCTCCAGGGGTGTGATATTGCTTTGATTTACTAGTTTTCTAGATAAAGAGAGCTCTAATGGCTACCATTTGGCCTTTCCCACCATAGTAACCCTCACCCTACCAGTCAGGAAGCCAATGTGGGAGTTTTGCTAGCTGCTGAGTATGTCTATGTCAGTTAGGCATTCTGGCACTGGGGGAAATGACCAGAGGATGAGTCTGGAGACCCACTGAAAGTTGGACCTAAGCTAAAACTCCATTAATTACATGACCTCCATAAGCCCCCTATTTAACTGGAGAACCACAATGATGTTTTGGGTCGCCTGAAATCAATGTCAGCTCAGAGCCACTGTCCAGTAGTACCCAAAAATGTCTGATCATTTCCATTTCCCCCAATGCACAATTACCCTGGTAAAAGGCTGGAGGTCTCTTTGGGGAAGAAAGGGAGAAAGATTCACTGCATAAATTGTCAGTAATGTAGTGGGATCCTACCTCAAGGGGACCCAGTCTCCCCTTCATTTAGGGGGTTCTGGGTCTGTAAATTGGCTCAAGTCTGGAAATGGATTGAAGGGCCATGAATCTCTGTTTTTATAATTCAAATTAGTCTTTTGTCCACTTGGCCTAGAAGTTTTCTGTTTGTATAAATTAAATAGAAATGCATAGGCTTCCCATCGATTTCACTTCTAGGCACACCATGATCAATTAGTGAATGCCAGAGCTCTACACGAGTCAGACTATTCTGATTGCTGCTTTGCCTCTGCTGTCCATTTTGGTAGCTGTGCCCATCTTGTCTTTGATGGTTGAGTGCCACCACTTTGCTCCTGCTACCTCAGGATCCAATTATTCCCACTGTATTTAAATTTTGTAGTTGAGTGACTGCTGTACCCACCATTAGCTCTTACATACAGAGAAGAACAATTACATGGCCCTTCAAAGATGCAGGTGCTGCTCTCACAAATCTATTTTGCAAGGCATTGGTCAAGGATATATCTTATGGACCCTCCCAGCTGGGATAAGTAGATCTAAAATGATTAATCCACTCCACCATCCCAATCTCCCTCAGCCTTTGGATCCCTTCCTCTGCATTAAACCAAGAGAAATCAGACATTTCAAGCTCACTCACAGTGGGCCACTTTTTAATCCATATTTCAGCTAACCAAGCAAATAAACTATCAGAACTTTTTTTAACCACCTGAGCTGCAACATTAAAAGCAGAGTCCTGACTTAGTGGACTCAAATCAATAAATTCACCCTTATCCAATTCTATTTTCCTGCCACCATTATCCCATACCTTTAATATCCTTTCCCATGCCTGTTCTTGAGATTGCTGTTTATATAAATTAGCAAACTCAAACAGTTCTTTTCAAATGTATTTCAGTTCCTCATGGCTCACACTCTCAACCTCACCTCCAGAGGCTCACTGGGACTTTAGTCTAGTTATAGGCCTAGAAGCAAACAGAGGTGTTGGAGGTGACTCTGAGGAGAATCAGTGTTATCTTGCATGGTAACTGCCTCAGGGGAGGCCATTACTGTTGCCTCAGGCAGTGCAGGGTTTATCTCCTCAGACAAATGTGGAAAAGCTGATGGCAGCATGGGTCAGGGAGGGGATGTCACCACTACTGGGGATGGGGAAGCTGTTTCTTCTGGCAAAAAATGTTCATCAGAGTTCACAAACTCAACATCCTCAGCTTCATCAGGTCTTCCTACAAGTCCCCATTCCAAGTTGCAGGGTCCCATTCTTTTTCAATCAGTGCCTTCGCTTTAACCGTAAATGCCTGGCAAGTCTGTGCACGCACCCTTCGTTGCAGGTCAGCTACTCATGTCATAAGAGCTTGTGTCTGTTTTTCCACAATTTCAGCTCTTTCTCTGCAGGAGATAAGACTCTCACTCAGAGCAATCTTAGCAAATTTGAGGCTCAGTATCTGCTTCTGAAGCTAGGAGACAGAATTCTTGAGTTCATCATCTTCTTTCATCACTTTTTTCACTGAACTTAGGAGCAACCAAGAAGCTTCATTATGTTTCTTGGTTCTCCACATATGGTCAAAGGTATTACGTATAGAATCACTAAACTTTTTGCCTCTCATCAGCAGTGAATCAGGAGTGTCAAATGCATTTATTTTGCATAACTCTCTAAACAGTCTCCACCATGGACTACCAGTCTTCTCCCTACTATTGCAAGTAGAGTCCTTATCATTTTTGGGTCTAATCATATTAAGCAGCCAACTCTAGAAATCTCAAAACTAATGAAACAACTCCATCCTTAATGTTCTCTTCCTCTAGAACCACTCCTGGTACCAAAACCTGTATTAGTCAGTGTCTTCTTAGAGGGACAGAACTAATAAGATGTGTATGCATGTATAGTTGTACTAGTGGTAGATATATATCTTTGTATATCTGTCTATATGAATATCCATTCATTAATTGATGGGTATTCAGGCTAGTTCTATGTTTTTGAAATCTATATAAATAAATAGATACATATAGATATAGGAGAGTTTATTAGATATTAACTTACACAATCACAAGGTCCCACAATAGGCTGTCTGAAAGCTGAGAAGCAAGGAGAGCCAGTTCAAGTCCCAAAACATAAGAACTTGGAGTTTCATGTCCAAAGGCAAGGCAGGAGCATCCAGCACCGGGGAGAAAGATGTAGGCTGGGAGGCTGGGCCCATCTCTCGCTTCACGTTTTCTGCCTGCTTTATTTTTACTGGCAGCTGATTAAATGGTGCATACTCGATTAAGAGTGGGTCTGCCTTCCCCAGCCTATTGATTCAAATGTTAATCTCCTCTTGGCAACACTCTCACAGACATACTCAAGATCAATATTGCATCATTCATTCTAATCAAGTTGACACTCAATATTAGCCATCACATACAATGCTTGGTTTTCCCTTCCTGAGTTACTTCAGTTAGAATAATGGTCTCCACCTTCATCCAGGTTGCTGCAAATGCTATTCTTTTATTCCTTTTTATGGCTGAGTAGTATTCCACAGTGTGTTTATATATATACAAATGTGTTACATATATCACATCTTCTTTATCCATTCATTAATTGATGGGAATTTAGGCTGGTTCTGTGTTTTGGAATTGTGAATTGTGCTGCTATATGCATGCATGTCCAAGTATTCTTTTCATATAAGAATTTCTTTTCCTATGAGTAGTTATCCAATAGTGGGATTGCTGGATCAAATTGTAGTTCTATGTTTAGATTTTTAAGGAATCTCCACACTGTTTTCCATAGTCTTTCTACTAGTTTACATTCCCACCAGCATTGCAAAAGTGTTCCCTTTTCACCACATCCATGCCAACATTGGTTATTTTTGATTTTCTAAATTATGGCCATTCTTGCAGGAGTACATTGACATGAACAGACCAATAACAAGAGGCAAGATTGGAAGAGTAATAAAAATTGTCAACCAAGAAACGCCCAGGACCAGATGGATTCATGGCTACATTCTGTCATACATTCAAAGAATTGATACCAATCCTACTGAAACTATTCCAAAATATAGAGAAATAGGGAATCTTCCCTAAATAATCCTATGAAGCTAGTATCGCCCTAATACCAAAACCAAGAAAGACATAACAGAAAAAGAAAACTACAGACCAATATCTCTGGTGAACATAAATGCAAAAATCCGCAACAAAATACTAGCTAACAAAATTCAACAGCATATCGATAACATAATGCACCATCATCAAGTGGGTTTCATACTCGGGATTCTGGGATGGTTTAACATATGCAAGTCAATAAATGTGATACATCACATAAACAGAATAAAACACACATTATATGATTATTTAAATAAATGCAGAAAAGGCATTTCACAAACACCAATATCCCTTTATGATTAACACCCTCAGCAAATTGGGCGTAGAAAGAACATACCTCAAGGTAATAAAAGCCATCTATGACAAACAAACAGCCAACATTATACTGAATGACAAAAAGACAAAAGCATTTTCCCTGAGAACTAGAACAAGATAAGGATGCCTACTTTCTCCACTTCTCTTCAACATAGTACTGAAAGTCCTCGTCAGATAAATCAGAGAAGAGAAGGAAATAAACGACATCCAAATCCATTACAAGGAAGTCAAACTGTCACTGTTTGCTGATAATATGAAAGTATACCTTGAAAACCCTAAAGATTCATCCAAACAGCTCCTAGATCTGATAAATTCAGTAGAGGTTCAGGATACAAAATCAATTACACAGATCAGTAGCACTGTTATATACCAACAGCAACAAATCTGCAAATCAAATCAGAGAACTCAACCCCTTTTACAACAGCTGCAAAAATAAATAAATACTTAGTAATATACCTAGCCAAGGAGGTAAAAAATCTCTACAAGAAAAACAAAAACACTGCTGAAAGAAATCATAAATGACACAAACAAATGGAAACACAACCCATGCTCATGGATGGGTAGAATTCATATTGTGAAAATGATCATACTGCCAAGAAGAATCTACAGATTCAAATAATTCCCATCATAATCCACCATCATTCTTCACAGAACTAGAAAATAAAATAATCCTAAAATTCATATGAAACCAAAAAAGACCCTTCATAGTGAAAGCAAAACTAAGCAAAAAGAACAAATCTGGAGGCATCACATTACCCAATTTCAAACTATACTACAAGGCTATAGTTTCCAAAACAGCATGGTACTAGTATAAACATAGGCATGTAGACCAATAGAACACAATAGAGAACCAGAAATAAAGCCAAATATTTACAGCTAACAGACTTTTGACAAATCAAACAAAAACATAAACTGGGGAAAGGACACCCTATTCAACAAATGGTGCTGGGATAATTGGCAAGCCTTGTGTCAAAGAACGAAGCTGAATCCTCATCCCATACCTTATACAAAAATCAATGTAAGGCCAGGCGCAATGGCTCATGCCTGCAATCCCAGCACTTTGGGAGGCCTAGGCAGGTGGATCACTAGGTCAAGAGACTAGACCTCTCTTGCCAACATGGTGAAACCCTGTCTCTACTACAACTACAAAAATTAGCTGGGCATGGTGGTGTGCTCCTGTAGTTCCAGCTACTTGGGAGGCTGAGGCAGGAGAATCACTTGAACCTAGGAGGCAGAGGTTGCAGTGAGCTGAGATCGCGCCACTGCACTCCAGCCTGGCAACAGAGTGAGACTCTGTCTCAAAGCAAAAAAAAAAAAAAAAAAAAAAATCAACGTAAGATGGATCAAAGACTTAAATCTAAGACCTGAAACCATAAAAATTTATAAGATGATATCAGGAAAACTCTTCTAGTCATCGACTTAGGCAAAGAGTTCATGACCAGGAATCCAAAAGCAAATGCAACAGAAACAAAGATAAATATGGAACCTAATTAAACTAAAAGCTTTTGCACAGCAAAAAAATTATCAGCAGAGTAAACAGACAATTAACTGAATGGAAGAAAATACTAACTATGCATCCAACAAAGCACTAATATCTAGAATCTACAAGGAACTCAAACAAATCATCAAGAAAAACAATCTCATCAAAAGGTGGGAAAGGATATAAATAGACAATTTCTCAAAAGAAGATATAAAAATGGCCAACAAACATGAAAAATAAGGCTCAACAACACTCATTATCTGAAACTACATATGTTTGAATTGCAACAAAACACAAAGTTTGTATTCAAGCTGCGTTGCCTTTCTTTGACTTTTTCCTTCTACTTAAAATTAAATTGTGAATATTATTCCATGCCATTATTCTTCCATAATTATTTTCAGTTTCTGCATTATTATTGTTTGCATGAATATGCTTATGCACAAATATTTGTACATATCTCCCATTTCCTTAGGACAAAATTTTAGCAGTGGAATTACCATGCTCATTTCCAATGCCTTTGGTACAGATAGCCATGATATTGCCCAAATACTTTACCTGTTTACATTCCACTCAAGGCTAATTGAGAGCACAACTTTCCCTGAACCTTTGGCAATACTGCTAGTTTGATAGGTGAACCCAGTGTCTTATTTTTGTAATTTGCATTTTTGATGACTAGTAGGTCAACCAAATGATAATTATACATAGATTGACCATTTGTGTTTGCTCTTCTGTGAATTGTCTCTTCATTTCTTTAGTTTGGGAACACATGGCTGCAAAGGAATAGATAGACAACATTTTAGGCTTTGTAGCCAATATGCAATATGGTCTCTGTCATACCTACAGTGCAAAAGCAGCCATAGACAATGCATAAATGAATAGACATGGCTGTGTTCCAGTGAAACTTTACTTACAAAAACAGGTGATGGGCTGTTGTTTTGGTTCATGGCTGTAGTTTGCCAGCCCCTGATCTAGTTAATTATACTACTGGAGATAATTATCACTTTCTTTTTGGTTTTGAAAAGTTCTACATATATTAGAAATATTAAACTTTTGTCATCTGTTAGAAATGCCTCCCAATTTGTTCCAAAATTTTATATATTTTGAATTTTATATATTCAAAGCTGTTATTACGTTTCTTTTCATTTCTGTCTTTGCTTTTATATTTAGCTGGGTTTTTCCTTACTATAAAAACAAGCAAATATTTACTCAGTTTTTTTTCTAGTTTCTTTATTGTTTAATTGTTATGACTCATTCTTAAATCATCTAGAAATGATTTTGGTGAGAGGCTTGGAGTAGAGGACTTAACCTATTTTCCGACAAGTAATCAACCGATGGTGTTAACACCATTTATTGAATAAACCTTCTTTGCTCAGTGGGGCTTCTTTTGAAGCTAAATTTCTACTAAAGTGAATGTCTCTCCACTACTCTTAGAAATGTTGTCCTTAAGTCTAGCACCTGCAAGTAGTGGCTCGAGAAGTATGTTCACTCTAGGAGCCTCTCCAGCTTCCTTTGTACTTACATCAGTACAGTTTGACACGTATTAAAAATTCTGTCCTAACTACAGTTTTTGCTATTGTTATGGCTGCTGCTGTCTTTATACTTACATCATTACAGTTTGTACTTACATCAGTACAGTTTGACATGTATTAAAAATTCTGTCCTAACTACAGTTTTTGCCATTGTTATGGCTGCTGCTGTCTTTATACTTTTTCATATATCTCTGTCTCTTTATGTTTGTATATGGTCTTACACTGCTCAGTGGGAGACATGCTTTTCTATAAAGCCAGAAAAATTGTGACTCCTCTTCCTGTTGTAATTTATCTTTGGTGTACTATCCTCATTTGCGGTCAGCTTAGTTTCATCATGGTGTGCTAACAAATTGGCTATACTACATTATGTCTTTTCTTTTTATTAATGCCTGATTTATCCTTTGTTTTTGATTACCTTACTGTAAAGATAACTTTGGGCTTCCTGGACTCCTAAGGAACAGTACTGACTGGGGTTATTGACTTTTGTTTTTTTAATTCCACTAACCATAATGATATACTCCCAATATAGTGTTACACTCAACTTGACCAATTAATGTCTATGGTCTTCACTGACAATAAAAATTATAGTAGACACTTCTGATCTCCCTAGACCCTCTCTCATCCTAATTGTCACTCTCTGTTCTCTGCTTTTAGCCTGCTAGAAGTATGTGGAGGGGCTGGATGTCTTTCCTTATTGTTTGAGAAAATAAAAAATAGCTTTCATGTAAAAGACTATTAGGAAGATTGCCCCACAATGTGGGGGAAATAATAATTTCTTCTGAATTCCTATCTTGTTTTCAATTCAAAAATTACTCCATGTCCTTACACCTTTAGGACAAGGCACAAAAAATTGTATTTAAAATACACAACCTATGACCTGAATTTATATTTCTGCTTTCCTAAAAAATCATTTTCAAGTATTTGATTTCCTTCCCATCTCACTATGTGTATATTTTACATGGTGGACGCAGGACAATATATAAAAACTAATACAAAGTTATATGTTCATCAAAATTCTGGCTTGGTAAAGACATTATAAGGTAAAACGCCTATTTTTAGTAGGGTGCTATGTAAACTTACACTAGAAAATAAGTAGATGCATTATATTAAATTTTGCAGTTAAAAAATATAATATTCATGTTCTGCAGTGATATTTTAGAATAAAGGTGAACTACTGGAGACTTTTTAAAAAAGCGGTTAACTCTATACGAGTATACTGTTTTACATACTGCTCCAAATATCTTGTAAATATTTACTTATAATCCTGGCAGTGCCGTTGTAAGTCCCATTAAATAAGATGATCTTGTTATGAATTACAAAAAAAAAAAAAAAAAAACACTAAGAGGTAGAGGTAAAATGATTTGTCCTAGGATGTGTAGCCTGTAAATAAATAAGTACAATCCTCCATGTCAAGTCAGTATCTTCAGGCATATCTTTATATATCTTTAGGTGTCTTTGGGTGTGGCAAATTCTTTCCCATTATCACCTATATAGAATTGTGTATACATTACTTATCTTAGATACAGACATCAGGGTCACCTAAGTATTATAAAATCATTGAGCTCCCACCAAAAGACACCTGTCAAAACTTCAATACCTCCTACCTGGGTGTGATAAGTGAAGAGGGAGTGACCATAGAGAAAATAACAAAACAGGGAAACAAAGGAAGGGGAAAGGGGAGCGTCAATCTCCAACTAGTTCACATCTCTAACCTTAGACAGGTTGAGGTCTCAGGTGAAGAAAATGTATCCACCACATCTAGGAAGCATTCCTTCCTCTTCCTTAGCTCTGATCACAGCATTCCTTCACTTTCTTTCCATTCTTATGAACATAGATTATGCTGCATGAACTTGCCTTATTTAGAAATACTATAAAATGACCAAAACATAAGATTACCTTTATTCCAAGTTCTACTGAAAGCTCCTTAATTCTGGAAATAATACACTTTTTGTCTCCCGTATCTCCTCTGGTACCTACTTCAGGGCTGAGGACTGTATATACTGGGAGGGCGTAATGTTGCATCTTTCTAAGGAACATACACTTAATTCAGGATAGTATAGTGAAAGAATCAGTTGACTGGGAGTCGAATTTCTTTAGTCAAACCACACTATCGCTCTGGACACTGGTTTCTTTCTATTTTTAAAAAAGGAAAATTAAATTATTTTGTCTCTAAGCTCTTTTCTGGCTTTAAAATTCCAGAAACTCAAAGTATTTCTTATTTTTTTCCTTTATAGTATCAGTATTACAGACATGTTATGTACATGGATTTTGGAGTCAGATAGACTTAGGGTAGAGGAGCAATTCTATCACTCTATAGTTATACAATTTTGGAAAAGTCATTTGGTTTTCCCAAACCTCTATTTTCTTTATTTGTAAAATGAGCATAATAATACCTTTTCCACAAAATTATTATAATACATGCAAATCACTTTCCACAGTTGATACTACATAAAAATAAATAAATTTTAACTATTGCTATAACCTATATTTACAAGTAGCCCTTGGCAAAATTATGATAAACAAAGTTCGAGATGGACAGTCCCCCTTTCCCCTTCCTTTGTTTCCCTGTTTTGTTATCTTCTCTGTGGTGACTCCCTGTTTATTCACCACACCCAGGTGGGAGATACAGAAGCTTTGAGGGATGCCTTTTGGTGGGAGCTCAATGATTTTATAATACTGCAGTGACCTTGTCTGTATCTAAGATAAGTAATGTATATACAATTCTAATATTTTTAGATCTTTGAGTCTATAATTTTCATTTCTCAATGAAGAAAATTTCTCTGGTAATGAGTACTGAATGCTTGATTCCAAGAACTATGCTTTAAGAGGGTTTTTCTGCAGGCAATGTGCATTAGTTATTAGGGACTGGCACTCATTTATAAAGCTGATTACAGGCCTGTTTTCTATCACTTACAGAATGTTCATAATAATTGCACAAGTTCAGGCAGGCTATGTCTCCTCATGATGCTATACAAGTTTAGAAAAAGAAATCTTTATTATATGACAGCTCATGTGCTCACATCCATCACTTTTTTGAGTGTAGCTTATTTGCAGCCCAGTGGGAGTTATATAACCTGACATCAACATTTCAACAGAAAAATGAGAGGAAATTATGAGAGAAGTGTACTACTGTTCACCTTTCCACAAATTCTCTTGTGTTAATAGAAATGAGATCTTAAATTAGGACAAATTCTTCTACACATTCCAAATACCATAATTATGCTGACCTATTTAAATCATTAATAATCTCTCTTTCTATCTCTCTCTTTCACACACACACACAAAAACACACACACACACGTACACACACACACTAAATGGACTGTAATAAGTATATAACCAACATTATAAATACACCCTTAAGTTAAACCTATGGGGTCTGTTTGGACTGGTGGCATTTGAACTAGTTGCATGCCCCACAGAGACTCTGATGTTTTAGATATGGTCTGAATATTGGGATGTTTAAAAGCTTTTCTGTGATTCTACTGTACAATAAAGTTGGAGAATCACTGCTCTGTATGTCTCCCTTTAGTAAACGGACATTGAATAGCTACTTATATCAGTAGCTTAATAATATGTAAGGGGGAGGGCCTGAACTATGTGCCAGGTAGTGGATTTTCCCTTGAAAGAAAATGGTAGATATGAACTGAGTGACAATTAATTTTGGTAGCTCTCCCAGACAAGGTCTTGGCTAGGAATTACTTTGGACCACATCATATATTCCGGAAAACACTCCCTGTATCCTCTGCCAACTCTCAACTCCTCCCCTACACCCAAATACCCACACACAAATAAATGCTATTTTAAGCCTGGATAAATTATTTATATATCAATTTTATTGATGGGAAAACCAATTTTAAATTAACATCAGTCAGTCTTGACGGGAAATAAAGTCACCAATGCACAAGACAGACTACTGTGCTTAGTCGCAGAAAAAAGTCAAGGAAATGTATGGGTCAATTTTATTCAGAAGAGGAACAGCTGGCAAAGGCATTGGTGTCCTCATCTGGCTACCTCCTGGGGTCACAACTCAGCCACCAGTGACTGTAGCAGAATTGGGACCATAGGGAAGTCTGGCTGAGCACATCATGAGCACAGAACAGAGAGCTATGTTGTGCATTTAAAGCAATCAAGACTGGTGTGGTGGTTCAGGCCTGAACCTGAACCCCAGCACTCTGTGGTAACCCCAACACTCTGTGAAGCCAAAGCAGGAGGATCTCTGGAAACCAGGAGCTCAAGACCAGCCTGGGCAACATAGTAAGACCCTGTCTCTATAAATGAAAGCAATCAAAGTAGATAAACCATAGACAAATGTAATATTTAACCATTAAATTAGAGCTGTGCTGTGTCCCTGAACAGGCACTAATTTCTGCCAAAGAGGTTAGGTGGCTATATAATATCTCCACCTTCTTTTAATAGTCCATTATGTGTGAATCTGTTATTCTCTGGATTTACATAAATTCATCTTGGACTAGTTTTTATTTTCAGCTAATCTCTTCTTTGTGAATTGAATAATAATTTAATACTTCTAATCCTTTTTATTTGTCTTGAAACTACTTACTGAAATTATCAAATACCAGGATTAAAAGAGAGCCTATTTAGAGTTCATGGAAACTAGTGATTCTCAAACTTTAATGTTAACCTGGGCCTTTGTTAAATGTTTCTCAATGTGTGGTCCAGAGATTAACAGTATCAGCATCACTTGGGAACTTGCTAGAGCTGCAAAATCAAAGGCCCATTTCCAGAATTATTGAATAAGAATCTGCATTTTTAACAAGATCCCCCCAAGTGATTCTCATGCACATGAAAATTTGGAAAACATAAAGTTACATAAACTCCTTTCAAGATTCGATGTGAGGTGAGGAATCTCCTTAGGCCTTATATTTCAGAGTGTGTTAAACAACTGTGCATTCACTGTCTTCAGGCTTATTGCATTTAGCTTACTTTGCCAAACTATTACCGAGTATGGGTTATGATTCAAGTACTCTTCCCTTACTGTGGAATGTTCTTCTTATCATCTGGTTACATTTCATTATGTCTTCAGGACTCATCTTAAGTGAAACTTTTTTAGAAAAGTTTTTCTCTGATCACTTCTCAGTCTTTTTTCTTTTCTTTTCTTTTTTTTTTTTTGCTGTTGTTGATGCTGTCCAGGCTGGAGTGCAGTGGCATCATCTCGGCTCACTGCAACTCCGTCACCAGGGTTCAAGTGATTCTCCTGCCTCAGCCTTCTGAGTAGCTGAGATTACAGGTGCCTGCCACCACGCCTGGCTAATTTTTGTATGTTTAGTACAGATGGGGTTTCACCATGTTGGCCAGGCCGCTCTTGAACTCTGGCCTCAGATGATCTGGCCACCTCGGTCTCCGAAATGAGACCCAAAATGAGAAGCGTAGAAGCAAAAGGGTGAGGTCTTAAAATTGATTTCTGTCCTTAATCAGTGTGACTCTGTATATTCTCCTTTTAGAACAACTATTAAATGAAATTCTTCAATACACATCTTACCCCCACCCCCATTTGGCCCATGACAAATATAAAGTTTAAATTGATTTTAGTTCCACTTGTGATGATAATTTCTGCCTGAACAAGGAATGTCTTCTAAGGATAGAATTGGATGCTATTTTAAATTCTTTTTTTTTCTGCTAACATTGAAACATTGAGACAGGTTTGGGCAGGGAGATTCAAGCACTTAATTCAACTTTCTCTCCACATATATGAAATAGAGAAGCACAGTGATTTATCATACTCTGTATTTTATTATATTGTCATTTTAGTATATTTAAGTTTGGTTAATACAATCTTGACAGCAGGGTGGAATGTAATTTAAATTTTAATATTTTCAGCTGCAGCAATGGCAAGGTATTATTTCTGTATATAGAAAGATACCAGTTATCTGACTGATGTGGAGGGGACAAAATATATCCTCAGGTTACTTCTTAAAACAAAAGTGAAATATCACCTCACCATGTCACTGATGTCGCGACATAATAGACACTTTGAATTATTTACTAAATGCCTTAGTGCCAAGGTCCTATCAGGTTTGGAATTATATACTTTAGAATTGGTCTTTCAACATTAGAACCCTGTTATAAGAAGATCACTCAATAATACTTGAGTAGGCTAAATCATGTCTCTCCAAATGTAAAATCCTGAAATGTGAATACGGTACACAGCTGATATTTATACTGTCTCCTGATGCCAGACTTATATATAGTTTCTTCTGTATTGATTTTGCACTACGAAGACTAAAATTTTGGTAGCATCAACTAGAATTAAATAAAAATTAGAGAATCAGAGACTATTTGGTCTGGAAGGAAACACATACGAGGCCTAGTCCGGGGCTTAGGGCAGTGATTAGCCTACTTACAGGTCTATCAATCATACATCTAGTTGTCCAAATCTGATAGAAGGATTGTGCTCCTATGTTTATGCCTGGTATGATGAAAACAAGGCCTCTTTTCCAGGATTCTGCAGAAATAAGCCGTATCTCAATCAATTTGGAATAGCTTCTGTGTATCAATAAAGCAGATTATTATTGGTCTTGTTTAACATTGTCTCCACAATTGTGCCTGGTGCATAATAGGTACAATATATATACTTATTGAATTAATAAACAAATGTTCATTATTTTAAACATAAAACCTCAGATCCCTCTTTGGGTATTATCTGGAATTCTTAAGACTCTCCTGAGAACCTAGGATATCTTCAGAATAATATTTGAACACCACTGATGCAAGTAACTGTGATAAACAAAGAACAACTGGATAGTTCTAGTCCTCAATTACTCTTAACCTCCACCACCCTCTTGTCTCCATTCTTCAACTTTGTTATTCTCTATCTCCAGGAGAAATTAGAGGATATACGAATGAAGAAGATAAGATGGGGCAAATGGTAGAAAAACGTGAGAAAGCTACAGTGAATTGAATTTTATAGTCTCTGTAAAAGTGAAAGGAGATGAAACCTCAAGAATAGAAAAATAGTGTCATTCTCTTCAATTTTCTGGGTATATCTCACTCCATGAATAAATCTTACCAATACAATATTTTCTGGACTAAAGCAAATTAGTTCAGGTATAAGTAAGTAGATTATCTGTTTGAAGAGAAGAAAGATGTTGAAGAACCAACCCTCGAATGTGACAACCACAGCTTCCCGTCTACCAGAAATAGCATTTTACATAACTAAGAAAAAGATAATTGGCATGCAGTTTTGAATTTATTTTCTGAATGTGAATATGGGTTTAATGTCTAAATTGTTAGAATAGCCAGAGGCTAGTGTCTGACAGCATTAGACTACAGAGCTTCCTCTACAATCTGAATTGAAGCATGTGAGCTTGACTTAGAAAACAATCTGACATGACAGTTTCCCACAGTGTACTTTAAACCCAGGTAGCTAGATGCACTATTTAGTAATGGGGCACACTTTTAATAGGAGATATCCCATAAGGCCAGCCTGAAGCAAACTTGAGAATAAAAGTATTTTTTGTCTGTGCTATCGAGTTTTTTCAATCCCAGATTCCCCACTATCCTGAGCCCACCGTCCCCAGCTTGCAACTCTCTTTCCAACTACAATCTCCTTTCAGGAGATAATCCTTCAGGATATTCTAAAATGCTATCCTCAACGTGTGCCACCTGTGCAAAATAGTGTTGTGTTTATGCTAACTATTGAAAAGTACATTTATAAATTTAAAGGAAAAGACATGTGCGGTATGTAGGGAGACAGCAGAGCAAGATACAGAATAGAATGCTCCACTGATCATCCCCCTGCAAGGACACCAAGATAACAATTATCTACACAGAAAAAAACACATTCATAAGAACCAAAAACAAGGTAAGGACTCACAGTACCTGGTTTTAATTTTATATCACCGAAAGAGGCACTGAAGAGAAGAAAAACAGTTCCTGAGTGCCACCCCTGCCCTCCAGCAGTGACCGCATGATGCATACATAGAGCACCCCTAGGTGCTCAGAAAGGGAGAACACAGCAATTGGGAGGTATTAAGCTCAGTGCTGTCCTGTAGAGTAGAAAGGAAAACTGGAACAAACTCAGTGGATGTTCTCCCATTGAGGGGAACATTTAAACCAGCCCTAGCCTGAGGGGAATTACCAATCCCAGAGGTCCGAACCTGAGTGCCTGCAAACCTTGCTACTGAGGGCTACAGCATTCAGTGCCTCCAAGTAAACTTGAAATGGGATTTAGGCCATAAGGACTGCAACTCTTAGGCAAGTCCTAGTGCTAAACTGGACCCAGAGTCTCTGAACTAAGGCAGGGGGGCATGTGACATTCTGAGACACCAGCTGGGCAACAAAGGGAACACTGTCACACACCTCCCCTAACCCCAGACTGCACAACTTAAAGCTCCCAAAGAGACCTTTTTCTTTCACCTGAGGAGAGGAGAGGGAAGATTGGGGACAACTTTGTCATCAAACAATTGAACTCATGGACATAGTAGCATGAGAATTACCAGAGGCTGGGAAGAGTAGTGTGGAACTGGGTGGGAGGTGGGGTTACTGGGTACAAAAATAACAGAAAGAATTAATAAGATCTATTATTTGATAGCACAACATGGTGACTATAGACAATAATAACTTAATTGTATATTTTAGAATAATTTAGAGTGTAATTAGATTGTAACTCAAAGGATAAATGCTTGAGGGGATGGATACTCATTTTCCATGATGTGCTTATGTCAGATTGCATGCCTGTATCAAAACATCTCATGTAGCATATAAACATATACACCTACTATGTATCCACAAAAATTGATAATAAAAGTTAAAAAAAAACTAGAATAAAACCCAAAAAACCACAAATAAAAGATATGACTGATTCCATTTCCTGCAACCAGAGAAGAGAGAGATTTAACAATGTTGGGAACTCTCAAAGGTATAATTATGAATAGAAAAAAATTATTCAAATGAAGAAAAGGATAAATATCAACGAACATGTATATGAGTGGCATGAGGTATAAAGGCGTGTGAGAAAGACTAAGATTCAGAGTGAATGTGGATTTACACTAAGAACTAAGATTAATAAAAGGGCTTTGAAAGGTATATTTCAAAGAAGAGGAAAAGCAAGGAAGGCTTGATACTTGAAGCTGGCAGAGAAAGAGTAGAAATGACTTATTTGCTCCTACTGTATTTCATCTTCTCTCTTTCTGAGAATGGGCTCGTACTAGAATGAAAGGTAGGTACAGGGTAACAGAAAATTAATTTTTTTCCAGCTTTTTTGAGGTATAATTGACAAATAAAATTTGTATATAATTAAGGTACACAATATTTTGATGTTTTAATATATATATATGTTTTAAAATTATTACTATTATCAAGCTAATTAATACATTCATCAACTCACACATATATAACGTTTATGAAGTGAGACTATTTGATATACTCTCATAGCAATTCCAGTATGCAATATAGTGCTATTAACTGAAGTCACCAGGTTGTCTGTCTATTACATCTCCAGAATGTACTTATCCTGCCTAAGTGAAACTTTGTACACCTTGACCAATATACCTTCCCATTCCTTCAAACCCCACACCCTGGCAACAATCATTTGACTCTGCTTCTATAAAATTGATTTATAAAGATTCTGTATATTTTGAACTCATGGAGTATTTGTCTTTCAGTGTCTGGCTTATTTCACTTAGCATAATGTCATCCAATTTCCTCCAGGATTTTCTTTTTAAAGGATGGATAATATTCCATGATGTGTGTGTTATATATGATCGTTTCCCTTCTTTGCAGAAGCTTTTCAGTTTGATACTTTTGCTTTAGTTGCCTGTGCTTTGGGGATCATATATTTAAAAAAATCATTGCCCAAACCAATGTTAAAAAGTAATTTCCCTATGTTTTCTTCTAATAGTGTCAGAGTTTCAGGTCTTACATTGAAGTCTTTCATCCACTTGATTTGATATTTGCATATGGTGGGGTGTAAAGGTTTAAGTATTTTTAATGTAAAGGCCCGTTTTTCTAGTATCATTAATTGAAGAGACTGTCATTTTCCCATTGCATATTTTTGGCTCTCTGTCAAATATCAATTTACTCTAAGTCAGTAGGTTTATTTCTGGGCTCTCCATTCTCTTCTGTTGGTCTGTGTGTCTGGTTTTTTATACTATTACCACACTGTTTTAATTAGATATCTATGTATTGTGTATTAAAATCAGGTAATGTGATGCCTCCTGCTTTGTTCTTTTTGTCCAAGATTGCTTTGGCTATTCATTTGGTTATTCAGGACCTTTTGTGGTTTCCATATGAAGTCTTGAAGTTTTTAAATTTCTGTTAAAATTGCCAAGAGAATTTTGATACAGATTGCATTGAATCTGTGGATTGATTTGAGTAATATGGAGATATTAAGGATATAAATTCTTCTAATCCACAAACACGGACTATATTTCCATTTGTTTGTGTCATCTTCAATTTCTGTTATCTGTGTTTTACAATTTTCAGTGTATAGATAGGTCTTTTACCTCCTTGGTTTAATTTATTCTTAAGCATTTTGTTCTTTCTGATCTATTACAAATTGAATTATCTTCTTAATTTCTTTTCTGAACAGTTCATTCTTACTGTACAGCAACACAACTGATTTTTGTATATTGATTTTATATGCTACAAATTTACTGAATTCATTAAGTAGTTATAATTAATTTTGGTGGCATCTTAAGGGTTTTCTATATATAGCACCATGTCATCTACAAGCAGAGACAATTTTAATTTTTCTTCTGATTTCAGTGACTTTAACTTCTTTTTCTATCTGAATTGCTTTGGTTAGGACTTTCAGGACTGTGGTTGAATAGAAGTGGCAAGAGTACACATCCTTGTCTTGCTCCTGATCTTGGAGGAAAGCTTTCAACTTTTCACTTTGAGTATGATGTAGCTGTGGGGCTGGCTTCTTATGTGTGGCCTTCATTGTGTTAAGGTGCATTAGTTCTACAGTTTATTTGTTGAGAGTTTTTATGATGAAATGGTGTTCAATTTTGTCAGATTATTTTTTTTTCTGCATCTAATGAAATGATCATGTGATTTTTGTATTATTCCGTTAACGTGGTATATTATTTTTATTATTTGTCACATATTGAAACAACTTTTCATTCCATGGATAAATTCCACTTTGTCATCGTGTATAATCTGTTTACTGTGCTGTTGGATTTTGTTTAAAAGTGTTTGTCAGTTTTTGTTTTTTGTTTTGTTTTTTTTGGATTTTGGCATCTATGTTCATTAGGGATATTGGGAGATTGGCCTCTAATTTTCTTTTCTTTCTTTTGTCCTACTCTGGCTTTCGTATCAGAGTAATGTTGACCTTGTAAAATAACTAGGTAAGATCTTCCTCCTCAAATTTTGAAAAATTTTGAGAAGAATGATATTTTTTCTTCTTTAAGTATTTTATATAATTCACCAGTGATGCTTTTAGGTCATGAGCATTTCTCTTGTTGGGAAGTTTTTTAACAGTTTTATTTCTTCATAATTCAGTCTTGATAATTTGTAATTTTCTAGGAATTCACCAGTTTCTTATAGGCTTTCCAATTTGTTGATATATAATTGTTCATAGTTGTGTCATAGTCCTTTGCATCTATGAAGCATCAGCTGTACTGTCTCATCTTTAATTTATAATTTCATTTATTTGAATTTTCTCTCTTTTTTGTTCTTAGTGTAGCAAAAGATTTATTTTTTAATCTTTTCAGAAAACCAACTGTATGTTTTATTAACCTTTTATATTGTTCTTTGGTTTATATTTTATTTATCTCTGTTCCAATTTTTATTATTTTCTCCTCTTCTGCTTATTTTGGGCTTAGTGTTTTCTTCTAGTACCTCGAGGTATAAAATTAGGCTGTTTATTTGATATCTTTTTTCTTAATGTAGGAATTCATTGTTATAAAGTTCCCCCTTAGAACTGCTTTTTATCCATCTGATATGTTTTGCTATATTATTTTTCCATTTTCCTTCATGCTAAGACATATTAACATTTCCTCGTTGATTTCCTGTGACCTATTGTTTAGGAGTGTGTTGTTTAATTGCCAGGCTCAAAATTAATATCCATGAAAATGAAATTCAAGGCATTGATACAAAGAAAAATTGGTATTGTGAAAAAAATAATAGAGTCAGAAAATATAGCCATCCTGAATATATATATATACCTGAAATGTGGCTTCAAAATTAAGGAGGCTATAGAACTGCTGAGCCAAATTGATAAATTAATAATCATAGTTAGAGATTTTAACATACTCCTCTCAAAAACTAATATATCAGGCAGAGAAATGGCAAAAAAATAGAGGACATCAAAAATATTTGTAAACTCGTATTTATGCCAACATTTTGTATTCTTCTTTCATGCTTAGACATCATTTATAGAAATGGACCATGTAATAAATAGTGAATAAAATTCATTTACATCAAATAATACCATATAAAATTATATTCTCTTATTTAGACACCAGTAATAAAATGATGCCTAAAAATTCCCATATATTTCTAAAGTACATAATATGTCACTAAATGGCCTTTGAAGTCATGAGCAAAGTATGTTGGAGAAACTGAAGGAAAATCATTGCAGCTATAGCCCATGGAGAGAGGTACAAAAATGAGGCTGGAGAGGTAGAAAAAGGTGTCAGCATACAGGGCCATGTATACCTCTGTAATGTGTTTTAATACAAAGAGTCTTGAATTTCACTCTCCTGCTACTTAATGATGTAGTCATTCCCGATTACCTCAGTTTTCCTTCTCTATTTGCTGTTTCAAAATTCTTTCTTGTTTTTCTCTTCCCCTTTTCCGCATTTTCCATTTTCTTCCCGTCCCATCCTCTTCTTGACTCTCTTTCTCTTTTATTTCTTTCTTTCCTATCTTCTCCACTCAGTATCTTCCATCCCTTGCTCTTGATTTCTTAGTGCTTCTTATCTCTCATCATCTCCTCCTCCATACCTTAGTATGATAGATTTGTGAGGGAGCTCTTTCTGCGGGTAAGTGGACATCACTGGGTCTGAGGGTTCGAAGCATTTTAACTTCCCACTTGCTATGTTGATATTCACTCGAGTGGCTGGAAAAATACTAGCAAAAGTTAAAGATTGTAATCTCAAACCTTTTGGAAGGCCAAAAGGTTTTATTGAGGCATGCTGAAGGCAGCCTAGCACAGGAAAGAGACAGAGATGATCAGAGGCTTTCCCAGTTTAAGTCTGTTTACCCCGCATCCCTTTGTCTCCACTTTAACTGTTTACTTATGTAAATTTTGTGCTGGGTAGCCCTCTCATGGGGAGATCAAAGGGCAATTACCTGTTAATAGTGTTTACTCTGGGCCTGGAACCTAAAGCTTTTATCAGTGGTAAAACCATTCTTTTAACCATGTTAATTATCCACAAGTGTGTTAACATAGAACCTCTGTTGTAAAATCTAACTGAATAAATGTAACGATGGAGAGGGAGTCTTGGTCGACTGGTTGCATTTCGCCCTCTGAAAGCAGCCAGGAACCATCCCTAGTCCACTTAAATCACTGTAATGGTGTAAGAGTGCATTCCTTCATCTGTCGTTGAGTCAGGGTCTGAAGGTCAGAGTTCCGCAGGTGATGGTCAACGTCTCACCACTGCTTTAATCCTTGTATTGGACATTAGTGCTTCTCCTTACAGAGTTAGATATCCAGCTTCACTTTTTATCTATCATTAGAAGTCTGGAGACAGCTCATCTATAGCTTGTATTTCTCAAAGGACCAAAATATCTTGCTTACTCTTTTTTTTCTCTCCATTTATATCAACTGTGTTCCTTCCACAGACATAGCTAACGAGATGCATCTAAGCAACTCAGCTATACCTGTCTGTACAGCAGGATGTCAAATGTTTTTCCCTTTAATATGATTATATTAATACTAATACCAGGGAAACTAAAGTAGAAATTCTGGTTTGTACTTCCGTACCAACACAACTCTGTCTTGCTCCCCAAGAATGTAGCTAGCAAAGAGATTTCTCATTTTCTTGGCTGTTTTTTCTTCTGAAAAATTGCTATTGGGGTAAAAAGAAAATGAGAGAGAAGAGAAAATAGAAGAAAAGAGAAGACAGGACAGGATAGGAGAGGAGAGGGGAGGGGGCGAGAGGAAAAGAGGGGAGAGGGAAAAATACTAAAACCTCCTAAGATGGTTCTTTGACATATTTCTCAAGGACAGAATTAATTCTGGGCCCTGAGCCATAGGTAGAAACAGCCTTTTCATTGGGTTACACTGGTTTAATTCGGGCAAACATGATCTTTTCCAACTTCACTCAGCTATTCAGAGTTGTTATGGTGACTTTTTAACCTCTTTGCCTACATGTCTAGTGTCTCATCCCTATCACTGGAATTCTACGAGTCATTTTTCTTTGCTTTGTGTCATCTAATCATTGGTTCTCCTAGAGCTTGAATTGATAAACAGTTCGTTATTTAAGTGTTTTTTTCAAGGCAGTCTCTAATACCTTATCATATTTTATTGTCTTTAAAGTCTCACTTCTTCCCTAGAAAGCAAAACACAGTGAACCAAGCAGATGTTTTCTTATACAGAATTCATAGCAGACGTATTTATACCAAATTAGCATGTCTCATTAACTGTCTCAAGGACACAGGCTGAATTGTTTTTGAAAAGTGTCTGAAACCACCTCATCTTTTGGAGAAAAAAATGTTCTCAAGTAACTGCTTCCATAACTAACTCCTTTATCAATGGAGCATGAACAAAAACAAAATCTGACTTGTAACTGCCCATTTGAACACTTTGCTTGGTCTAATTCTTGCAATAATTAGTAATATCAGGAGTGAGCCTGGGCCCAGGTGGGAAGAATGATAAGAATAAGGGGAACATCATCTTATTTTTGTCTAGCTCTAACACTTAGTAAATACCTACTACCAGTACTTACCATGGTAAGTGCTTTATGTACATTTTCTCATTTATGAATCATAAAAGCTATAAGATATATACTATTATTACCCCTCCTCAAGTTTTCATATAAGGAATCTGAGGCATAAAATGATTTTAAAAACACCATCCAAGTGTCATAGCTATAAGCAGCAGAGATAGAATGAAATATCAGTACTGTGTGACTCCAAGCCCTTACTTTTCCAATAAATTATGCTGCATGATTGATCCAGCAACTAATACACACCTTGACACATGTAGGCACTGAACAAATTATCAAAGCAGCGACTACAACTGAGACTGGATTTCTCTTTAGCTAGGTAAAAATTCTGAGCCAGCACATCTCTGTTATTTCACATCTGAGTTTATGTCATGTCTCCTACATCTTCCTAAAAGTGCTAAATGGCAGGTGTTATTATCTTAAATTTAAAGGAATCAAAATACATTTTTAATTTGTGATATTTAATGAAAATTTCTTGACAGTCTTGATAATACAGAGAGAAGTTTTAGGGATTTTCCGTCTTCCTAAAATAATGTTGTTTTGACATTTCTCTTGTTTAGTGCCTCCCTACAGCTAATCGGATATTATCTAAACTTCTTGTTCTTGCATTTAAGGAAAACCATAATATGCACCATGTCTTCTGCTCAGGTACTTTGGAGTTCCTATAGTACCACTTTTGCCTCTCATTCATACACGTACATACAACAAACACTCAGAGATGCTCCACATTTCTCTTCATCTTCTTTAGTGCCATTAACCCTATTTGAAATGACCTTGTCTATCATAGTGATTTTTACTTGGAGGTATCAATATTTTATCACTATGTTTGGAATGCACTATAAACCACATTTATTTATGATTTTAAATTGAGCACACAGTTGTCAAGTTTGATGAAAAGTTCAAAGTCAGTCATTTGAAAGTTTATACAGGAGTACTTTCTTGCTCCTTACCATTGTGTTAAACTTTCCGGGGCTTTTGGTGTCCCACTAAGAGTCATTCTTGCCTGTTGCTTTTCTTATAGTTACTTGATACTGATTTGACTCTGATTCCCTATTATCTATCTTATGGCTTGGCTCCTTTAAGTAATTCTTAATTTTTTAGTTTTATATTTTGCCCATCATGGTCCCTTGAAGCCTGATTCTCTGATGGAAATTTTACTCAGTTCTGCCAAACTTGGTCACAAGGAACCAGCAAGATTCCCAAGCTATAGATGTTTAGGGCCTTTTATGGGTGCCTATTCACTCACTTTCATTCAAGTTATTGTTACTTTCAAAGCACCATGTTCTGCGTGGATCAAGTTTTCCCTACTTCTGGTACAGTCCTTATACTAGTCTCCAAGGATATAAGTACATGTGGGAAATAAATTCATTTCCCTTAAATCTTTGAAACACCAAAATCCTGTTTTCTCTGTGGTAAATTTCAAAAATAGCCACAAATTATTTTCTTCCCCCTACATATGCACCTTTTGCAAAGTAACTCTGATGTTGTGCTCTTCAACAGGTCGTTTTCTCTGCTGCTTTAATCTGGGGTTGGTCATGTGACCTGTGTTGGCTAATATGATATTAGCAAATGTGACACAAGCAAGAGACTTGAAAAGTGCTTTCACTATGGAGCTCAGTTTTTTTTTTCCTGCTCATGGCATCCCAACAAGAAGCATGTAAAGAAGCCCAGGTAAGCTTTCCGGAGAATTAAGAGGCTACATGAAGAGAACTAGGAATCATAGCTGAAAGACTGTCCACTTCCAGATAAGAGAGTGAAGTCAGCCTTCACCTGATGAGGAACTGCAGACATGTGAGCAAAGCCAATCAAAATTAGCTGAGCCAGCCCAACACAAAAGAAGTGCCCAGCTAAATAATTGTTTCTGTTACAAGTATCTATATTACTTTGCTAAGGCGTCCATAACAAAGTGTCACACGGTGGGTAGCCTAAACAATATAAATTTATTTTCTCACAGTTCAGGAGGCTAGTAGTCAGAGTTCAAGATGTTGGCAGGGTTAGTTTCTTCTGAGGCTTCTTTCCTTGGCTTGTAGATGTCCCTACTTTCCCTGTGTCTTCATGTGGGCTTCCCCCTGTGACTCTGTCCTAATCTTAAGGACACCAGTCATCTTGGATTAAGACCCACCCTGAAGATCTTATTTTACCTTAATCACCTCTTTAAAGTCCTTATCTCTAAATACAGTCATATTCTGGGGTACTGGAGGTTAGAGTATCAACATATGAATTGAAAAGGAGCACAACTCAATTCACAACAGTCACTAAATTATCATTCTTTCCATGAGGCTTCCTCCTCCAAACAAAGTTATCTTCAGAATAGCAACCTTTTTTCACTTCCTCTAAAATATAAAATGTTATTTGTTCCCGCTCTGGAGTTAAGGAGAGCCTAGATCTCTAATACCCTCTTCTCTTTGTATGGTGGGAAAATAACACCAAGAAGTTTGCTCATTAAACTATAGCATGAATGCATTGCATTGCAACATAACAACCCTTTAATATCCTCTGCCGTGAGACTTTTCTTAATGACCATAACTCTAAAATGTAATCTTTACTTCTCTGAATTTCTGTATCATTGACACATCTTTACCATACTTCCTGGTCCTTGAATATATGCTATCCTGCATTATAATCTTGGTGTATAGGTGAGTCATTTCATCAAGAAGACCATAAACTCTTTGAGGTTAGAGCATTGGAAGATAGTTAATACTTTCATACACACACACACACACACACACACACATGTACATATATATATATATATATATATATATATATATGCTACTACTTTTTCTTTTTTTCTTAAAATTTTCTATTTTTTTCTTTATAATTTCAGCATTTATTTTTAGATGTTGGCACATGTGCAGGTTTATTACATGGGTGTATTGCATGTTGCTGAGGTTTGGAGTATGATTGAACCCATCACCCCGGAAGTGAGCATAGTACCTCATAGTTAGTTTTTCAACCCTTTTCTCCCTCTAGCAGTCCCCTACGTCTCTTGTTGTCATCTGCACATCCAGAAGCACCCATTGTTTAGCTGCCACTTATAGGTAATAATATTAGGTATTTGGTTTTAGGTTCCTGTGGTAATTTGCTTAGGATAACAGCCTCCAGTTGCATCCATGTTACTGCAAAGATGGTAAATTTTTCTCCATTTTTATTTTGAGCCTATGTGTGTCTTTGCACGTGAGATATGTATGTCTCCTGATTACAGCACACTGGTGGGTCTTTAACCAATTTGCCAGTCTATGTCTTTTACTTGGGGCATTTAAACCATTACATTTAAGGTTAATACTGTTATGTGTGAATTTGATCCTGTCATCATGATGCTTGCTGGTTATTTTGAACATTAGTTGATGCAGTTTCTTTATTGTGTCATTGGTGTCTATTTTTTGGTGTGCTTTTACAGTGACTGGTACCAATTTTTCCTTTCCATATTTAGTGCTTCCTTCAGGAGCTCTTGTCAGACAGGCCTGGTGGTGACAAATCCCTCAGCATTTGCTTGTCTGTAAAGGATTTTATTTCTCCTTCACTTACGAAGCTTAGTTACACTGGATATGAAATTCTGTATTGAAATTTTTTTTCTTTAAGAATGTTGAATATTGGCCCCCACTCTCTCTGCCTTGCAGGGTTTCTGCAGGAGATCCACTGTTAGTCTGATGGGCTTCCTTTTTAAGGTAAACTTACCTTTCTCTCTGGCTGCCCTTAACATTTTTTCCTTCGTTTCAAACTTGGAGAATCTGACAATTATGTGTCTTGCGGTTGCTCTTCTCGAGCTTATAAGTGAGAACATGTGGTATTTGCTTTTCTGTTTCTGTGTTAATTTGATAAGGATAATGGCCTCTAGCTCCATCCATGTTCCTGCAAAGGACATGATCTCATTTTTTATAGCTGCATAGTATTCTGTGGTATATATGTACCACATTTTCTTTATCTATTCTACCCTTGATAGACATTTAGCTTGATTCAATCTCTTTGTTATTGTGAATAGTGCTGCAATGAACGTATGCATGCATGTGTCTTTATAATTGAATGAGCTATATTCTTTTGGGTATATATCCAGTAACAGGGATGTCTGGGTCAAATGGCATTTCTGTTTTTAGGTATTTGAGCATTAGCCATCGTGTTTTCCACAGTGGTTGAACTAATTTACATTTTCACCAACAGTGTATAAACATTCCTTTTCTTCTGCAAGCCAACCAACATCTGTTTTTTGTTTTTTTGTTTTTTACTTTTTAGTAATAGCCATTCTGACTGGTATGAGAAAGTATCTCATTGTGGTTTGGATTTGCATTTCTCTAATGATCAGTGATGTTGAGCTTTTTTCATATGCTTGTCAGCTGCATGTATGTCTTCCTGTGAAAAGTATCTGTTCATGTCCTTTGTCCACTTTTAATGGTGTTGTTTTTTCCTTGTAAATTTGTTTAAGTTCCTTATATGTCCTGAATATTGGACCTTTGTCGGATGCATAGTTTGCAAAAATTTTCTCCTATTCTTTAGGTTGTCTGTTTACTCTGTTGATAATTCCTCTTACTGTGCAAAGCTAAGTTTAATTAGATTCCATTTGTCAAGTTTTGCTTTTGTTGCAATTGTTTTTGGTATCTTCGTCATGCAATCTATATCTGGAATGGTATTGCCTAGATTATCTTCTAGGGGTTTTATAATTTTGGGTTTTACATTTATGACTATAGGTTATAATTTTATGTTAGGTTAATGACATATCTCCATTGTATTAGAGTTGGTTTCTGATTATTTATATTTTTCTTTTATTTAGGACATTTTTTTTATTTTTTTTTTACATTTCTTTCCCCCGTGTGTTGGTTTATGTGCAACAGATCAGAGCATCACCTTTCCTAGGCCTGCTAGACTTGTCTTCAGTAGAAAATGTTCCTCCCCAACTAGTCTGGCCAGATATTCTATGCACCTCCAAACTATGTGCTTGCCCAACCTACTATTTTTGGTCTGAGTGGTTCCCAAGAAATTAGAGTGTCAAGTAGTGCTATTGCTTTGAGAGCGGTGGGATCAAACCAGTCCTTTTGTATGCAGCTACAGAGTTTGGAGTGTTAGATGTATGATCCAGTCTCTTCTTTCCTTTACAGAGAAGCTGAGAGCCAGAATTCATGTTTCACCCATTCCTGCACTGAGGCTAGTGTCTGATGCAGATGCTTTTACTCTTGTTCAGACTACTCACTTTAAACATGGGGAGATAACTACTGAATGTTTGTACTTTTAAAAGCCAACATTTTGTTCTCTGTGGTCTGAAGGACTTGGGAGTGCAGGGCTCTGTCAACTTCCAGGGCTAGGTGATTTTAGAGTCATTCTGTTGGGTGAAAGCTATAAAAGTTGAAATGCTTGAGGTATACAGAAACGACTTCCAGAAAGAATCTGTAGGTTTGGATTTATTGCTGGTGCAAGATGGGGAAGAAGGCATATTGGGGTGTCCACTTTCCCTTTCAGGAACAGAGATGTCCCTAAGCCTTCTTCCTATGAGAGATTACAGAAGATTATCTCTAGAGCATGCCGAGAAAAATAGTTTGAATTGTGCCATCTCTTCTGTAATTACTTACAGAGGCCTCTAACGTCTTTCCTTGGAGAGATTTAAGACTACAATTATCATTGGAGCAAGTTGGAGAAGGAGGCACAGCAAGCAGAAGTCTCAGACCTTCTTGCAAGGGAAGCCTTCTGGTCTGGAGTTATCACTGAAGCAAGCTGAAAAAGAGGCAAAAGGAAATACCCACTTTTTTTTTTAGGCAAAGGGAGATCATTTCATCTTTCTCCAATAACAGATTGTAGGAATACATCTAAGGAGCTAGCCAGGGGAGAAGGTACAGAGTCCCTTTACTCCTATTCTTGCCAGCAGAGGCCTCAAATCTGTTTCTACAGAGAGAACTGTAGGACTGAAATTATCACTGGGGTAAGCTGAGGAGAAGGCATATGGGACTGTCCATTAATTTTGTTCAGAGTAGCAGAAGTTTCACACCCTCCTTGCAGGGGAAAGCATTCTCATCTAGACCCATCTCTGAAGAAAGCCAGGAAAGAAGGTACAGGGAGTGCCCCCTTTTTCCAGGTATGAGGATCCCTTCACCTCTTTCCATTGAGAGTTTGCAGAAATATATTTCAGGAGCAAGAGAAGCAGGTATAGGGAGTGCCATCCCACCTGTTCTTGCTGGATGAGGCCTCCAATCTCTTTCCAAGGAGATAATAGGGCTGGAATTATTGCTAAGACAAATTGGGAAAGAAGGCATGGAGTGTGCCTTCCTACCCATTTAGGCTCTAAAAGTTTATTACTTGTTTGCTATGTAGTCTGTTACATACTGGCTTGTTAGAAGCCAAATAGACAGGGAGCTGCTGGAAAAGTGTGAGTTAGCATTCAAAACACCTCTGCGGTAGGGACAGAGGTTTTAGGTGCTGGATATTTGCACTTCGCACAAATATGTAAAGGTTGTAAGAGTTAAAGTTATCCATCAAAATCCCCTAAAGTGCCCATAAAAAAGTCTGCACAACTTTGTGTATGCTCCACTGTATGATAATTCTTATTCATACTGACACTAAAGTTTGACACTCCCTTAGCTAAAGTAAGGGAAGAAACAAAAAAAAATCATTATGTGCAAATGCCAAAAAATTTAAGTCATATTGCTTTAAAGATAAGTATCAAATCCCTAGGGGAAAAATGGAGGGTTAGTAGAGAATGCTAAAGAGTTCTCTGTGGTCTGCACAGTTTACTCCACACTTGTTATATTAGGTATTTATAACTTTAATATATGATATTCAATTTGTTATGAGTATTACACAAATTATTACAAATGCACTTTAGGGTCATTGTGGTGTTAAGTTATTAAAGTTTGTTTATAATTTAAGTGCACAAATATAATGTGACTCTACTACTATTTTTCTCATGTTACAGATAATGATATTGAGACTCCAAGAAGTTAAATAACTTGCCTAAAATCATCTGGCTTTGAAATGATGAAAATAGGTTCCAGCCTGATTACAAAGCATATTTTGTTTCCACTGTAATGATCTTTCTTAGGAAGACATATACTGTAATAATTAAGAACTCGAATTCTGTATCTAAATTGTTTGGGTTTAAAGTCTGGTCTATCGACTGACTGAGTGTGAACAAATTATTTTAATTTTTGGTGCTTCAGTTCCCTTACTTGTAAAGTATGGATGGAGTATATAATAATGCCAATACACTCATTTTATAACATTGTGAAAATGAAATAAAAAAGTATACATAACACAATTCCAAAATGTATGGTATCTGCTTAATATCTTCAACTATCTAGTTGATATCCACCAGCCCATTTTCAGTAGAACAGGGAGAAAAGAGAAGGAAGTTGAAATTCTGTGCTAATTGTACATTATGAACTCTTGTTTTATTGTGTTGTTCATTATAACCCTCGGAAACAATGACAGGAAAACAGAGCTTTCATTATAGTGCTCTACTGCCTAATAAAGATCAAACTTGCTGTGTTCCCAGTTAAAGAGACCTGATAGAAACATCTACTTCTGCAACAACCTCCCCCAAATATGTGAATGCAGATGTACTTGTTTTATAAATAGAACACCTAAACGTGCCAGGCTAGGAGGCAGATGGAGTCTTTACATAATTGTGCTAACATTTATGTTGTCAATATACTCTCCTAAGTCATTATTACAAGATTATTAGGGTATCTATCCTACTCTTTGGAAAGCTACAATTCCCATCAACAGTGACATAAGTTATATATTTGCATCAAGAGATCCATAAATGTCAGACTGTCAGAATGAGTATGCCTGGGCTGTAGCTCGATGAACAAATGTATTACAATGAACCTGGAGTAAGCCTCCTCTTCCCACCTCTAGTGAAATGATCAAAACAGTTGTAAATTTTAAACAATGTAGATCATTAAATTATGCATCACCAAGCCTAATTTCTCCCCTGGGGTTGTGGAGGTAGGGATGGTACCTAGGGAGCCTGAACCTTGTGGAAATTGGTTAGTGTTAAAATTAGAAAGGAAAGATTTTGGATTTCCTAGAGAAAGTGTGTATGGGTGGGAGAATGACAACAAGGGTGTTAAATATCAGTTTCTGTTAAAAGGGAGAGTTAGTGTTAGTTCAGAGCAGTGTTTCTTAACCAGGATTGGGTATCAGAATTACATCAAGAGCTGTTGTTACAAAATACAAATCTCCTAAATCTTATCCAAGACTTACTAAGATGTCCAGAGAAAGCTATTTTAGTTTAAAAAGTGTATAAGCTCTTCAGATGATTCTTTCTGCACCCCAGATTAACAACCACTGTCTTATGCACTTCAGGGTACATAACCATTACAAAAGGAGCTTTTTAAAAATATAAAACTCAAGTTTCTTGCCTATTCTGCAATTCTGATTTAACAGACCTTGCAGCAGGCCCAGCAATCTGTACAGCTATGTGCCAATTTGACTGCTAGTGTTTAGAAACCAATGGATTTAAGAATGGTGGCAATTAAACCTTGGGAATCCCTGGAAGAGTCTGGTATTTTTTCATACCTAAGTTCTTAATCATTCAATAAATATCTGTCCTGTATATAACATTGAACTAGACTTTTTTGTACTTGGAAATGGGGGTGGAAAGTAAGTATCAAATATGGACTTTATGTAAGAGAAGCTTTCTAGGTTCTTGAGGAGGCATATTTTTACACACACAGGAACAGAAAAATGTAAAATTCAGGCCACAGCCCTAACTGCTAGTCTTTTCATATAGCTAGGCTTTGGTAAAGAGGAATGAGTGAGTTGTGGTTCCATGTGATAATTGTGGATCAAGGGGTAGTAGTACAATGCAGGCCTTTCCATGACTCCCTTAGCTAACTCCTTCCCCCTGATCCCCAGTATTAGTACTTCTCCATGGACCACATCAGTTTACAGTTGGCACACTGGTCAGTGCACACCATCAAATCTCTGTAACCAGGATATTTACTTTGAGAAGCATAATTTGACTTTTCAAGTCAGGTTTCCTCATTTTTTTTCTTTCCTTTTGTTGTCATTCCTTTCACTCAAGTACTGCCTCTTTCCTCCCCCCTAAAAGAGGCGTAAATTGCTCTCCCTAGGATACTTGAATAAATTTATCAGTTCAAGAAAGGAGCAACACCTTTTTGCTCCAGAAGTGAAATTGCACTTTGTAGGAGGGAATGAACATTCTGGTTTTCTCACTTGATTTGCCCAAATGTAATGTCTATGCCCTTTAGTCCATGGCCTGAAACTAAAGCAGACACTGCCTTTTAGCCTTTTGGAGTAATTTTGTCTTGTCATATTAGTTGCCGCTCTGTGTTTACCATCTTTTATCAGTGTTCATGACTATCCATTTTATGGCTATAAAGACGACCATTATTGTCACAAACCAATATGTTGTTGTAAAATCAAGTGGTAGATTGGTTCTTTAATTTTGAGTTACAACTCTACAATGACAAGCCATCTTGTTGGCTTTTTCTCATTTGTAAAGCTTTAGTCAACTTTCATAGATTGTCACTCTATCCATTCTCCTTCCCTGAATTCTATCTTGACTTACAGACTGGTATACATTTCACTTTATAATGAAAGCCTAAAAAGGAAAATGTATTTTCTGGCAATCGTATGCTTGCTTTGTCCTTTTTAGACACTTTGGCATAAATGTTATCATTAGATTATCACAACACTTTTCAGGTGTAGGCCAAATAAGAGACAGTTATTCCCACCTTATAGATAAGGAAATTAAAGCAAAGTGTTTAAGTGATATCCTCCTGATCATTCAGTTCAATAAAAAGAAAACAACTCTAGATGAGAATGTAGGTCATCTCACTTCTGCCACAGGTTCTTTCCTACAGTTTTAGGAAGATGAACCAGCAATTTTATATAGTACTATGGAAATTTTTTTAAAAAGTTAAGATGATATAGTCTGTTGCCTGCGTATACTACATCCATTCTTCCCATCTTCTTTAGTAACAGAACTCTTACATTGATTGGTGTCATCATATTCCCATCTATAAAATTATAATTTCTATTGTATAAGAGATGTTTCATAAAAAGTCTGCTTCCTTTGTCCCTAGGCACATGGCTGTACTACATTATGCAGCCTGTTTTTACAGCCTGTGGTCATGTTGACTAAGTTATAGCCAGGGGAATGTAAATAGAAGAAGGCCTATCAGTTCTGGGCCAAGGCTTTTAATGAAATTATATCTTCATTCATATTGTTTTTTAGCTTTTATTTTTATTGATATATAATACATATATATATATATATATATATATATATGGAAGGTACATGTGATACGTTGGCATATTCATATAATGCATAATAATCAAGGAAATTTGGATATCCATCACCTAAAACATTTATCTTTTCTCTATGCTGGGTTGTCCTCACTCTTTATCCATTTCTACATGGTGGAGGTAATATTGGTGATGAGACTTTAAGGAATTTCAGAGCCATTATATGGAAGGAGCCTAAATTTTGGAATCATCATGTAGAAGAGAACTGCCTCTAATCAGTAACATTTGCCTAAGACTGTTGGGTGGTGAGAATAAACTTCTATTGTTTTTGAGTCATATGTATTCGGTCTATTTATTACAATATCTTTATATATATTCTATTATATTTAAACTTTGTTGTGGATTGGTGTGGCCATATGATTCAGTTGTGAAAAGCGATATGAACATATAATTTATTGGAAGAAGTTTCTACAAAGTGTTTTGAAACAGGGATAAACTAGATAGGAAAAGTACCCTATTCCCTAATATTTTAAAAATTATTTCCTACCTTTTTGAATATTGATGTAATTTCTAGACCTGTGGCAGTGAAAATAAAGTGCTGTCAGTGATAAAGCCATGTGTAAACATTGATGGAACATAAATATACAAGAACTCTAGGTCATTGATTGCCTCATTGTGCAACCATACCAACTTTCTATTGCTTATCAGATATTTTATGCAAAATCATAAATGCTTTGTATTTAAACTAAGGTTATGTTGGACTGTATGTAAAGGTAGCTATATATATATGAAAATGCAGGCCACATATTTTCTGAAGTATAATCAATATAGATGCCTCTATAGGTACAAATCCAAGACTCTCCACCAATTATCCACTCTTGGCTTGCTAGAAAACCTAAAATTTTATACCACAAAACTCATTTCTTTGGTATAAGTTTGTGGTTCTGTAAGTGTGGTTCCATGGTATCACCCATGAGCTTGTTAGAAACGCAGGTTCAGTAGGTTCAACCTGATTCACTGAATCAGAATCACTGGAGGTGGAGCCAAGGAAACTGAACCAGCTCTCTAGGTGATTCTTATGTATGGTAAACCGTGTTTTCCCAAAGTTGCCTGTTGGCACTAAGTTGTTATTTGAGTTATTTAATCATGAATAAATTAACATTAATTTAGTTATTCTCAACACAGGGCACACATTAAAATCATCTGAACTTTAAAAAAATGCCTCTGCCTGGGCCAAGGTTACTAGGTAAGCTTATAGTAGTTATAGGTAAAGTGTTCTGGCTGGAGTCACTGGTGATCTAGGAGTCAGAAAGTAGAAATGAAACTCAAAGTGGGGTAAAAGCACCTGCTTGAGCTAGTTTGTAGAGCTTTTTTATGAAGCAAGTGGTTGTTGAAGTTCTTTGTAAATTGTTTAAATTTTCCAAATATATTTGTGTTCTCAACTTCTTCCAGAGGCTAGAAAAATTACTGTTGCTACTCCTACTATTACTACTAGTAAAATGTTCAATAATACATTATTATTACCATTAGTGAGATAACAATTATATTAGTGTGATATTATTTTAGTAGTGATATTAATACCATATTATTGAACATTTTATACTTTAAGATTGGAAGATTTACTGACACTCTAGGGATTATTTGTCCCTCCAGTTTTATCCAAATCAGAATGGGCACACCGTAGGAAGCAGTGACTGTTGTTTTATTACACCCTTGATCTCTCTGATATTGTCTTCATCCTGTAAGAAAGTGGCTTCCTTACATGGCTATTTACCTGTAGAAGATATATTAGTCTGTTAATGATATTTCTTTCTCTTTCACTAAGCTAAAACAGTATTGAATATTAAATTAGAATCCAATGTAGGCAGCAGTTTCCTGTTATGAGATTATTTCAGCTATAATAGGAACATAATTAACCATCTCCACATAGTGTGATGACTTTTGTGTGCATATATTCACATCCGTTGAAATCATGAATCCCTAGTTTTCTTGGTATATGTAGCCATGTAAAATCCTTGTTTATTTCTTTACTTGCTATTATTTTCTATTGTTTTAAAATAAGCAACTGATATCACTAGAAAGAAAAACCCTGAAGCATCAAACTCTGATGCTGCATCCTCATCTTCTTATAACTGGAAACAATGAAAGAGGGAAGAGACAAAAAACAGAATAATGTATACGGACTTTTAGAAACAATAAGCTAAAATCCAACTGATGAACTAGAGAAAGGTGTGTTAATCATTCATAATTCTGAAAGTATACTTCAGTTTATAAAGCCTTGTTTCTTTTACCAGGTACATCCCAAGTCTATTAAAGAGTTTATGTTCTTTTACTGGACAGATAGGCTGGGGGAAGAGAAGGAAAAAATGCAAAGGAATGCATAAAATGGAGGTGAGAAGAATGATTTTCTCATGTAGTCAATGAAGAAATACTTTGTTAAAAACTCTTCTGTTTCTTATGTTTGAAAATTATTTAATTGTTTCAAAGAAAAAGAAGAGTTCTGGCACCTTCGAGATAATCTCAGGCAATATGTAGCCTTGAAAATTTTAGAAAGGACAGGAGTCACAAAATGCTGTTTAGCTTAACCTTTCAGAATTGATTAGCTGTTCATTAGACAAGAGGGAGAGAAGATAATTCAGATTTGGAAGGCAGATGGAGAATAGAAGTTAACCAAGCTGGTAATTTTGTCACCCAGGTAACAATAGCTTTTCTTACATAAAAGTAGTTGTCAGGGACTGTGATTGTTAAATAGAAGGGAGGGAGAAGATTAACCTAATCTTTCACCATCTACACTCACACATACACGTACACACACACACACATACAATATAATAATATATAAGCAATATGACTTAGGGGAAAAATACTCAGGTAATAGAGGCATTGAGAAAACAGTGAGTTGAGGCTTTATGCTTATTTGGTGGAAATACTTAGTGAGAGAGAAACCATGACTAACAAGAGGAAATAGCATGTCAACAATGTCTCAGTTGGAACCAGGCTGCACTGACTGAGGCCAAGGTTTGTGCTGGGGCAAAACTAGAGACAAAAGAGAAGGACAATGTCAGTGCTGGATGTAGCTACAGCAAAGAGGAGGAAGTGTGTCTAAGTGACAGGTTTTCTTCCTCTTGCTGTCCTATCATTGTAAAGAATTATGCAATCAATAAGATCAGCCAAAGAATGCCTCTGACCTTGGGAAGTGACTCAATGTCAGCCCATAGCTTTGATTTTGCTAAGCAGAGAGCTGTTAGTCATGCCAGTGAGGAGTGAGTTTGGCTGTGAATACCCATATGAAAGTGGTTTAAATAAAATATAATTAATTTATTTCTATTTAAAGAAACCTGAAAATAGTAATTCAAGGATATGTCAGCTCCACCACCATAAAGACTTGGTCTCCTTCTATGTCTTTTGTTCTGCTATACTAATGTGAGTTTTTCAGCACATGACCCAATATGGCTATTCAAATCAATGATATAAGAAGGGCAAACCTGCTTTCTTTAAGGACATTTTTTAGACATTGCACATGACATTTGGTTTTATATTTCGAGAGCCAAAACATGGTCATGTAGCCACATCTAACTTAAAGGGAGACTGAAAATTATAGCCTTTATTACAGAGAACCACATTTCCACCTATTTAAATAACTAATTAACAAAATAGAATAGAAATTAGACAAACTAGGAGTCTCTATTGCCTACAACATTAATGCACAGGATTGACAGATTAAAAAGTGTATTATGAATTATAAAATATAGCTAAGAGTATTCTATATTGTTTCTTTGGTAAATTCAAGTCAACAATAGCGTATCTGGCACTTTAAATGAATAAAGGAACTTGTTTTTGTTTTGCATGTTTATTCTTATCTGGGTTAATTTGTTTTTGTTTTGCATGTTTATTCTTATCTGGGTTAATTTGTTTTTGTTTTGCATGTTTATTCTTATCTGGGTTAATTTGTTTTTGTTTTGCATGTTTATTCTTATCTGCGTTAAAAGTTCCTTTATTCATTTAAAGTGCCAGATACGCTATTGTTGACTTGAATTTACCAAAGAAACAATATAGAATACTCTTAGCTATATTTTATAATTCATAATACACTTTTTAATCTGTCAATCCTGTGCATTAACATTGTAGGCAATAGAGACTCCTAGTTTGTCTAATTTCTATTCTATTTTGTTAATTAGTTATTTAAATACTGAGATGGAGGGGGAGGTATGGAGAAAGATGGCCAAATAGAAGGGTTTACCAATGGTCCCTCATGCAGGAATGCCAAATTAACAACTTTAACAACTGTTTGCACAAAAAGCACCTTAAGAAGAACCAAAAATCAGGTGAGCACTGACTATCTAGTTTAACTTCATGTTGCTGAAAGTGGCACTGAAGAGAGTAGAAAAAACAGTCTTGCATCACTGATGCCATCCCACTCCCATCACCAGGTAGTGGCCATGTGGCACAGAGAACGTATGCATGCATGGGAGAGGGAAAGCACAGCAATTGTGAGCCATTGCATTGAATTTAGTGCTGTTCTCTCACAGCAGAAAGAAAACTGGGGCTGAATCCAGGTGACACCCACCAAGGGGCTATTTAGACCAGCACTAGCCAGAGGAGAATCACCCAACCAATGGTTGGAACTTGAGTTTCAAAAAGCCTCACCACCACAAGCTAAAGTGCTCTGGGCCTCTAACTAAACTTGAAAGGCATTATAGGCCACAAGGACTGCAGCTCCTAGGCCAGTCCTAGTGCTGTGCTGGGCTTGGAGCCAGTTGACTTGGGGACATGCAACCTGTTGAGATACTAGATGGGATCACTAAGAGAGTACTTGTGCCATTTCTCCCCCAATCATAGGCAGCACAGCTTACAGCTACAAGGAGACCCCTTCCTTCCACTTGAGTAGAAAAGAGGAAAGAGTAAAGTAGACTAGTGTTTCATTTTAGATATCAGCTCTGCCTCAGTGGGATAAGGCACCTGTCAGAGTCAGGAGGCTCCCATTTCTGGTCCTAGCTCCCGGATGACATTTCTAGACACATCATAGGTCAGAAGAAAACCCACTGCTTTGAAGGAAAGGATCCAGTCCTGGCAGGATCCATCACTTGCTGATTAAAGAGCCGTGGGGCCCTGAATAACTAGCAGCAATTCCCAGTGATATGATTTGGCTCTGTGTTCCCAACCAAATATAATCTGTAATTGAAATCCCCACACATTAAGGGAGGGACCTTGTGGAAGGTGATTGGATCATGAGGGCAGTTTTCACCATGCTGTTCTTGTGACAGTGAGTGAGTTGTCATGAGATCTGGTGATTTAAAAGTGTGGCACTTTCTCTTCACACTCTCACTCTCTCTTCTGCCACTATATAAGATGTGCCTTTCTTCCCCTTCACCTTCCAACATGATTGTAAGTTTCCTGAGGCTTCTCCAGCCATGTGGAACTGTTAGTCAATTAAATCTTTTTTTTTCATACATTACCCAGTTTCAGGTAGGTTTTTATAGCAGTGTGAAAACAGACTAATACAGAAAATTGCTACTGGGATAATGGGGTACTGATATAAATGTACCTAAAAATGTGGAAGTGACATTGGAATCAGGAAATGGGCAGAGGCTGGAACACTTTGGATGGCTTAGAGGAAGATAGGAAGATGAGGGAAAATTTGGAACCTCCTAGAGACTTGTTGAATGGTTGTGACCAAAATGCTGATAGTGACATGGACAATGACATGCAGGCTGAGGTTGTCTCTGATGGAGATAAAAAACTGATTAGGAACTGGAGTAGAGGTCACTCTTGCTATGCTCTAGCAAAAAGATGGTGGCATTTTGCCCCTGCTTTAGAGATCTGTGGAACTTTGAACTGAAAAGAGATGATTTAGGGTATTTGGCAGAAGTTTCTAAGCAGCAAAGCATTCAAGATGTGACCTGATTTTTTTGTTTTCTGAAAGTGTACAGTCATATGCATTCACAAGGAGATGATCTGAAATTAAAACTTATGTTTAAAAGGGAAGCAGAGTATCATCCTGACCATGTGGTAGAAGTGAAAAACCCATTTTCTGGGGAGAAATTCAAGCTGCCAGCTGAAGAAATTTGCATAAGTAAAGAAGAGCCTAATGTTAATAGCCAAGACAATGGGAAAAATGTCTCCAGGGAATTTCAGAGATTATTATGGTGGCCCCCTCCAATCACAGGCCTGGAGGCCTAGAAAAGGAAAAATGATTTCCTAGGCCAGACCCAGTGCCCCATTGCTCTTTGCAGCCTCTGTGCAATGGCCTGCATCCCAGCCACTCCAGCTCTAGCTGTGGCTTGAAGGGACCAAGTTACAGCTTGGGTCATTGTTTCAAAGTGTTAAATCCTAAAACTTGGCAGCTTCCACGTTGTGTAGGGCCTGTGGGTGCACAGAGGGCAAGAGTTGAGCTTTGGGAACCTTCACCTAGATTTCAGAGGATGTACGGAAATGCCTGTATGTCCAGGAAGAAGTCTGCTTCAGAGATGGAGCCCTCATGGAGAACCTCTACCAGGGTAATGCAGAGGAGAAATGTGGGGTTGGAGCCCCCACACAAGAGTCTCCACTGGGGCACTGCCTAGTATAGCTGTGAGAAAAAGGTCACCATCATCAGACCCCAGAAAGATAGCTCCACTGACAGATTGCACCACACCATGCATCTGGAAGCTGCAGGCTCTCAATACCAGCCTGTGAAAGCAGCCATGGGGGCTCTACCCTGCAAAGCCACAGGGATGGAGCTTCCCAAGACCTTGGGAGCCCACCCCTTGCATCAGCATGCCATGGATGTGAGACATGGGGTCAAAGGTTAATTATTTTGGAGTGTTCAGATTTTATGACTGCCCTGTTGGGTTTTGGACTTGCATGGAACTTGTATCTTCTTTGTTTTGGCCAATTTCTCCCAATTGGAATGAGAGCATTTACAAATTCCTGTGTCCCCACTGTATCTCAGAAGTAACTAACTTGCTTTTGGTTTTACAGGCTCATAGGTGAAAGGGACTTGCTTTGTCTCAGATGAGATTTTGGACTTAGACTTTTGGGTTAATGCTGAAATGAGTTAAGACCTTGGGAGATTGTTGGGAAGAGATTATTGTATTTTTAAATGTAAAAAGGAAATACAATTTTGGAGTAGCCAGGATTAGAATGATATGAGTTGGCTCTGTGACTCCACCCAAATCTTATCTGGAATTGTAATCCCCACATATTGAGGGAGAGACCTGGTGGGAGGTCATAACAGTTTCCCTCATGCTGTTCTCATGATAATGAGTGAGTTGACATGAAATTTGATGGCTTACAAGTGTGGCACTTTCCCTTCTCTCTCTCCCTCTCTCTCTCTCCTACCACCATGTAAGTGGTGCCTTGCTTTTCCTTTGCCTTCCACCATGATTGTATGTTTCCTGAGGCCTCCACAGCCATGTGGAACTGTGTCAATTAAGCATTTTTCCCATAAATTATCAAGTCTTAGGTAATTTTTCCCATAAATTACCAAGTCTTTTTAGCAGTGTGAAAAGGGACTAATACATCCAGGTAGTATGCCATGGACCTATGCCTTGGGTGAGACTCTTGAGATGTGTTGACTTCAGGTGAGAGCCAGAATATTCCCAGATGTGGTGGCTATGGTGAGAGACTTCTTTTGCTGGAAAAAAGTAAAGGGAAAAGAAAAGGGACATTGCCTTGCACCTAAGGGACCAGCTTGGACAGAGTGGTGTAGACCACTAAGCAGACTCTTTGATGTCCCTGATTGCAGGCCTTGGGTATTGGAGAGCATTTCTGAACTGGCCCTGGGCCCGAGGGGAGCCCACTACCTTGAAGGGTGAGTCCCAGGCTTGAAAGCAATCACCAAAAGCTGATTAAGATGCCCTTGAGCTTTAAATTAACATTGGAAGTAGCCTGACAATACTCTCAATGGGCCTATAGTGGTGGTGGCCATGGATTGAGGCTCATCTGCATTTGGAAAAGTCAGGTAAGAGTGGAAAGGACTGTATCTCATGGTTTGAGTGCCACCTCAGCCACAATAGGTAGAAAGCCAGGTAGATTTCTAAGCTTTTGACTCCAGTCCCTGACTCTTAGATGGCACCCGTGGACTCCCCCGGGGCCTTGGGGAACTCAACTCAAACATACAATGGATACACAAAGAATAAAAAGCAACAGACAAAATTGTATTACCAGGGGGAAATCACCTTTGTTAAAAAGAAGGAAAGAAGTAAGAGAAGACTACAAAACAGGAAGAAAACAAATAACAGAATGGCAGGAGTAAGTCCTTACTTATCAAAAATAATGTTAAATGTAAAAGGGCTAAACTCTCCAATAAAAAAGACATAGAGTGGATGAATGGATAAAATGAAAAGACCCATTAATCTGTTAACTACACGAAACACATTACACCTATTAAGACACACATAGACTGAAACTAAATGGATGGAAAAACATATTCTATACTAATGGTAACCAAAAATAGCAGGAGTAGCTATACTTGTATCAGATAAAATAGATTTGAAAACAAAAACAGTAATAGGAGAAAAGGAAAGTTATATAATGATAAAAAGGTTAAATCAGCAAAAGGATATAATACTTTATAATATATATATGCATCCAACAGTGGAGCACCCAGATATGTAAGGCAAATATTGGAGCTAAAGTAAGAGGTAGGCCCAAATATAATAATATCTGAAGACTGAAACACTTACTGTCAGCATTAGAAAGATCTTTCATATAGAAAATCAACAAGGAAACATTGGACTTAATCTGCAATATAGACAAAATGGACATAATATATATTTACAGAATATGACATTGAAGGGCAGCAGAACACAAATTTTTTTTTCCTCAACATATTGATAGATCATATGTTAGGTCACAAAAACAAGTCTGAAAACATTAAAAAATTGAAATAATATCAAGCATCTTCTCTGATGACAATGTAATAAAACTAGAAATCAATAATAAAGGAACTTTGGAAGCTACATAACCATATGTAAATTAAAAAACATGTTCCTGAATGACCAGTGGGTCAATGAAGAAATTAAGAAAAAAATTAAGAAATTTTTGAAACAAATGAAAATGAAAACACAACATACTAAAACCTATGGGATACAGTGAAAGCAGCGCTAAGAAGAAAGTTTATAGCTATAAGAAGTGCCTACAAGAAAAAAGAGAAAGAAACCTTCAGATTAACAACTGAATGATGCCTCTTAAAGAAATAGAAAAGAAAGAGCAAATCAAATCCACAGTTAGTCGAAGAAAATAAATAGTAAATATTAGAGAACAAATAAATGAAATTGAAATGAAGAGCATAATAGTTGGTTTGCTGAAAAGGTAAAGAAAATTGACAATCCTTTAGCTAGACTAACTAGTAAAAAATGAGAGAAGATCAAAATAAATAATATCAGAGATTAAAAAGGAGACATTACAACTAATACTGCCAAAAAGCACTGGATTATTAGTGGCTACTATGAACAAGCCCAGCTGATTCAATGGTGCTTGAGGTGTCAGTGACAGATGAGATGCTGTTTGGAGCCTTCATCAGGCCCCATAGGCAAATCACAGCAGAAGCCACTAAGATTTTGGGGCGAGGCCCTACCAACTTCTGCAGATAACTACTGGGAGATAACAAAGGGAGTTTGAGAGATAGCTCTTGGCCTGTTACTGGGCCTTGGAAGAAGGTAAATGTTTGACTATGAGTCACCAAGTTACCATGCAACCTAAAATGCCTATCATGAACTGCATGCTTTCTTTAACCATCTAATCATAAATCTGGGCATACACAGCAGCACTGCATCAAATGGAAGTGTTATATACGTGCTAGGGCTCAAGCAGGTCTTGAAGGCACAAGTAAGTTACATGAGGAAGTGGATCAGGTGCCCATGGTCTCCACTTCAGCCAACCTGCCTTCTTCTCTCCCAGCCTGTACTGATGGCCTCATGGAGAGTTCCCTATGATCAACTGACAAAGGAATATAAGACTAGGGCCTGGTTTAAAGATGGTTCTTCAGGATATGTAGGCACCACCACAAGTGAATAGCTATAGCACTATAGCCCCTTGCTAACACATCCCTGAAGGACAGTGGGGAAGGGAAATATTCCCTGACAGAACTTCAAGCAGTGAACCTGGGATGGACCTCTCTAAGTGGTCAAACACTGAAGATATTTGTGTCCCCACGTGAATGTTCACCAAAGGGTGACCTCAGCAGAGGAGGATTTTAATAATCAATTAAATAGGATAACCCATTCTGTGCACAACCACTCAGCCTCTTTTCCAGCCACGCTTTTCATCGCCCAGTGGGCTCATGAACAAAGTGACCATGGTGGCAGGGTTGCAGATTACACATGGACCCAGCAACATAGACTTCCACTGACCAAGGCTGACCTGGCTATGGCCATGGCTAATTACCCAATCTGCCAGCAGCAGAGACTAACACTGAGCCCTCAACATAGCACTATTCCTTGGGGTGATGAGCCAGCTACTTGGTGACAGGTTTATTTAATTGGACCTTTTCCATTACGGAAAGGGCAGCAGTTTGTCCTCACTGGAATAGACACTTACTCTGGATATGGATTTTCCTATCCTGCACACACTCCTTCTGCGGAGACTACCATTCAGGGACTCACAGAATGCCTTATCTGCCATCATGGTATTCCACGCAACATTGCCTCTGACAAAGGCAATCCCTCTACAGCTAAAGAAGTGTGGCAGTGGGCTCATGCTCATGGAATTTGCCAGTCTTATCGTGCTCCCCATCATCCTGAACAGCTGCCTTAATAGAATGGTGGAATGGCCTTTTGAAATCACAATTACAACCCCAATTAAGTCATAATACTTTGCAAGGCTGGGCAAAGTTCTCCAGAAGGCTGTGTATGCTCTTAATCAGCATCCAATATATGGTACTGTTTCTCCCATAGCCAGGATTCACGGGTCTAAGAATCAAGGGGTGGAAGTGGATGTACCACCAGTCACCATCAACCCTAGTAACCCACTAGCAAAATGTTTGCTTCCTGTTCCCACAGCATTACATTCTGCTGGCCTAGAGGTCTTAGTTATAGAGGAGAATGCTGCCACCAGGGAGATGCAACAATTATTCTATTAATTGGAAGATAAGATTGCTGCCTGGTCACTTTGTGCTCCTCCTGCCTCTATGTCAATAGGCTAAGAAGGAAGTTACAGTGTTGGCCGGGTGATTTGACCCAGACTATCAAGATGAAATCGAGACTACTACTCCACAATGGAGGTAAGAAGAATATGTCTGGATATAGACGATCCCTTAGGACATCTCTAGTATTACCATGCCCTGTGATTAAGGTCAATGGAAAACTACAACAACCCAATTCTGGCAGGACTATAAATGGCCAAGACCCATAAGAAATGAAGGGTTGAGGTCATTCCACTAGGTAAAGCACCACTACCAAGTAGGGTGCTTGGTGAAGGCAAAGGGAATATAGAATGTATAATAGGAGAATGTAGTTATTGATACCAGCTATCACCACATGACCAGTTGCAGAAATGAGGACTGTACCTGTGATGAATATTTCTTTTTTATTTTGTTACAAATATGTTTGTTCATGTGTACACCTATAGTAGGAAAATATATTGATTTTATTTATTTTCTTTTTCCTTTATCATGTACCATAAGATTTATTGACTTCATATGATTATTTAAGTGTTCTTAACTTTATGTAATAGCATTTAGGTTAAGATTTAGTGCACTTTCAGTTGTATACAGAATAGCTGTATTATGTTAGGCATTAAATAATTGTGACCTTATTATTGTCTTTATTTCTAGATTAAGTATAATTTTAGGAGATTTATATGGTTGCCAAGTTGACAAGGGGTGAACTTGTGAGGGTTAATATTGGGTGTTAACTTCATTGGTTTGAAGAACATCTAGATAACTGGTAAAGGTGTTTCTAGGTGTTTCTGTGAGGGTGTTGCCAGAGGTTAACATTTGAGTCAGTGGACTGGGAGAGGAAGACCCACACTTGATGTGGGTGGGCACCATCCAACTGGTTGCCAGCATGGCTATAACAAAGCAGGGGAAGAAGGGTGGGGTAGGCTTGCTTGCTGACTCTTCTGAATTTCATCTTTTTCACATGCTGGATGATTACTTCTGCTCCTCCTGCCCTTGGACATGAGACTCCAGGTTCTTTGGCCTCTGGACTCTAAGACTTACACCAGTGGTTTGCTGGGGTTTTCTTGGGCCTTCAGCCACAGACTGAAGGCTGCACTGTCAGCTTCCCTACTTTTGATACTTTTAGGCTGAGACTGAGCCACCACTAGCATCTTCTTCCCCAGCTTGCAGATGGCCTATCATGGGACTTCATCTTGTTACCATGTGAGCCAATTCTCCCTAACAAATTCCCTTTCATATATACCAATATCCTATTAGTTCTCTCCTTCTGGAAAACACTAATACAGCAGAGATATGCCAACAAATTGGAAAATCTATAAGAAATTCACAAGTTCCTAGACACATAAACCTACCAAGATCGAGCCAGGAAGAAATCCAAAACCTGAACAGATCAGCAACAGGTAGTAGGATCACAGCTGTAATAAAAACTCTCCCAGTAGGGAAAGGCCCAGGAGCTAATGTCTTCACTGCTAAATTCCACCAAACATTTAAAGAAGAACTAACACCAATGATACTGAACCTATTCCAAAAAATAGAGAAGGAGAGAAGCAAAAATCCTAAGCAAAATATTAGCAAATTGAATTCAACAATACATTAGAAAGTTCATTCGTTATGACCAAGTGGGATTTACTTCTGAGATGCAAGTATGTTTTAACACATGCAAATCAATCAATGTGATATATCATATTGAAGGAATAAAAACCATATGATCATTTCAATGAATGCTGAAAAAGCATTTTATAAGATTCAGCATTCCTTCATAATAAAATTAGGTATAGAAGGGCCATAACTTAAGATAATAAAATGCGTGTCTGACAGACCCAAAGCTAATATCCTACCAAATGAGAAAAAAACTGAAAGCCTTTCCTCTAAGATCTGAAACACAGCAAGAATGTCCATTGTTACCACTATTATTTAACATAGTACTGGAATTCCTAGCTAGAGCAATCAGACAAGAGAAAGATATAAGTGGCATTCAAATTGGAAAGGAAGAAGTCAAATTATCCTTGTTTGCAGATGATATTATCATTTATTTGGAAAAATATAAAGACTCCACAAGAAAACTATTGGAACTGATAAACAAATTTAGTAAATTTGCAGGATATAAATTAGCATACAAAAATTAGTAGCATTACTATATGACAATAGTGAACAATGAGAAAAGTGAAAAAGTAGTTCCACTTTAGCCACGTATAAAATTAAATACCTAGGAATTAACTCAACCAAAGAAGTGAAAGAGCTCTACAATAAAAACTCTAAAACACTGATGAAAGAAATTGAAGATGACACCCCAAAAATTAAAAAAATAGTCAATGTTTATAGGTTAGAAGAATCAATATTGTTAAAATATCCACACTACCTAAAGCAATCTGTAGATTCAGTGCAATCCCTATCAAAATACCAATTACATTCTTCAAAGAAATAGAAAAAAAATACAAAAATGTACATGAAAGTTAAAAAAGACCCAGAGGAGCCATAGCTATCCTAAGCAAAAACAACAAAACTGGTGGAATTACATTACTTGACTTCAAATTATACTGGAGAGCTATAGTAACCAAAATTGCATGGTACTCACATAAAAACAGACACATAGACCAACGAAAGAGAACAGAGGATGCAGAAAAATCATTCACACACCTGCAGTGAACTCATTTTCAACAAAAGTGCCAAGAACATACAATGAGAAAAGACAGTCTTTTCAATAAATGATGCTGGGAAAACTGGATATCCATATACTGACGGATGAAAACTAGACCCCTATCTCTCACCATATGCAAAAATCAAATAAAAATGGATTAAATACTTAAGTCTAAGATCCCAAACCATAAAACTACTACAAAACAACATTGAGGAAAATCTCAAGGACATTGATCTGGACAAAAATTTATTGAGCAATATGCTACAAGCACAAGCAATCAAAGCAAAAATGGATAAACAAGATCACATCAAGTTTAAAACTTCTGCACAAGCAAAAGATGCAATCAATAAAGTAAAAAGATAACCCACAGAATGGGAGAAAATATTTGCTAACCACCCATCTGACAAAGAGTTAGTAGCAAGAATATACCAGGAGCTCAAGCAACTCTATAGGAAAAAAATCTAATAATCTGATCAAAAGATGAGCAAAATATTTAAATAGACGTTTCTCAAAAGAAGACATACAAATGGCAAATAGGCATGTGAAAAGTTGCTCAACATCACTGCTCATTAGGTATATGCAAGTCAAAACTACAGTGAGAAATCATCTCACCCCAGTTAAAATGGCTTATATCCAAAAGACTTGCAATAACAAATGTTGTTAATGATATAGACAAAAGAGAAGCCTTGTACACTGTTGGCAGGAATGTAAATTAGTACAACCACTATGGAGAACAGTTTGAAGGTTTGTCAGAAAACTAAAAATTGAGCTACCTTATAATCTAGCAATCCTACTTTTAGGTGTATACCAAAAGAAAGGAAATTAATATATTGAAGAGATATCTGCACTCCTATGATTGTCATAGCACTGTTTACAATAGCTGAGAGTTGGAAGCAACCTAAGAGTACCCCGACAGATTAATGGATAAAGAAAATTTTGTACATATACACAATGGAGTACTATTCATCCCTTAAGAAAATGACTTCAATCACTTGCAACAACATGGATGGAATTCCAGATTATTGTGCCATGTGAAATAACCCAGGCACAGAAAGACAAACATCACATGTCTCACTTATCGGTGGGATCTAAAAATCAAAACAATTCAACTCAGGTACATAGAAAGTAGAAGGATGATTAACCAAATCTGGGAAAGGTAGTAGGAGTATGGGGGGAAGTGGGGATAGTTATAGGATACAAAATAGGTATAAAAAATGAGTAAGACCTACTATTTGATAGCACAGCAGGGTGACTATAGTCAATAATTACTTAACTGTACATTTTAAAATAACTTAATATGTGTAATAAGATTGTTTGCAACTCAATGTATAAATGCTTGATGGGATGGATACCACATTACATATGATGTTCCCCTCATTTACCCCCCCCAAAAAAAAATCATTAACATTTTTATATGCCAACAGTGAACAACCTGAGAAACAAATCAGGGAAGTAATCCCTTTTACAATAGCTACAAATGAAATAGAATACCCAGAAATTAACATAACCACAGAAGTGTAAGATCTCTACAATGACAATTATAAAACAGCAATACAAGAAATTGAAAAGGACATGCACAAAAATGAAAAGAGATTTCATGTTCATGGGTTGGAAGATTCAATATTATTAAAATATCCATACTACCCAAAGTAATCTACAGGGGCAATCTCTATAAAAATGCCAGTTCCATTCTTCACAGTAATAGAAAAAATAATCCTAGAATTTATATGAAACCACAAAAGTACCAGAATAACCGAAGCTATTCTAGGGAAAAAATACTGGAGTTATTGCAATGCCTGACTTTAAATTATACTAAAAAGCTATGGTAACAAAACAGCTTGGTACTGGTGTGAAAATATACACATATACCAATGGAACAAAAGAGAGAATCCAGAAATAAATTTATGCAGCTACAGTGAACTCATTTTTGACAAAGATGTCAAGAACATACACTGGGGAAAGGACATCTCTTCAATAAATGGTGCTGGGAAAACTGGCTATCCAAATGCAGAAGAATGAAACTAGACCCCTCTCTCTTACCATATACAAAAATCAAGTCAAAGTGGACTAAAGGCTTAAGTCTAAGATCCCATAATATAAAACCACTAAAAGAAATCATTATGGGAAACTCCAAGATATTGGAGTGGGGAAATATTTCTTCAGTAATACTCTATAAGCACAGACTTCAAAGCAAATGTAGACAAGTGAGATTGCATCTTGTTAAAAAGCTTCTGCACAGCAAAGGAAATAATCAGCGGAGTTAACAGACAATCCGTAGAATGGGAGACAATATTTAAAAACTACCATCTGACATGTAAAGGCTGTTAGACAGGAAAAGCTTGGGGTGTTCCAGGGACAAAAGCCAGCGTGGTTGGGGTACAGAGAATGAGTTGGGTCAAGGGAGATGAGATCATGCAAGAAGAAATTTCCAGATCTTGCAGAACATTCTGGTCATGGTAAGGAATTTAGATTTTACTCAAAGAGTAATGGGAATCCATGGAAGGGTGGGAGGTGGGGGCTGGGGGTGGCCTGATATGACTTGTGCATTTAGAAGTATCATTTGGACTGTGGTGTGGATACCAGAGTGTAGGGGACCAGTACCTCTCTCCTAGTGAGCCATGATGGTAATTGGGATGTGAGCTATAGCAGGGAGGTAATGAGAAACAGACAGATTGAGGGTATATTTTGGTGGTGGAGCCAATAGAACTTACAGAGACCTGGATGCAGTCCATGAAGGGAAGAAAGGAATCAAGAATGAGTCCAGGATTTTAGCCTAATATACCATTTACTGAGATGGGAAATACTTTTTGGAAAATGACTGGAAAGTGGGGATGTAAGTTTTGGCTACGTAAGCTTAAGATATTTATTAGATATTTAAATATAAAAGTTAGAAGATAATTGGATATGTGAGTCTGGAGTTCAGGGAAGAGACTCCAGCTAGAGACAGACATTTGAGAATCATCAGCATCAAAAGGATATCTGAAACCATGGAACAGTGTGGACTCATGTAGTAAAAGAACATGGGACGAGAAGAGGACAGATCCCTGGGGGAAGACAAACAGCCAGAGAGCTGAGAGGAAAAATTGAGAAGTGTTTCAGGAAAAAGCCAAGATGCTGCTAAGAATCCAAGGAAAATGAGGATAAAGAATTGTTCACTGGTTCTGTCAAGATAGAGGTCTCTGTAATGTCCTTGATAAGGACCACTTCAGTGCAATGATGAGGGCGCAAATCCATTCAAGTGGACTGAAGAGAAGCCAATAGGGAGATAAGAAAGCTGAATCTTGATGGGATGGGGAATGGAGAAATCACATGGAGGCTGTTGGGGGTGAGAAGTCAAGGGAAAGGTTTTCCTGGTTGGGTTTGGTTTGTCTGTTTGCACCATTTTTTTTTTAAATGGAAATGTAACAGTATGCTTGTATGCTAATCACAAGTATCCAATATATAAGGAGATCTTGATGATTTAGAAGAGATGGTAATTGTAAGACAATTTTTTTGTCCTAGCTTGTAGCCCAGGACAATATTGGAGAGGCTATACTAGACAGAAACTTCGTCTACTGTGGCAGATTGGATGGCAGAATGCATCGATACACATGCGGTTTGGTTTGTGAACTTGAGGTAGATTGAAAATGTAGATCTAATTTGATTTTGAATGTTTTCTTTTTGAAGTATATAGTCCAGTCATGAGCTAGACAGAGATTTTGTAGATTTCAGAAGAGAGAAGGCATAAGATACAATCTCTCAGAGAATGGGAAAATAAGTTTACTATGGGAGGACAGTTACATAACTTAAAAAAAAAAAAAAACTACCATCTGACAAGGAATTAATAGCCAGGATATATCAGAAGCCCAAACAACTCTATTGGATAAAAATCTATTAATAATAACACAATTTAAAAATGGGCAAAATATCTGAATAGACATTTCTGAAAAGAAGACATACAAATGGCAAGCAGGTATATGAAAAAGTGCTCAACATTATTGATCCTCAGAGAAACGCAAATCAAAACTACAATGGAATATCATCTCATTCCCAGTTAAAATGGCTTTTATCCAAATGGCAGGCAATAACAAAGGCTAATGGGGATGTGGAGAAAGGAGAACCCTCATACACTTTTGGTGGGAATGTAAGTTAATACAACCACTACAAAGAACAGTTTGGAGCTTCCTCAAAAACTAAAAATAGAGCTACAGAGCAACCATATGATCAAGCAATCCTACTCTTAGCTATATTCTCAAAAGCAAGGAAATCAGTGTATCAAGAGATGTCTGAACTTCCATGTTTCTTACAGCAGTATTCACTGTAGCCAAGATTTGGAAGCAAACTAAGTGTCTATCAACAGATGAATGGATAGATATATCGTAGTACATATACACAGTAGAATACTCTCCAACCATGAAGAATGAGAACCTCTCATTTGCAATAACATGGATGGAACTAGACATCATTATGCTAAATGAAGAAAGCTGGGCACATAAAGACAAACATTGCATGCTATCACTTATTTGTGGAGTCTAAAAATAGAAACAATTGAACTCATGTAGGTAAACAGTAGAAGGATGGTTCCCAGAGGCTAGAAAGGGTAATGGGGGATGGTGGGGTGGAAGTGGGGATGTTTAATAGGTAAAAAATATTGTTAGAATAAGACCCATTTTTATCTAGCACTTCAGAGTGACTATAGTCAAAAATCATTTAATTGTACATTTAAAAATAGCTAAAAGAGTATAATTGGATTGTTTGTAACACAAAGGATAAATGTTTCAGGAGATGGATACTCCATTTGTCCTTATGTGATTATTATACGTTGCATGCCTGTATCAAAATATTTCATGTAACCCTTAAATACATAAACCTACTATGCACACACAAAAATTAAAAATTAAAAACAGCTACAAGGCAGAATCTAACGTTGTTAGAAAGGACTAAGCAATGTTCTATGCCTCACAGAAGAAGGAGAGATTAATTCCATCCAGAGCATTATGAAAGGAATCATCTAAGACTAGGGTGAAGAAACTCTAGTTTGCAAAGGCCAAACCTAGTCCACTACTTTGTTTTGTAAATAAGTTTAATTGAATCACAACCATGCTCATTTATTTATGTATTGTCTGTCAGCTTTCATGCTATGACAGCAGAGTTGAGTAGTTATAACAGAAACTGTATGGTCCACAATGCCCACAATTTGCTCTATGAACCTTTTCACAGAAATGATATTTGAGACTGGCCTAAAAAGATTCTAACAAAGAGAAGAGCAGTATAAGCAGGAGACAGTATGAACAAGAGCAGTGATGTGAGAACGTCTTGGGTGTATTCATTCATGGAAATGAAATTACAGTAAAGGTCATAATATACAATGAGTGACGTACCTAAAAAACTAATTTTGTACAATGGGGAGTTACATTTTTGAGTGGTTAATGGAAGAACCAGAACTGGCTTATTCAACTAGTCCGCTAGGTGTCTGGTTAAATAATTCAAATTTGTCCAGGTTGTGGTTTGGCAACGCTTAGTAACTGGCTATATTCTTTCAGGACTGAAACAGTAATTATAAGAATATCCCAACACTTGGCTTGTATTTCACCAACCAAATCGATGGAGATAGGGTAAGGCTGGCAACATGGGGTGTGGCCTATACCTCTCTGCTTCCCAAAATTGGATTGCTTACTTATTCTCAAACTTGACTCACCCCTTTGACCCCTCTACATCTTGCCGCTTACGACTCTAAACCAAGATAAGAACTTTAACATCACTTCATTTGCCACTGAGCCTGCACAGAAGATGTCAGTCAGTTGACAATTGCTTAGATCCAAGTTGACTTTACTACATGGCATGTTATTACAGGGTTTCACATAAGTTCAGCTTGGTTGGAGCATAAGGTACTTGTGAGAATGTCTGGTAAAGTAAGACTGAAAACACTGTGAAAGGCATTTGGTGACATGATGAGGAGTTTGGACTTCATTCTGAAGGTAATGAAGGAACGATTAGATGAGGTCTTTTACATTCTTTTTAAACTAGGCAGTGACATACTCTCTTACAGACAAAAATAACAAAAGTTGTGGCTGTTTTAACTAAATAGCTTTATTAGGCAAGGAAAGGCATATTCAAGTATAAATGTTTGAGCTAGATATCACTCTTGGGAAGAGAACTGCCTTGTACCAGAAAATGACAAGAATACCAAATTATGTCCTGTACTTTCAAGGCTATGTCAATGACAAGAAGCACCTAGTGTTTATGGACACATTTGTCAGAGTTGATAAAATAATGAAAGAGGAAGATCACCAGTCCACTAGACTGTGAGCTACCTGAAGGCAGGTGTTGTCTTCCATGCCTGAATCTTCGGCACCTAGCAGCATATCCAGTATGTCCTGTTAATACACAAAAACATGTAGGAAGTTTAGACAACTGGCTTTACTTCAATTGATACTGTTTTGTTTGGTTTTCCCAACAAAAAAACAAGAGTACATAAATGCATTTGATAGATACAGGCCCTGTTTTCCTGGATCTTAATTACTGAACCTAGAAATCATCCATTATATATTTACATTGTATAATTCGGTTACCCCTTGGTGACAAAGTCATCTCTTGAATATGTGCGTGTGTTTTAATTGACAAGATCCCATTCCTATATTTACCTGCTGGTCTCTGCTGTGGGACCTTAATTGTTTTAACTGTTTTTTTAGTTACTGCTATACCAGATGTACTAAATACACTTTACAAGTTATTCCCTCTAAATGAGTATGGGAGAAATTTGTGAAATTCAGCTTTCTTGCCTTGCCTGTATATTTAAAGGCTGCAGACCCACTCTCTCAGCATTGGAAAGAGGCCTTTGGCTGATTGTCTGTCAAAGTGTGTTATTTTTATCACATAAATTTCAGCAAGTAAATAGTCCTTCTTCTTCCAGCCTTCTGATGTCTCTCCAGGGCAAGATGAAAAGATTTTCTAGACTGTGCATTTCAATATCCTCCTGAAAGGCAAAGCAAGGTACTTACACTAGTTTCAAATCTCCAATTCCGTAACTACTTTAGTAGCAAACATGAATCTTTGCAAAATTGCAAAAGGATGGCATTTGACTTCACTACTCTTGAATTAGCCTGTGTAACAATTTTCTCCAACTGATTTTAGTTCCTGGTGTCCCATTATGACAGTGAGCTCTAGGGAACCAGGAATTGTTTTTGCCTCTGGAGAACCTGGACATCAACTCATGCAGCAATCATCTTGTGGCCTTGCAATAAACACCAAGAAAATTTCAGAAACAGTGTTTTTGGCATCACTGATCTGTTAAACCAATGTCAGTCACTGTGCTACCAATAGTCTATTTTCAGACTTTTGGTTTTATAAAGAAATATAAGACCATATTTGTTTAAGCAACTAAACTCTGTGTTTCTGCTACTTGCAGATGACAGCAGTGCCAAATGATGCAAACTTGGTACTAGCAAAGTAGTACAAAAAAAGTATTCTAGATGCTTTCATAGGAGGCTGTAAGCCACAAGCAAAGAAAAAAGGAGGGATTAGCTCATTATTGCCTATGGGCTTCTGTTCTCACCTTGGTGAAAATGGCAGTCATATGACCTAAATGCTTAAGCACAATAAGAAAGCACAGGTCCTGGCATATTAGGAACAAGGGTCAAATTCCAATTCTTCCACACACCGTCATGTAACCTTACATGAATGTCAAGATACTTTTGGAGGTTTAAAATAGTTAATAGCCCTTCTGGTGGCTTGAGGTGCATGTTACATTCAGTGTTTTCAAAGCAAAATGCCCATATTTTGGTCCTGGAATCCTAATTATATTCCACATTGCATTTTGCCTCTTCTCCCCTTCAGACCCATTTGCCAGCTCCAAGTTTGAGATTCATTTCTCATTTTAATATCTGCTGTCAATCACAGAAGGGAAACATTAAATTATTTCTTGGAAGCAAATGTTATAGGGTTTTCTGGTTAAGGAGAGTTAATTTATAAAAGTTTTAATAAAATCCAGAGTTTATTTGAACTTTCCATTCAGTAAGCAAATGTCTTCAAACAGACTGCAACTTGAGATTGAAAGACACATCCACCTTCCACAAATCAAGCACACTTAAAAATAAACAAGTGTAAAATGAAGGCTGATTACTGATTTCACCCTGCCAGTAATTGTCACTAATCTTTAGCTACTTGTATATGCTTTGTTCATATGATTCCCACATCCTTTGCTGCTATAAATATTTCACAAGATATTCAAAGCCAGTTCACAACCAAATAATAACAAATGTCAGATGACACATTAAAAAGATGCATTGAGATTTTAAACATAAATTCTACAGCAAAGCTTGATTAACATCTTATGGTCACTCTACAGAAATAACATGTCCAGAGAAATATGAGACTGCAATTAGCACGAACACCCTAAGTAGCAGCCCATTCTCAAGGGAAAAGAGAGCAGAAGCTCCAGTTCTTTTCAGGCTTTCTGCATATTCTCCACTCTATTAAGAACCACAAGGGTTTTTATGGCAAATATTATTTTTTTAAAGAACAGGCTTCATGCACTACAGAGATTTAGTTATTCTTCTTTGGGTAACCTGTTGTGTTCATAGTCACAGTCATAATGCTTGATGAAATGCAAGGGCTGGTCCTTGGTAATATTTTCAAGTTGCAAAATCAGTTGAACTACTTATTTCTTTTGCTTTCCTTTTCTGTCCTTTGGCCCACCCTCTCTAGGAATACTCATAGAGTCCCTTCAGATGTGTCCACTTCAAAATTTATTTTTTATTTTACTTATCCTCAGTTTAACCATATCCATTAGAACTCCATTTTCCTGGGTCTTGTCTCTGAATGACTGGGTGAAAATTTTCTGAGAAATTAATGGAATGTCTAATTGTCAATGACTAACAGCAGTTTTATATGTTTACTTTCCTACTTAGCATGTGTGCATTTTGGCTAGGGCATTCAGAGCCATAACTTAAGTAATAATTACTGTGAAAATTCCAAATTCAATGTAGTATGCGGGGACAAGGGGGAGACGTTTTTAATCAGGGAGGTTTTTCCTGGCATTCTTCATGTCATCCTCTAGATAATGCTTAATTAACCTACACATAGGACTGAACCAGCTCAGCAACAATCTTCTTGAAGCACTCAAGAAGGTAAGATGTTCAGAGGAAAGTCTTAAGAGCTTACCTTTCTTGACACTATTTAATAGTACTTGTTGCCATGGTCATTTTCATGATTTTCTTGCTTTACCTACAAAAAAGAGGTTGGTAAAATGATTTTTTTTTTCCTGTGGGATACTACCCTTTGCCAACTATTTATGTTCTGATAGTCCACGTTTATTTAAATAACAAATTGCTTAGTTGTGTTGCAATCATTGACTAAATAAATGGGAATCTAGCTTCTTTAAGGTTTCATTCTTCTTCTTAAATTCCCTAGGATTTACTCATTTATTCAGAAAAGAATTTTTGAAACATCTTCTTGTATATCTTAGAAATTATGTGAAATCTAGACAGACAAAGATGACTAAGACATGGTTTCTGGTTTTGAGGAGTTCAGTAAAATGAAAGAGATTGTGCTAAATGAAAGAGATTGTAATAAATTCATGATGAAACAGAGTGTAGTAACATCTCTGATAGAAGATACATAAGGCATTCTATGGAATCTCAGAGGCAGTAAGCTGAGCTTCTGGTAGCTGGCCTTCTGAGAAGAAAGAAGTGTAGAGTACTTTGAAGGGCAAGTGATTAGAGACAGTGAGGTGTAGGAGAAAGAAAACAATTGGGTTCTGAAATGAGATAGACTTATGTGATTTATTTGACTATTTAGTCTACTCAACTGTACAGTGAAGCTAATACATTTTACATGAAAGTTTTTAAAATTAGGATTACAAGTAATTATCAAAGGAGCTATTAATTTAGAATTATAATTCTTTTCAAAATATGCCTCAAAAACAAGTTCTGAAGTTTTGCTTACAGGAATCTTTCAAAGAATTACTGTAGCTCCAGCTTCTGCTCCCATTTTCTCATAAGATTATAATTATACTGAGGAACAAAAAATCTTACACTCTTAGTTCAGCGAAGGTAGGAGGAATGGAATAGCAGGGAAAGAAGTGAATGAAAAATGTCTGAGATGAATAGAAGAGTGAGTATTAACCTGTTTAACAGTAGGGCAAGTGAAAATACCTTAAACTTGATCTTCTTCCATAAGAACAAAAAGCATGTTTTAAATTCTGAATAATTGAAGACCCAACTCTTTATTATGTATAGTATTTGTGATGATTCTATTTTCATTTAGGAATGCTGTATAAGTACTCTCAGTGGGTATGCATTATTGTAGGGGAAGATTATAAACTAGAAAGCTATTTATATTAGAACAACACACACACACACGCAGATATACACATATGCATGTATATATGAGCCTTCACTCAGTTTTCTCAGGGGATTGGTTCCAGGTCTGCCTATAGATAACAAAATCTGTGTATTCTCAAGTTCCACAGAAGCTACAAATACAAAAAGTTATCTCTCCATAAACATGTGCATTAATGTATGTTTTCATCCTGCAAATACTGTATTTGCAATCTGTGTTTGATTGCAAATCCTGAACCCGCTGATATAGAGAGCTGACTGCAGTTATTGAAAACAATTCACATAGAAGTGGGCCCACACAGTTTAATCACATGTGTTCAAGGATCAACTGTATGATCTATATATGCTACTAGTTTGGTAACAGAAAAATATGTTAGCAAAAAAAAAAAAAATACTAAGTTTTTCTTAGGGACTGAGATAATTTTTAAAGGGAAATTTTCAGAAATAGTAAGAACCATGTGCTCAGAATCTTGGCAGGGTTCCGGAGGGGGGGCATGGGGCAAATAGAAGTAAGGGCCTTGTTCTTTGCAGAGGGCTTGACAGTTGGGAAATGGTTCAGGTTCTGTTTATGTGCACACCTAATGGAGCAGGTAAAAGTTTCCAGCAAATCACTTAGGTAGAACACGTTCAAGGATTGCTTTTGCCTTGAAGTTCTGCCTGCCTACATATTTAGACAGCTGCTTGGACCTTACTGCCCTCTGTAGATAATACATTTTATCTCCAGCAGTATGTGAGCTAGTAGAGAGTTGATTAAGTAGCCTTTGACCTATCTCCTCCTATATGTCTGTGCTTCTCTGGGTCACATAGATAAGAAAGAGAGAGGGGCAGTAAAACACTTGCTTAGCATTTTAGTCCATTTTGTGCTTCTCTGACAAAGCTCTGTAAACTGACTGATTTATAATGAATAGAAAGTTATTTCACACACATCTGGCAGCTAGAAAGTTCAAATTTAAGTCCCTGCCATCTGGTAAAAATGGCTTTCTTATTATGTACACACGTTGTACATGTTGTGTCCACACATACTGGAAAGAGGAAGGGAGAGACAGAGATAGAGATACAGACAGATAGATATATAGAGATGATCATACACTGCCATGATAATGACATATAATCATGAAGGAGTAGCCCTCCTGGTCTAATCACCTCTAAATGGTCCCACCTCTTAATATGGTAGCAATGGCAATCCAATGTCTGCATGAGTTTGGGAAATGACAAATATTTAAATTTTATTTTCTGAGGGCCATTCATGGCCCTCCAAACAGTATGTCCTTCTCACATACAAAACATATTTATTCCATCTCAATAGCCCCCAAAGTCTTAACTCATTTCAGCACCAACTAGTAAGTCCAAAGTCCAGTCTCATCTAAATCAGACATAGGTGAGACTCAAGACATGATTCATCTTGAGGCAAAGTCCCTCTAGCCATGAGCTTGTGAAATAAGAACAAGTTATCTACTTGCAAAATACAATAGTGGGACAGGTATAGAATAGACATTCCCATGCCAGAAGAGATAAATAGGCAAGAAAAACAGAGTAACTGTTCCCAAGTAAATCCCAAATCCAACAGGGAAAGCAAACTAAGTCCTAAAGCTTAAGAATAATCTTCTTTGACTCTACATCCCACCATCCATACACACCAGTGAAGGTTGGACCCCCAAGACTTCAGGCAGCTCTGCCTATATGGCTTTGCAAGACGCAGCCCATGCAGCAACTCTAACAAGTTGGAGTCTTGTGCCTGCAGCTATCCCAGGCTGGTGTTGCATGCTGGTAGCTCTACAGTCCTGGAATTTCAAGGGTGATCTCACCCGCATGGCTCCACCAGGCCTAGTGGGGGACTCCTTGTGTTAGCTCTGCCTCCACAGTTCCAGTGGACATTGCCCTCATAGGGACTCTGTGGTGATTCCTCCCCCTGCAACAAGTTTCTGTCTGGGTTCCCAGGCAGTCTGCAATATCCATTGAAGGTTAGATACAGGAATCCATGCTCTCAAAACTCTTGCATTCTGCATGCCTACAGAAATAGCACCATATGCACAGTGTCAAAATTTATAGGTTCTATTTTCCAGAGGTGTGGGTCAAATGGAACCTGGGCCCACTTGGGCCATGGCTGGGGGACTGAAGAACACTGCATCAGAATGTGTGGAGTAGCAAGTGCAGGCACCCTTAGGCAGCAAGCTTCAAGGTTCTGAGTGTGCCCTAGGCCTCTCTTTTGACATATTTACTTCCCCTAGGCCTTGGTACTCTGCGTTTGTGATGGCAGGGGGTGACACTGGTAATGTCTAAGATACCTTTGGGATTATTCTACCATTGTCCTGATAAATAGCCTCTGGCTTCATTCTCTTCATAATAATCTTTCTATCAAAGAGTTGCTTAGCCAAACACTTGGTTTCCTTTTTTGAAAATGCTCTTTTATGCTCTACCACACATCCAGGATGAGAATCCTTTAAATCCCCAGGTTTGTTTTCTCTTTCAATTATAAGTTCTGTCTTTATATCATTTCTTTCTCCACACCTCTTACTATGTGCAGTACCATAGAAAGCACATTGAAGGCTTTGCTGCTTACATATTTCCTCTGCCAAATACCCTAGCTTATCATTTTTTCTACCACTTTATAACAAGGCCAACCTTTACTCCAGTTTCTAATACCTTGTTGCTCATTCCTGAGACCTTATTAAAATTGCCTTTGCTATTCAAATTTCTACCAACATTCTTATCACAACCACTTAAGTAATTCCTAAGGAGTTTCAGACTTTTCCTACAGAACTGCTCTTTTTCTAGCACTCAACTGAATCTCTCTTAACACTTCCTTCATGGCAATACAAGTTTTTTTTCCAGCACTCACTTCAAAACTGTTCTAGCCTCTATCTATTACTTCCAAAGCCACTTACACATTTTTAGATGTTTGTTATAGCAATACCGCATTTATCTGGTGCCAATTGCAAGTCTTAGTCTCTTCTGTGTTGCTATAACAGAATATCACAAACTGAGTAATCTATAATGAACAGATGCTTTTTTCTCACATTTCTGGAGGCTAGTTAGTCCAAGATCAAGGTGGTGGCAGCATTTGGTGAGAACCTTTTGGATGCACCTTCATATACTATAAGGCAGAAGGGCGAGGACAAGAGAGAAAAGAGAGAGAGAGAGACATGAGCCAACTCACCCCTTTATAATCAATCAATTTTCTTAATAATGATATTAATTCATTCACGAAGGTTGAGCCCTCCTGGCCAAACAACTTGTTAACAGTCTCACTTCTTAATAGTGATACAATGTCAATTAAATTTTGACATGACCTACAGGGTAACTGAGGAAGAATCATGATGCTTCCAAGGGCTTTTGGGCATTGTCAGTAAAACAACAATTTGTGGCTGAATTTGTAGTTTCTAACTCATTGATAATACAAAGATCTCCAAAATGCCAGTGATGATAAGAAAACAGCAACAACAACCAGATCCAAACACTTGCAGAGTCAATGTGTACCCATCTCTGACACTGGAATAAAAATTCACATTCACCCTCCTAAAAGTGGAGTGAGGGAGCTCCACTGGAAGAACTACTTTCAGTCTTATCTTTCCAGAGCCACTGAAAACTTCCTGACAACATAGCTCAAAATACAGTTTCAGAGTAGCGATTTCACTCTGGAATCAAGGGTTTGAAAGGCTCTTAAAGTGTACTAACCCAAATTCTGCTCAAGTTGAGTCTTGAGATCAATCTTTTTTCCCTTTATCAAAGGGAGTACTAATCCAGTTTTTACCACAGTCTGCCATTTCTATGTCAGTTGAATGTTGTGATGTTCATAATTTATTATAAAATACCTCAGAATAGACAGTGTGATATTATGTATATTTTGTTCAGGTTAAACTTCAATTTTAGGAACAGATGGTTCTTTAAATTAAACAGATTATTAATTATCATTGATATTATTGCAGGGATAATCTACATTTCAGAGATTGGTAACTAGCTTCTTTCAGAAAGGCCAGACTGCAGAGCCAGGTTTTTCAAGTGCTTCTGTTGTTCTATTTCTATAAACATCTGAGGCTTTTGATGATTAGCGTGCAGAATGTCAGACAATAGGCTTTTATTGGTGAAATTTGTTACTCGTTAATTAGTATGCTAGATTGTTAGAAAGGGGCTCTTCCTAGAGAAATGAAAGGCATTGAAGATACAGATATGAGTATTGGCTAAAGTATTTTAGAGTCTCTGTCCCCACTTGATGAAAGGGTTTTAGAATGTAGTGAGACATTACTGTCAAGTTGATCTCAAACAGTTTTAACAGCCACTTGTCTATGACTTAGAAGATTTCTAGTTGCTTGATGTCAACTATTAAGACAGTAATACTATGCTTCTAGAGTAGTATTGTGTCTCCCTTGAATTTTCTTTCATGCAATGTAGTGGTAGAAGCAACTAATAGGGCAAAGAGCTAAGCCTTTATTGAGCTTACAGAACAGATTTGTGATTGATTTAGTGACTGTTTGATAGAGAGTGTTTAATTCATGTATATCTGGCAGAATTTGGTCTGAGACTCTCATTATAACCTGACAGTGATATTGAAGAAAAGTAGATAAACCTGGCTCACCTCAAGCTTCCTTAATGACAACTCTTATCTACTAAACACAACCTAAGAGTTGTGCACAATCAAATTGGTTAAGATCACTTTGCAACAGACTTGCTCTGTAACTGCACTGATTAATAACTGAAGTAAAAGCTTCACACAGACAGGAGACATGAGCCCAAGAAAGGTGTTTTATTTCTGAGTTCAGTCTCCTTGTTGGCATTTGTTGTTAGGGCTGGCCTGTTAGAGAAAGATCAAAGCTTGGGTTCTTATGGGAAATGAACAATCTTTTCTGCCTTTCCCTGTGTATCCTTAATTAAAGCTTTTGAGAAAGAGGAGTGTAAGGATTAGATAGAGGAGGTTTTGTTGTGTTTTGTTCAAGGATATGCTAAATATCACAGATTTTATGCTTCTTTGTTCTCTTTCTGATTTACAGCAGGAAGACCACTAATAAAAAGTTAGAAAAACAGTGATATATTTTTAGTTTTTAGGAGAAAATAGTGTGTAGTAGAGGGAGACTGAAGAAAAACAAAAAGGCCTGAGGAATGAAAAATGTCCTCTACATAGACCTATTGCAGTACCATTTTCTTGGCTTCTGAAATAATGACAGATGGCTTCTCAGAAAAAATAGTATTATTTGATTCCATCCCCTTGGAATTATTTGAGTCGGTTAAACAAAAACAATTCTAAGCAGTAAGAAAGGGACAATGGGCCTTCTAGACCAAGTTAGTCTGGAGCATACCCAGACCAAACTTCAGGGAGAAAATGAAGAGATATAGAGGCAGATGTTCAAATAATGTTAACAAAAATCTTATAGATCCTAGATAACCTGGTCAATTCAATAAAAAGCAATTAAAAATATAAATCCTCCAGGCTTGTTCTTTTCTGTCTCTGAATAATAACAAATTATTCCTGAAAGTTGAGATTTAGACTTAACCTCTCTATGAATATTGCCTCATTAACACTGACCTATTGCTACCTCCACTCTTTATTCTCCACAACCACCATCTTCACGTCTTTGTATCTTAAATTCCTAAGCCCTTGTATTTACATTTCCTTTCAGATGCATTATTTTCCATTTGTTAATATTCCTTGAACTTTTGAAATATTGTGTATTTGTCTTTCCAGATTAGTCTATAAACTACCAGCTTTAAGTATTCTGTTATTTCTATTTTTTTATCAAAGGCTCTAGAATAAGGGTCTAATTTTATTGCTTTGGAATAAAATATCAGAATATTGGTTAATGTTACTTACATAGCTTGTTATAGATTATTTTAATTAGGAAGAGAATGGAGATTTAAAAATAGTCAGTGATTTAGAATTGTAATTCTTCAATCTCCAAGGGGCTTTTTTGTTAGCTTACCCCAGGATGAAGATAGAGAAGAGAAAGAGAGCGAGAGAGAGAAAAGAACACAGTGTTACCTTGCTTAGCATTAGTGAGAGAAGGAGACTCTTGTAGAACATTTTGTGGAAGATTTGTTTTGGACAACTATTGGAAGGATAGGAAGATAGTGAAGACTAAGTATGCTTTTTGTATATTGGTAGTCTATGGAAATCTTCCATTTTGGAATGATTATTCAAGGCATTATCAACTGTCCCATTTGGAATTAATAATTCAAGGCATTATCAATTGTCCCATTTGAAAATCTCCAATTTTAATGAGGATCTTATCCTTCCCATTTGCCATTAAAGGCCTCCCAACCCATGTTCTGTGTAGTCTAGTAGTCTAGTTCTCCAGAATTTACGAATTGTGGTTCTTATTTGATAGTTCAAATAACTTTTCACTGGGCATTCTTTCCACACACCTTTCACCTTATGCTTCAGCTTCATAACACTAATAAATTTAATGTATTTTCCTTCCATATTGGCTATTTACAGAGATAGACTTATGTCTTTACTTCAATAAATTTGTCTTTTATAATTTTCACACATGATAATCCTTATTCATAAACAATATTTTAATAACACTCATAAATACAAGTTGGGGACATTATATGGTGCCATGGGGTGGAGGGTATTCTGTTTTATTTTATTTTATTTTTGATGACAGAAGAGCTACTTACCCCTACCCCCCTACCGTAATGTGAGCTGATTGATTATAGGAGACTCCTAAAGGCTTTAAAGTAAGCTGATTTTGAGCTGTAATAATCAAGCATTGCTTCTGATGATAGAGCAGGGAAAATGGCAATTGGCTTCATGAACAGGTCTTTGTCATCTCATTAAAAGACTTAATCTGTTTGTTGGTTAAATTGTTAGGTCACAAATGAGATTCTTGGTATCTTGGTATGGAGAAAATAAACCATTGTCTGGCAATAGACTTTATAATCAAGCCATTTTATTAAGAAAATTTCTGACACTACTAGAATAATTCCTAGAGAAGGAGAGAAAATACCACAACAAAGGAAATTTATATTTTCTACTTGGGAAGCATGGATGTTGCATGCAAACAACTGAATATTTGAGGGTGTCATTTATTGAGCATGTAAATATATTGTCATTGTAGTCTTAATGCCATTAGCATTATACGCACTTATTGCACAACTGTTTTGTGCTTACTTTAACTGCACGTTTCTCCCTGGATTATTATTACATTTATCATCTATACATAGATAACAGGCTGTGTTTGCAGAATATCAATTTGTTTGCTTTTCATACTGCATTGTGGCACAGGCAGTATGAAATATGAGATAAACAGTTAAAATTTGTTAATTTGGATTCTAGCATTTGCAACCATTTAAACAAATACTGTGTGGTAAAATACTTTCTCTACATTTGGAGAAATAAAAGGGTTTCTGAGCAAACGAATATAGAAACAAAGATTAGAATGCACTGTTTACATTGCTTAGTAAAACAAGTTTTTTTGAAAACAATTTAAAATACTTATTTGAAATCAAAACTTGCAGCCTTCTTATTATGAATTTTTATCTTTACTTTGAAGCAGGTTTCCTAGGAACCAACTGTAGAATACCCCTTTAGGCTCATTTATATTACCGTGCCTACTTGAGATAACGTTAACTGCATTTCTTTACAAATACTTTGTCAATTCAAACTGACTGACATGGTTTGGCTGTGTCCTCTCCCAGATCTCATCTTGAATTGTAGTTTTCATAATCCCCAAGTGTCCCGGGAGAGACTCAGTGGGAGGTCATTGAATCATGGGAGCGGTTACCCTCATGCTGCTGTTCTCATAATAGTGAGTTCTCACAACATCTTACGGTTTTATAAGGGACTTTTTCTCCTTTTGCTCTGCACTGCTTGCTGCCACCATGTGAAGAAGGATGTGTTTGCTTCCCCATCCACCATGATTATAAAATTTCCTGGGGCCTCTCCAGTCATGCTGAACTCTGTGTCAATTAAACCTCTTTCCTTTGTAAATTACCCAGTCTTAGGTATGTCTTTATTACCAGTATGAGAACGGATTAATACAGTGCCCATTCAAATTTATTTCACTGTAGTAAGCTACATCAGAAAAAATACTAGATGAGGAGTCAGGAAACCTAGATTCTACTCATAGCTGTGACCATTGCCAACTATATGACCTTAAAAATGTCACATAATTTCATTATCCCTTGTTTTTCTAATTTGAAAAATGAAAAATGTATCTTCTTACTCCAAAAGGTAATGATTCTTTGCAGTTTCCTAAGTTAGTTAGGATTTATGTGTATATCATATTTCAGAAATAGCAAATCTATTAATATATTAGATGTGAAAATCATGGATTTCTTGACAAATCCTTTCTCAGAAAGCTTGCTTCACCCATAATTCCAAATTAGAAGGTATCAATATGGTTCCAAACCCTGGCCTTTGGCTGATTGAATTAGAGATGTATACCTGGCCCAAGGTGGACCTATTAGACAATGAATATTTTCTCATTTTTTGCTTATTTGGATTAAGGTACTAAGTGACTAGGACAATCAAGCAAAGGGCATTTGAAGAAAAAAAAAAAATGAAATTTTGACTGGAATTAGCTCCAAGAAAGTCGCCATAGTAAGACTGAAAGTATGAAGGATTGGAGATCCATGAGTGAAAACATAGGTCTATAATGAGAAATTGGAGAATAAAGTATATACACAGATAGAAACAAAGACAAGATAACCTATGACCCACAAGAGCCAGTAAAAATGTTTTCAACTTAGATTTAGGTCCCAGCATAACCAATTAGTATTTTGAGCTCAGTCCTTGGATTTCTACAAGATTGTCTGCCATATCCATACAGTAAACCTGTCTTGATTTATTCTATGATTGAAATTCTGATATGACATTAAGAAGATTATATAATCACCAACTCATTTTTATTTAAAGTTATACATCAGCATTGTATTAAGTGCTACGGAAGAAGCAAAATTTAAAGTTCAAGACATGGTCTTTTTGATTAAAATTTTAAAAATTGTTTTGGGGTGAAAAATCTAACACAGTTAAAAAAGAATGAATGCTATTTGGCTGAATTTAGTTTATTTTAAATATCTTAAGTAAAAATATGTAGCACATATAAACTATAGTAATACTATAGATATGTTTCAGTCATTATAACTGATATGTGCTTATAATTGTTATACTGTGAATAAAAATAATTTATATGAATATATGTACATGATGTTTGCCATAAATTTATCTGTGTTACTTGGAGGAGCCATAATTATTCACCGAGATCAGTGCTTGGGGAAAAATCATGCATTGTTCTTACAATACTAACATTTCTACTTCATGTAGAAATCAAGAAGTTAAACTGTTTTTCACGATTCATGCAGAATATGTTACACATAGGGAAAGTTGAATTGACCCTTATATTGCTATGAGAAGGTTTTTTATTTATTACTTTTCTCAACTAATTCTGTGAAGTCTGCATTGTTTGTTGTTTGTGGCCGCTGACATCTCTATACAGTTTACTTAGCGGTTAGATAATAATTAGACAGAGGTTTGCTCAAGTGCCTGGTACCATTATGTCTGACATTCTTTACCAATAGAGTGTGTGTGTGTGTGTGTGTGTGTGTGTGTGTGTGTGTGTGTGTGTTGGGGCATGCTTTTTATACTCAGCCAGTTAGTATGCAATTCTGTCTTAGCCTTCACTTCCTGCTAGTTCAGGGACTAAAGATCAGCCTGAAGTGAGAGCTTAGGTCTTTCTTGGGCATATGCACAACTTCACACATGTAAACAGCCCTAGTCATGTGTATGGACTTCTAGATTCCCGTATATGTGTCAGAGATTTTCCTCCATGCATATCTCATTCTCCAGCTTCTCCTTTCAAGTTTTTGCTTAGCCTAGTGTTTGCTCCATGTCTTATCCACTGCCTCAGCTGAGATGTTCAACAACTGCTTCTGGTGATTTTTTTTCCAACAAAATCCCCAGAAAAAAGAGTGTTTGCACTGGGTAAGCTTCAAATCTGGTCACATAAGGAAGGCCTCATGAATGGTGTCCTCCAAGTAATCACCAAAAGTAATTATCCTTTTCTGGCAATTTGTCTTTTAAAGAGCTCCTAACCCTTTTTATCTTCTCTAGTTGTTGCCGAATTTCTGGTTTTCACCATCATGATGGATGTTTTTTTCTTAGAGCTATTATGGAGTTTGGTAGGAGGTTATAGGATAAGGCCACAAATTAAGCGTGCTGTTCTTACTGAGAGTCAGCTATTTTTCTTGAATAAACACTATCTAAATTAACCAAGGCTCTGGTTAATTTACAGAGTTCTGAAAATGCTGGTTATGCCACCTTTTTTCTTTTGCAAGCATTCTCATTGTTTTGACAAAGGACAGAATTTTCAGAGCTCGATAGTCTACCATTTTCACTGACATTACCTCCCCTCCTTTGTCTTTCCTTCTATTTTCTCTCACTACAGAAAGCCTTTCTCAGCTTTAGCTTGCATGTAAATAATCTTATCAACCCATGTTGATAAGTTGATAATTCCTCGGTTATAGTGACAAGTCTGACTGAAAATGAAACCTCACATCTCCCATTCCAAATTCTAGGGAGAGATAATCTGATTGGTGCAATTTTTATGCAATATTCAACCTTGTCCAATTAAATATGATCAGAGTGGCAGTGTCACATAATATTAACATGGAATAGAAGAGCATTACTCTAAGAATAAGAATGTATTTGGGCTTGTTAGGAACATCAAATGGTATCTATTACATGATAATGTCTCTAGATCTAGCGGAGAATAGAGTCAATATACTGTAAAATTATGAGTAAATGAAGCACAAAGGTAAATACTAGGAAATTTTAGTTACCACAAACTTGGAAGAAAAAACAGAAACTATAAAAGGGGAAATCACTTTTATTATTACCATCCAGAGATGACTTATTAACATGTTGATATACACTCAGTCATCTGTATCTATGGGTTCTGCATACATGGATTCAACCAACCAAAGACTGAAAATATTTCAAAAATGAACAAAAAAAACTGTACAACAATAAAATAGTACAAATTAAAAACAATGTAGTATCACAACTATTTACATAGCATTTACATTGTTTTAAGTATTATAATTAATCTATATAGATGATTTGAAGTATACAGGAGAATGTGTGTAGGTTATATGCAAATACCGTATCATTTATTTAAGGAACATGAGCATCCATGAATTTTGATTCCCATTGGCATCCTGGCATCAATTCCCCTCTAAAATGGAGGGACAACTGTATATCTTTCTGGTAATACACAAATATATGTTGTGAGAAATTTCTCGTCATTAAATATCCTTCTAAAATTTGAAAATTTAATGATTCATAGTACTCTCTCTCTAATTCCAAGGTTCTCTAGGCCTCAATAGTCATGGGTAGTAATGGTTTCACCTTAACAACTATAAATCAAATTTTATGAGTTATTTTCTTTACATGCATAATGTAGGACTTCAAATATCTACAACATATTTTCAGTTTTACAGGAATTGTCTTATTCATGATTACTAATATTATTCTACATCAATTATTGTGTACATATTTACACATTTAGAGTTTATTCACAGAATTTGTTTTTACTACTTGGTCAAAGAGTATGAATATGTTTGATACTATTGTATCTTGACTAATTGCCCCTTAGACTTGGTTTTTAACAGCTTTCTTGTAATGGGATTTTCTAAAATCGGATATAAGAAGCTTTTCCATGTGTCTAAAATCTTTCTTGCACCATCTTAAGCAAGCTATTTTTCTGAATGTTGTACTTTGTTTCTTGAAGAATCTACCTTTATTGTGACAAATAGTATAGCCCATTCCCGCTCCCCTGCTCAACCCTGTGAGGTGAAAAATCACCTATTGGGTACAATGTTCACTATTTGGGTAATGGGTACACCAGACACCCAGTTTCCACCAGTGTGCATTATATCCGTGTAACAAACCTACACATGTACCCTCTCGATCTAAAATAAAATAAAAATGTTTTAAAATGATAATATTACAATTGTTACATAATAATTTACCAAATCAACTTACTGTACAATACCAACATTTTTGTTCCATTTTGATGATGATTTCATATTCTGTTTAATGAAACTTTGCATTTATGGATAAAGATACCGTTGGTGGTATGGAGCTTCTGAAGGAATGTTATTGAAGTTTCTGAAAGTGTAGAGATGGCTATTTACTACCTCTTAATGATTGTATCTTCTCTGGGTGTAAGCTCCTGTTTTAATCTTCAATTTTCAAGGCAATGTTCATTCAATTTATGCTGCTGCACATTCAGAAAGTCAATTTATCAAGAATCTCTGATCTTGGGCAATAATTATGGTATGCTCCCTAGAGTTACATGTCTTTCATTTGACTGCTTGTTTAAACTGGCAAGTCTGTGTTGTTCTTTCTTGGATCCTTTTGTTTTATTTTATAAGTGTAAAACTGCAAGAGATTAAAGAGTCAGTATGCATAGTAACATCAATGAGTACAAATTTTGATGGGAAGATGTACAGGTTTTGTTTGAAAGACTGAACTTTACCAGATTAAATTGAAATACAATTTATTTCAATATGGCTGAGAAGAAATAAATAGTCTGCAGCTGGGTAGTTCATTGGTGGGAACATTATGCCAAATACTACTAATTTTAGCAATATTTTTCATTTGATTTTTTCAAGATCTAAATACTTATGTGTAAATAGAAATCATGCTAGTCTCCAGAGTCTCAAATACATATCATATTCCCTCTCCCTAAGATGTCCTCTGTTTTCAATCTACACATTCAAACAGGTGATTCTAACAGGTGACCCTTTATATAAATTGAAACATCAGCTATGTTAATGTCATCATTAGATTAAGTAGTATGTATACACTTAATTTACTTGCATTTCCTCAAATCTTTCCAGCCTCTGAACAGAAGAAATAATGATATTCAAATTTCATTCACTCTTGCTTTCCTTTATGTCAGTTTCTTACACGAAATTCTCCAAGTAAGGAAATACACATTTAGGTGTCATGGTTGTTTCAATGGACTTTCTAATCTGCTGGGTCCTAGTGCCATTCAACTGGGTACTTACATACTAGCACAACTGAGACACTGAAAGTGCCACAGTATGCTGTAAAAAAACAATCCATCCTTCTTTTTTTTTTTACATTACCTTCTACTTTGAAACAGAATAATGTGAAGATTAACATCATATAATCCTGAGTGGAAGAGATATGTTCTCTTCTCCAGAGTCAATTGTAGGCAGTGAGTTGGATACACTCCATATCCCTTTAAGCTACCATTAAAAGTTTTAGACTGGGGCAGAGAAAGGAGTTTACAAGTTCATTCGGTGAGCTCAGAGGCAGGCAGAAAGTTAGGAAGCTCCTGCAATGGCCCAGGTTGGGAATTATGGTGCCTGAACTGGAGTGGCAATAGTGAACATGGAGAAAAGTAGATGGATTTGAGACATGTTAGAGTTGGAAACAAGAAAAACTGGTGTGTTTGTGTCTGTGTTTATGTGTGTGTTTGTGTGTGTGTGTGTGTGTGTGTGTGTATGCCTTGTACTACATGATGTGCTAGTCACTGGAGACATGCAGGTTAACCAAACATGGCTTCATTTAGTTTCTTTCTAGACACAGGAGTTGATTCAATGCCTGCCCCTGACATCTCCTTAATAGTATCTATTTATCCCTGAACATTTCTCAGATAACTGTGTTCCACACCATTCCCCACCCCCACCACTCACTTGTTCTCTATTTATTTTCTCTTAGGCTAGAGAAAGGCAGAAAAATGTCCCATTTGTGGCCAAAATAGTAACAGTAATGTAGCCACACTTCATTTTGCTGAGTGAAATCCCAAGGAAGGCTTCATTTTTCTCATGAAATCTGAAAGTCTGAAAATGAGATATGAGCTTGTTATTGTATTCTGAGGCCCACTACTTTCCCAGCTCAAAAAGGCCTTCTATGCAGTCAGTAATGATGTATTATACATAGAGGTCAGTCAGAGATAAAGCCAGCCCTCTGCTTAATGTCATTTCTTTGCTCATACATATGAGCATATGTTATTACATGCAGCTAGGTCACTTTATTGAATGCTTTACTGCTTAGAAATTTCTTTCACCAGATACCCTAAATCATCACTCTTAAGTTCAAGTTCCTCAGATCTCTAGGACAGGGACACAATGCTGCCAGGTTCTTTGCTAACACATAGCTAAAGTGACCATTGCTGCAGTTCCCAATGAGTTCCTCATCTACCTCTGAGACCTCATCAGCCTTTATTTTAGTCCTTTAACCAATATCTAGGGATTTACAAATATCCCTCCTCTCTCTGTCTTCTTCTGAGCCCTCCACAGTCTTCCAACCTCTATCTCTGTCCTTTACCCAGTTCCAAAGTTGCTTCTATATTTTCAGGTATCTTTACAGCAATACCCCATTCTAATTTTTCAATACAGTAACAATTTTCTGATTAGCCCATTTATGCTTTTGTATAAAGAAATAATAGAGATGGGTAATTTATAAAGAAAGGGGCTGATTTGGCTCATCGTTCTGCAGGCTATGCAGGAAGCATGGCAACATCTGCTTCTTGGGAGGCTTCAGGGAGCTTTTACTCATGACAAGTAAAAGCAGAAACAGGCATCTTACATGGCAGGAGCAGGACCAAGGGAGGATGCTACGCACTTTAAAACAACCAGATCTCATAAGAACTCACTCACTATACAGCACCAAGGGGGAATGGTGCTAAATCATTTATGAGAAATCTACTCCCATGATCTCATCACCTCCCCACCAGGGCCCACCTCCAACACTGGGGATTACAACTCAACATGAGATTTGGGTGGGGACACAGATCCAAACCATATCACTGACTTCACCAATTTAGACTAATAATGTTAGTAATGAATGTGGAGGTTTTGTTTTGATTTATACTGAAGATCTAACAAATGTCAGTTACTATGCTAGACTCCAGAGATGGAATAGTGGCAGAAATTAATGTGATACAGTCTTTGCCCTTAAGGAGGTTACAGGCAGCTGTGACTAAATAATTACATTATAATGTCATAAGTCCTATTTCACAGATATTTATTAGTGCCATGGGATCACAGTGGAGCAAATAACTAACTCTGTCTGCATTAACTAAATAATGATGAGGATTGAAATAGAAGAAGTGTTATTTTTCTGAGACCCAAAACAGAAATAGTAATTTAAAAAATTAACCAGGCTTTAAACTCATAAATGCTGTGTGTGTGTGTGTGTGTGTGTATGTGTTGTGTGTGTTTACATACAAAAGTCATGTCTGTATGTATATATACACACACATAACTGTGTGTGTTGAGGATTTCACGAAATACATGCTATATTGTGTATGTATTTTAGAGAGATAGTACCTGTTTTATTTAAGAAAATATTTTTAGTGCTTTTGTATTATTCATTTTTATTTATTTAACACAAAGTGATTATCACATTCTCCCTATTCATTAAAAACAGTTCGAGAATGTTTTTTATTAGGCAAAATATCCTACCTACATTTCCTAAGTGTTGTTTTATAGATGTGCTCTTTTTAACACTAATTAAAGCCACTGTGTTTAAGTCGTTCTTTTATGTAGACTTCACTGATATAGACTTATTTCCCTTCACTCATTTGAGCTTGAAAAGGCAGAATACATCTAGATATATGAGTAACAAATGCAGCCAAGCTAATATATCTTAGTCAGTTCTAGGCTTTGAAGAAAACCAATTTTAACCTTGGAAATTAATTAGAAATGTGGGAAACTGTGACAACAGGAAACCAGTAACCAGGGCCACTTAAATTGAGTTATAAACAGAATTTCAAACAAAAAATGCTTTAAAATTTGATGGAACTAAGCAATCTAGTGACTCTAGTTTCCTAAGAAAAAATGTTAAACTGCCTGACTATGGAAGAAGTAGCATGTCCTAAGGGAGATTATAATTAAAGCATAACAGATTGTATTTTTCTTTTCAGAGGAATTATAAAGATCAAGATGAATTCAGCGAAGCTTCCCATAGGACTGTTCAAAGATCTTCAGGTAAAGAAAACTCTGTTTTGGAAACTGGGGTAAAGAGGAAATGGAATTAAATAAGAGTCCGCTGCACAAGTTAAGAATTTTAGAAAAGAGATAAAGGAAGCAGGAAATTGAAATGAATTCATGCTCACAAAAGCAGTCGGAGATTAAAAAGGGGCACTGGTGATGGGGAGCCTTTATGATTATAACATAGAGAGAGTCAGAAAGGGAATGGATTAGCTAATAAATTGAAGAAACTACAATTAAAAATGACTATTAAGTATGTGCATTGTCAAGTATATATTTAACAATAACAATTCATTTCTTTTCTAAGAGCTATTTTAGCAAATTGGAACTAATGGATACTAGGCAGAAAAGCAAACAACCAGGAGCTAGTAATTACATGAGAAAAACATTACATTAGGGAGTAGGAAACATCTAGGTTGGATTCTCATGTTCTTTATATAAGTTCTGTTTTTTATCTCAATATAAAAAGTTCAGATTCTGTTCCTAGGCAGCTAAGCAAAGTAGGAGACTTGCAGTGAAAATCAGATGTAAGCATATTTAGAAGTATAGCAAATTCAATACGGTTATGTCACAAGATAGAGATTTTACATATATTTGAGAATTTGATAGTTATGCATAAGATAATATAAAATAATCACTGAAAAATGTGTTTGAAGGCATAATTAGTAGCTGGTCTCCAAAAGACTGTTAATAAATTCTTCTGATGGGTCAGATACCTCCCAGGGAGAGCTAGTTGCATTAGACATACATGTATCTCTCATGTATTTTGAAATAGCCCAAGGCATGGCAAATAGAAAAGATACAAATTGAGTATTTTAAGTCTTTCTGATCCTTGTTCTTAGAATATTTCCAGCCAAGCTCATCATCCAAACTTTCCTAAACCTCTTCCATATAAAAATTTTGTATATTCATGCCTAATCCTCACAGATAGTTACTCTCTGCTAAGACAATTAATCAATTAAACGAAACTACTGTGATCTAGTAATGCTACATACTGCTGGGTCACCTTTCTCAAGAGTAAAGAATTTGAAAAAGGGTCTTCTGGATATTTACAACCTCAAGTTAGCACAAAAGTTTTATTCTGATAATAAGAATTCTAGGGAAATATGGCAGGGCATAGGACAGATTATTTGGACAGGCAAAACTTTCAAGCGTCTTTTTAATCAGATTATGAAAATTTCTTTTTGTCTTTCAAACTAAAATTTATTGAGTATTTCATTATACTGTCTGTCTGCTATAATCTGTATTATAAGTGCTTCACATGACTTAACTAGTTTAATTATCTTAAAATAACTGATTTACCAGTGGAGAAATGGAAACTCTAAAATTAACCTGCCTCTTGTCACACAGCCAGTAAGTTGTAGAGCTGGGACTCAGACTCATCTTTGTCTGGTTCCAGAGCCTTAGTTCTTCACCACGCTTCATAGTGCTTTTATATTGCATTAATTTTTTGTGGAATGTTATAAGGAATGGGATAGAGCCAAAATATCTGAAAAATCTTTTATCCTAAATGTTGTCTATGTGTAGAAATATCAAGCAGGGAACTCGGGGGCTTTTCTGCATTCCCCATTATTGTGCCTCCTACTCAGAAAAAGAAGAGTTAATTATCCAATTGGTAAATTTTAGAGAAAGAATTGGGCATACAGAACTCAATACATTCTCCCTTTCCCTCTCTTTTTTTTAATTAATATATATATATATTTTTTATTGCATTTTAGGTTTGGGGGTGCATGTGAAGAACATGCAAGATTGTTGCATAGATACACACATGGCAGTGTGATTTGCTGCCTTCCTCCCCCATCACCTATATCTGGCATTTCTCCCCATGCTATCCCCTCCCCCAACTCCCCCACCCCCCCGCTGTCCCTCCCCTTTTTCCCCCCAACAGATCCCCAGCGTGTGATGTTCCCCTCCCTGTGTCCATGTGTTCTCATTGTTCAACACCTGCCTATGAGTGAGAATATGTGGTATTTGATTTTCTGTTCTTGTGTCAGTTTGCTGAGAATGATGGTTTCCAGGTTCATCCATGTCCCTACAAAGGACACGAACTCATCATTTTTGATGGCTGCATAATATTCCATGGTGTATATGTGCCACATTTTCCCTGTCCAGTCTATCATCAATGGGCATTTGGGTTGGTTCCAGGTCTTTGCTATTGTAAACTGTGCTGCAATGAACATTTGTGTGCATGTGTCCTTATAGTAGAACGATTTATAGTCCTTTGGATATATACCCAGTAATGGGATTGCTGAGATCAAATGGAATTTCTATTTCTAGGTCCTTGAGGAATCGCCACACTGTCTTCCACAACGGCTTAACTAATTTACACTCCCACCAACAGTGTAAAAGTGTTCCTATTTCTCCACATCCTCTCCAGCATCTGTTGTCTCCCGATTTTTTAATGATCGCCATTCTAACTGGCGTGAGATGGTATCTCAATGTAGTTTTGATTTGCATTTCTCTAATGACCAGTGATGATGAGCATTTTTTCATATGTTTGTTGGCTTCGTGTATGTCTTCTTTTGTAACGTGTCTGTTCATATCCTTCGCCCACTTTTGAATGGGCTTGTTTGTTTTTTTCTTGTAAATCTCTTTCTGTTCTTTGTAGATTCTGGATTTCAGCCCTTTGTCAGATGGGTAGACTGCAAAAATTATTTCCCATTCTGTTGGTTGCCGATTCACTCTAATGACTGTTTCTTTTGCTGTGCAGAAGCTGTGGAGTTTGATTAGGTCCCATTTGTCTATTTTGGCTTTTGTTGCCAATGCTTTTGGTGTTTTGGTCATGAAGTCCTTGCCTACGCCTATGTCCTGAATGGTTTTGCCTAGATTTTCTTTTAGGGTTTTTGTGGTGTTAGGTCTTAAGTTTAAGTCTTTAATCCATCTGGAGTTAATTTTAGTGTAAGGTGTCAGGAAGGGGTCCAGTTTCTGCTTTCTGCACATGGCTAGCCCAGTTTTCCCAACACCATCTATTAAACTGGGAATCCTTTCCCCATTGCTTGTTTTTGTGAGGTTTGTCAAAGATCAGATGGTTGTAGGTGTGTGGTGTTGCCTCCAAGGCCTCTGTTCTGTTCCATTGGTCTATATCTCTGTTTTGGTACCAGTACCATGCTGTTTTGATTACTGTAGCTTTGTAGTATAGTTTGAAGTCCGGGAGTGTGATGCCTCCAGCTTTGTTCTTTTTGCTTAGAATTGACTTGGCTATGCGGGCTCTCTTTTTGGTTCCATATGAAGTTTAAGGTGGTTTTTTCCAGTTCTGCGAAGAAGGTCATTGGTAGCTTGATAGGGGTAGCGTTGAATCTGTAAATTACTTTGGGCAGTATGGCCATTTTCATGATATTGATTCTTCCTAGCCATGAACATGGAATGTTTCTCCATCTGTTTGTGTCCTCTCTTATTTCGTTGAGCAGTGGTTTGTAGTTCTCCTTGAAGAGGTCCTTTACGTACCTTGATAGTTGTATTCCTAGGTATTTTATTCTCTTTGTAGCAATTGTGAGTGCCAGTTGGTTCTTGATTTGGCTGTCTTTAAGTCTGTTATTGGTGTATAGGAATGCTTGTGATTTTTGCACACTGATTTTGTATCCTGAGACTTTGCTGAAGTTGCTTATGGGTTTCAGGAGATTTTGGGCTGAGATGATGGGGTCTTCTAGATATACAATCATGTCATCTGCAAATAGAGACAATTTGACTTTCTCCTTTCCTATTTGAATACCCTTTATTTCTTTTTCTTGCCTGATTGCTCTGGCTAGAAATTCTAGTACTATATTGAATAGGAGTGGTGAGAGAGGACATCCTTGTCTAGTGCCAGATTTCAAAGGAAATGCTTCTAGTTTTTGCCCATTCAGTATGATATTGGCTGTTGGTTTGTTGTATATAGCTTTTATCATTTTGAGATACGTTCCGTCAATACCTAGTTTATTGAGGGTTTTTAGCATAAAGGGCTGTTTAATTTTGTCAAAGGCCTTCTCTGCATCAATTGAGATTATCATGTGGTTTTTGTCTTTGGTTTTGTTTATGTGGTGAATTATGTTTATACACTTGCATATGTTGAAGCAGCCTTGAATCCCCGGGATGAAGCCTACTTGATCATGGTGAATAAGCTTTTTGATGTGCTGTTGCAATCGGTTTGCCAGTATTTTATTGAAGATTTTTGCATCTATGTTCATCATGGATATTGGCCTGAAGTTTTCTTTTCTTGCTCAGTCTCTGCCCGGTTTTGGTATCAGGATGATGTTGGTCTCATAAAATGATTTGGGAAGGATTGACTCTTTTTGATTGTTTGGAATAGTTTCAGAAGGAATGGTACCAGCTCCTCTTTGTATGTCTGGTAGAATTCGTCTGTGAACCCATCTGGACCTGGACTTTTTTTGGGTGGTAGGCTCTTAATTGCTGCTTCAACTTCAGACCTTGTTATTGGTCTATTCAGGATTTCTATTTCTTCCTGGTTTAGAGTTGGGAGGATGCAAGTGTCCAGGAATTTATCCATTTCTTCCAGGTTTACTAGTTTATGTGCATACAGTTGTTTGTGATAATCTCTGATGATGGTTTGAATTTCTGTGGAATCTGTGGTGATATCCCCTTTATCGTTTTTTTATTGCATTTATTTGATTATTCTCTTTTCTTTTTTATTAATCTGGCTAGTGGTCTATTTTGTTGATCTTTTCAAAAAACCAGCTCCTGGATTTATTGATTTTTTTTGAAGGGATTTTTGTGTCTCTATCTCCTTCAGTTCTTCTCTGATCTTAGTTATTTCTTGTCTTCTGTTAGCTTTTGAGTTTTTTTGTCTTCCTCCTCTAGCTCTTTCAATTTTGATGATAGGGTGTCAATTTTAGATCTCTCCTTGCTTCTCATGTGGGCATTTATTGCTATATATTTTCCTCTAGAGACTGCTTTAAATGTGTCCCAGAGATTCTGGTATGTTGTGTCTTCGTTCTCGTTGGTTTCAAAGAACATCTTTATTTCTGCCTTCATTTCATTGTTTATCCGGTCAACATTCAAGAGCCAGTTGTTCAGTTTCCATGAAGCTGTGTGGTTCTGAGTTAGTTTCTGAATTCTGAGTTCTAACTTGATTGCACTGTGGTCTGAGAGACTGTTTGTTATGATTTCCATTCTTTTGTATTTGCTGAGGAGTGATTTACTTCCAATTATGTAGTCGAGTTTTAGAGCAGGTGCGATGTGGTGCTGAGAAGAATGTATATTCTGTGCATTTGGGGTGGAGAACTCTGTAAATATCTATTAGGTTTGCTTGATCCAGGTCTGAGTTCAAGCCCTGGATATCCTTGTTAATTTTCTGTCTCATTGATCTGTCTAATATTGACAATGGGGTGTTCAAGTCTCCCACTATTATTGTGTGGGAGTCTAAGTCTCTTTGTGAGTCATTAAGAACTTGCCTTATGTAACTGGGTGCTCCTGTATTGGGTGTGTATATATTTAGGATCGTTAGCTCTTCTTGTTGCATTGATCCTTTTACCATTATGTAATGTCCTTCTTTGTCTCTTTTGATCTTTGTTGGTTTAAAGTCTATTTTATCAGAGATGAGAATTGCAACTCCTGCTTTTTTTTGCTCTCCATTTGCTTGGTAAATCTTCCTCCATCCCTTTATTTTGAGCCTTTGTGTATCTTTGCATGGGAGATGTGTTTCCTGGATACAGCTCACCGACGGGTTTTGGCTTTTTATCCAGTTTGCCAGTCTATATCTTTTGATTGGGGCATTTAGCCCATTTACATTTAGGGTTAATATTGTTATGTGTGAATTTGATCCTGCTGTTTTGATGCTAGCTGGCTGTTTTGCCAGTTAGTTGATGCAGTTTCTTCATTGTGTTGCTGCTCTTTGCCATTTGGTATGTTTTTGGAGTGGCTGGTACTGGTTGTTTCTTTCTATGTTTAGTGCCTCTTTCAGGAGCTCTTGTAAAGCAGGCCTGGTGGTGATCAAATCTCTGAGTACTTGCTTGTTCGCAAAGGATTTTATTTTTCCTTCAGTTATGAAGCTTAGTTTGGCTGGATATGAAATTCTGGGTTGAAAGTTCTTTTCTTTAAGGATGTTGAATATTGGCCCCCACTCTCTTCTGGCCTGTAGGGTTTCTGCTGAGAGATCTGCTGTGCGTCTGATGGGCTTCCCTTTGTGGGTAACCCGACCTTTCTCTCTGGCTGCCCTTAGCATTTTCTCCTTCATTTCAACCCTGGTGAATCTGAGATTATGTGCCTTGGGGTTGCTCTTCTTGAGTAATATCTTTGTGGTGTTTTCTGTATTTCCTGGACTTGAATATTGGCCTGCCTTCCTATGTTGGGGAAGTTCTCCTGGATAATATCCTGAAGAGTATTTTCCAGCTTGGATTCATTCTCTCCATCACATTCAGGTACACCTATCAAACGTAGATTAGGTCCTTTCACATAGTCCCATGTTTCTTGGAGACTTTGTTCATTCCTTTTTACCCTTTTTTCTCTACTCTTTCCTTCTCGTTTTATTTCATTGAGTTGATCTTCGACCTCTGATATCCTTTCTTCTGCTTGGTCGATTCGGCTGTTGAAAACTTGTGTATGCTTCGCAAAGTTCTTGTGTTGTGTTTTTCAGCTCCATCAATTCACTTACGTTCCTCTCTAAGTTGGTTATTCTCGTTAGCATTTCGTCAAATCTTTTTTCAAAGTTCTTAGTTTCTTTGCATTGGGTTAGAACATGTTATTTTAGCTCACAGAAGTTTCTTATTACCCACCTTCTGAAGCCTTATTTTGTCAATTCATCACACTCATTGTCCATCCAGCCTTGTTCCCTTGCTGGTGAGGAGTTGTGATCCCTTGTAGGAGGAGAGACATTCTGGTTTCGGGTGTTTTCCTCCTTTTTGCACTGGTTTCTTCCCATCTTTGTGGATTTATCTATGTGTGGTCTTTGTGGTTGGTGATTTTCAGATGGGGTCTCTCAGTGGACATCCAATTTGTTGATGATGAAGCTATTTCTTTCTGTTTCTTAGTTTTCCTTCTAACAGTCTGGCCCCTCTGCTGTAGGACTGCTGAGGTCCACTCCCAGCCCTGCTTGCCTGGGGATCACCTACAGCAGCTGCAGAACAGTAAGGGTTGCTGCCAGTTTCTTCTTCTGCTATCTTTGTCCCAGAAGAATACCTGCCAGATGTCCATCTGAGCTCTCCTTTATGAGGTGACTCGTTGGATATATGGGGGTCAGGGAGCTGCTTGAGGAGAACAGAGTGTCCTTTATAGGAGCTCAAGTGCTGAGCTGTGAGCTCCATTGTTCATTCAGAGTTGCTGGGCAGGTACGTTTAAGTCTGCTGCAGCAGAACTCATAAACCCCTTTTTTTTTCCCAGGTGCTCTGTCCCAAGGAGTTAGGGCTTTATTTATGAGTTTCCCTTGTGCTGCTGCCTTTTTCTCAGGGTTGCCTTGCCCAGCGATGAGGCAGCCTAGTCACTGCCTGCAGAGGCTTTGCTGAGCTGCTGTGGGCTCCTCCCAGCTGCCGTGTGAACTTCCCTGCAGTCCTGTTTATACCGGTGTAGTTGAGACTGCCTCGGCAATGGCCGGTTGCCTCTGCAATGGCAAACTACCTCCGTAGTGGTGGATTGCCTCAGTAATTGCGGACGCCCCTCCCCCACAGAGCTGGACCGCCCTGGGTTTCAGCTGTGCTTGCTGTGAAACTCTCGATCCAGAGCGTTTCCGATTGCTGTTTTTTGTGGGGGTGGGACCACCCGAGCCTGATCACCTGGCTCCCTGCCTCAGTGCCTTTTTTTTCAGTTGAATGGTCAACTGTCTCCCCAGGTGTTCCAGCTGCCTGTTGAAAGGCACCGGGATCTGTGTGATTTCCTGTGCTGTGACTCACTGCGCTGGCTGAAACCATGGGCACTGAGATTCGTGGTGTTTTTTGCCTGGGAAATCTCCTGGTCTGGCTGCCTGTTTCAGTCCCCTTTTTTAATCAGATGAATGGGCGGCTCTGCCTTCCCGGAGCTCCAATTGCCAGCTAAAATGGCACCCAGACCCACGTATTTTGTATGGAGAACTGCTGCACCGGGGCACCGCCCAAAACAGTGGCGCCAGCGAAACAGCCAGGCCAGCGAAACAGCTGCTCTGGCCAAACCAGCCGTGCTGGCGACCTTTGGGGGCTCCTCCCCCCTGGGAATCTGGTCTGTGGGCAATAAAAATCTGTCTGGGAATGCGGCATCCACTCACCCTCCGCACTTTCACTGTGAGCTGCAATCCTCAGCTGCTCCTAATTGGCCATCTTGGATCCTCCCCACCTCCCTTTCTCTTTAAGCTCAGTGTTTCTTCAGGGACCATCCATTTTGCTAAGCTGCTTTGTGCCTTAAGTCTTTCAAGGCCAGGCTCTTCTACAAGAGAGAGGCCACACACTGTCTATGACTGAGGCTTAGCATTAAGAATTCCACCTTTGATGCACATGTAATCCAAATTCTTCAGTAACTCCATCAATAATAATGTCATTTAGTTCTTCAGCTGCCTTATCCTTCTTCAATCCCCAACTGGTTCAGAACTCAGTAATGCAAAGGGGGTGTCACTTACTGATCACTTCATACCACTAGAGTTAATTATGGTTAACATTTAGAAATAATGTTTTTTAGTGGCAGAGAATATAGCAACCAGAATTCATTGACAGAGTGACAAACATTTGGACAGTAGAATATGTTGCTTTTCTCTCCACTAATGTATCTGGTATTGTTTTATATGTAATACAAATTCTTCTGGTAAAATTCTTGTTTACTTGTTTTAAAGTATTATTTGATGAGTTATTCCACGCGTGATTGGAGGGATAGTGTGAATTTAGCATCTTCATTTGATATGATATAACAGTAAACATATGACTAGATTATTTAAGCAGAAATGCTTTGCTTAAAACATTTTAAAGGTTTAGATCAACTATAGAAGAATGGGTTTATGGGGCCTAATAGTGCCAAAATGGTCAATTACCTCTAGTACTCAATCTGGTACTTGCACCCATAGTATCTTCTTTTGTATTCTAATTATTTCATGTGTTTCAGTATTATCTCCCAAATGAGATTAGAAATTTATATATACCAAAGACAGCATATGATGGTTAATTTTTATCTTTATCCCAATTCTTACCACTTACAAGAATCACGAAAAGTTCTGAGTTAAATAAAATGCATTAAATTGAAAAGGAAAAAAATGTAGTCAGGTTAGTTTTCCACAAATCACCATGTTTTCTACCTTGAATTATTTAATATAAAACCATTTTTTTAATGTTGGAGACATATGCTATAGGTACCTTTTCATAATTTGGCTCTTTGGAGTAGAGTGTAAGTAGCATCTTTCATCAGTATTTATTCACACAACTTCTAATTGGACTAACACAAAGAGATGAAAATTTTTATATTTCCAAAACTTTGGTAGGACTGAGTAAGTTGGTAAAGATGTCATGGGATGAGAGGACACTTCTTTGATATGGAAAAGATGTACTCTTTGTCACTGTCAAGTTCAGTACCTAAATCATCTGCCAATGTCCCTGAAGAAGTAGTGCCATTTATGTCAAATTATGTCTTACCGTTTTCAGTGCCTTCCAAGATCGATGAAGAATAGTGGTGAGCTATGTGACTGATGTCAGCTAGTAGGCTTTGGTTGATATCAGACGTCTAAGTTAAATAAGGAAGAGCATGCCATCTTCTGCAGAATCTCAGTGTTGCCTCAACAGTTATGCTTTACATGTACACTTACTCTTTGGTGTTACATGCTGAATAACAAGCATGTGAAGATCGTACTTTTATGAACTTGCGTTTTTTTAAAATGTCAATTTTTGCATAGTATAATGCAAGTTTTAGTTGCCATGCCTGGACCTCTAAGCCTTATTTTCTTATTTTAAAAGGTGACAATTTAAAAATCCCAATGGAAGTGAATTAAGCTTTGGAAAAGCAGAAAACTCTGGATCATCAGGGTTAGATGACTTTGGCTCCATGGGTGGCTATGGTAGTATTTCTCAGCTGATAGCAGACCTTTTTCAGGAATTCAAAGAGAATTATTTTTGTAACTTCTTTCAAGTCTGTTAAACACTTTGTATTTCAATTGTTTCATTTAAATATACACAATGATATTTGAAATTTACTGTGTTGCACAGAACCAACACCTTCAGTGAACTTCTAATAAATATATTTTAATAGTGTTATTAAGGATAATAAAACTTATTAAAGTAATAATTGGAGGGTTGCCATTTAGTACTGATGATGAAAAATTAACATCAAAAGTATAATTTGTATGTATCATTAGAGAGAGTCAGAAATTATTACATGTTAATGTGAAATGGCATTACTATTTGCCAATACATAAGGAAAAGTTCTCTTAATTAAAAACAGAATTATTTATGCAAAAAATTGTGCCCTTATTCTATAGTTTTTAAATCAAAGTGTTGCAAAACAAAATTTCAAAAATGACAATTATGTACAATTCCTTGAGATATAGTTTTACTCTGATTTTTCTTGTGAGTCTTGTAAAATACTGTTTACATCCAAATCCACTTTGGAGTGAAAATGATTAAATAGGGTCCTACCTCAGAGTCCTTACTGTCTTATGCTATATGGAGTAAATGGGAGGTTTTCAGTTTTGCAACATCTACTGAAACAATTTGTTTTTAAGTAAATTCATTATAATGGGACGTTTCAGGTCTGCAAAAGACCATAGGAGGGAAAGAAAAGTCAGAGAAAGAGAGGTAGTATTATCTACAAATCAGCAGTTTCAACCATGGAAACAAAAGAATGATACCTGCTACCACACAAACACACATAAGTGCATAGCCACAGACCATATAAAGCAACTACACAGTCAAGACTACAAGGCAACTAGCTACCAAGACCACTACAGGAACGAAACCTTACATATCAATATTAACTTTTGAACATCAGCAGCCTAAACACTCCACTTGAAAGACACAGAGTGGCAAATCAAAGAATCAAGACCCAACCTTCTGCTGTGTTTAAAAGACTCATCTCACAAGTAATGACACCCTCAGGCTCAAAGTAAAGGGATACAGAAAGATCTATAACATGAACAGAAAATGAAAAAGAACAGCGATCACTGGTCTTATGTAAAATAAAATAGCCTTTGAACCAACAACAGAAAAAAAAGATGAAGAATTACATTACATAATGGTAAAATATTCAATTGAACAAGAAGATTTCACTATCATAAGTAACTATATACCAAACACTGGAGCACCCACATTTATAAAACAATTACTACTAGATCTACAAAAAGACTTAGACACTCACACATTAAAAGTGGGGACTTCAACATGGCACCATAAGCATTTGATAGATCATCAAGGAAAAGAACTCACAAAGAACTTCTGAGCATAAACTTGACACCTGACAAATTGGAATTAATAGAAATCTAGAGAACGCTCCACCCCAAAACCATAGAATATACGTAATTATCATCTGCAAGTAGAAGATACTCTAACACATTCAAAAAATTGAAATCATATAAAGCATACTCTCAGACTATGGTGGAATAAAAAATAGAAACTGATATCAAGATGAACTTTGAAAACCATAAAGAATACATTGAAACAATACAATTTGCTCCTGAATGACTTTTGGGTAAACAATGAAATTGAGGTAAAAATTTGAAAATTTACTTGAAACAAATGAAAAGAGTGGCACAATGTACCAAAATATCTGGGATATGAAAAAAGCAGTATTAAGAGAAAAATTTATACTGCTAAACACCCCACATCAAGAAGATGAAAATATCTCAGATAATAAACTAACATTACACCTAAAGGAACCAGAAAAAAAGAACAAACTAAACTCAAACCCTGCAGAATAAAAGAAATAAATGACATCAGAAATAAACAAAATTGAGACCAATAAAACCATACACAGAATCAACAAAATGAATGAGTGGTTCTCTAGAAGAGGAAATGCTACCAATGAACCGTTTGCTTTATTAACAAAGAAAAAATGGGAGAAGATCCAATAAAGGATAATTAGAAATGATAAAGATGACGTTACAACCAATCCCACATAGATACAAAAGATTTTCAGGGATATTGTCAACATCTCTAGGTACACAAACTAGAAAATCTGGAAAAGAAAAATTGATACATTATATTCCATATACAACCTGTCAAAATTGATGCAAGAAGAAATAGTAACTTTGAACAGATTAATATCGTTACAAAAATTGAATCAGTAATAAAATATCTACCAACCAAACAAAAGGCCTAGACTAGATTAATTCACAGACAAATTCTACCAGATGTACATATAATGGCTGGTACCAATTTTAATGAAACTATTCTAAAAAATTGAGGAAGAGGGACCCCTCCAGATTATGGTATTATCCTGATAACATAATCAGGTATGATATTATTATGATAGTATAATCTGGCAAAGACATGACAAAAAAACAAAACTACAGGCCAATATTTCTGATGAATATGGATGAAAAAATCCTCAGCAAAATATGAGCAAACTGAATCCAATAGCCCATAAAAGACATAATACAACATGATCAAGTATACTTATTCCTGGGATACAAGGATGGTTGAATATATGCAAATCCATAAATATAATTCACCACATAATCAGAATTTAAAAAACAAAAACCATATGATTATCTAAATAGTTGTAGAAAAAGCATTCTATAAAATTAAACATCTCTTCATGATAAAAATCCTCAAAAAATTAGGCACTGAAGGAACATACTTGGAAATAATAAATGACATTTGTGAAAAGCCTACAGCCAATATCATTCCAAATGGAGAAAATCTAGAATACTTCCTTTTAAGAACTGGAATAAGAAAAGGATGTCTACTCTCATCACTCCTATTTAATATAGTATTGGAATTCGTAGCCAGAGCAATCTAGCAATTGAAACAATTAAAAATCATCTCAATAGGAAAATAGAAAACCAAATTATTTCTTTTTTCCACTGAAAATAAGATTCTATACCAAGAAAGTTCTAAAGATTCTGCCAAAACACTCCTAGGTCTGATAAATGACTTCAGTAAAGTTTCAAGATACAAAATCAATGTACAAAGTCAGTAGCATTTCTATACATCAATAGAGTTCAAGCCTGAGAACCAAATCAATAATGCAATCCCCATCTTTAATAGTGACAAAAAGAAGAAAATACCTGGGAGTACATCTATTCAAAAAGGTGAAAGATGTCTACAATGAGAAATACAAAATATTGATGAAAGAAATAATTGATGACACAAGAAAATGAAAAACTATTCCATGCTTATAGTTTGGAAGAATCAATATCATTAAAATGTCCATATTGCTCACTGCAATCTACAGATTCAAACAATTCCTATCAAATTATCAATGTAAATTTCCACAGAAATTGACAAAGCTCTTCTAAAAATCATATGGAACTAAAAGGAACCTAAATAGCTAATGGAATCCTAAGCAAAAAGAGCGAAACTGGAGGAATCACATTGCTAAACTATACTGTAAGGCTCTATTCAGTAAAACAGCATGGCACAGGTAAAAAAAATGGACACATAAATAATGCAACAGGGTTGAGAACCTGTAAATAAAGCCACACACAATCAACTTATCTTTGACAAAGTCGACAAAAATCAACAATGGGGGAAAGGATACCCTACTCAATAAATGGTGCTGGGAAAACTGGCTAGCCACATGCAGAAGAGTGAAACTGGACACTTATCTATTACCATGTACAAAAATTAACTCACAATGGATTAACGATTTAAATATAAGGCCTCAAACTATAAAAATCCTAGAAGAAAACGTAGGAAATTCTCTTTTGAACACTGGCTTAGGCAAATAATTTATGACTAAGTCCTCAAAGGCAAATAAAGCAAAAGCAAAAATTCACAATTCGAACTTAATTAAAATAAGGAGCTTCTGTACAGCAAAAAAATGGTGAAAAGACTGAACAGACAACTAACAGAAAGAATGGAAAAAAAAATTGCAAACTATGCATCCATCAAAGGACTAATATCCAGAATCTACAAGGAACTTAAACAAATCAGGGAAAAAACAAATAACCCCATTAAAAAGTGGGCAAAGGACATGAATGGAAACTTCTCAAAAGAAGGAATACACTAGCCAACAAATATACTTTAAAGATGCTTAAAATCACTAATTATCAGATAAATTGAACTCAAAACCACAATAAGATACTATCTCATACCATTCAGAATGGCTATTAGTAAAAAGTCAGAAAAATTACAGAAATTGTCAAGGTTGCAGAGAATAAAGAAGAGTAATCCACTGTTGGTGGGACTGTAAATTAGTTGAGCCCCTGTGGAAAGCAATTTGGAGATTTTTCAAAGAGCTAAGAACAGAACTACTCTTCACCCCAGCAACCCTATTACTGGACATATTTGCAAAGGAAAATTAATTGTTCTTCTAAAAAGACACCTGCACTTGTATGTTTCTTACAGCACTGTTCACAATAGTAAAGACATGGAATCAACCTAGGTGACCTCCCGTTGTTGATTAGATAAAGGAAATATGTTATATTTACACTATGAAATACCATACAGCCATAAAAAGGAAGAAAATTTTGTCCTTTGCAGTGATATAGATGCAGCTGAATGTCGTTATCCATAGGGAATTAACACAGAAAAAAGAAAACCAAGTGCCACATATTCTAACTTGTGAGAGCCAAACATTGGGTACAGATGGACATAAAGATGGGAAAAAAATAGACACTGGGGACTCCAAAGAGGGGAAGGAACAGAGAGGGGGAAAGGTTAAGAAACTACCATGGGTATGTGACCAAGATTCTGGGGAGTGGGGTAAGCTCAGCTCCCCTGAGAGGATGTTCTTTCAGGCATTTGGTCTTTCACTCAACCAAGAATGGGAGAGGGTACCATGCTAGGTGTAGTGAGTGATTAAGTCAATATTGGACCCTAAAGAGTTTTGCAGAAAGGGATTTATTTAGGCAGAGAAAGAGAAAAAAGGAGAGAGAAAAAGATGAGAGAGAGAAGCTTCCATGAGATTGTGGAAGGGAATCCAGATATGGAGTCCAAAGAGGTGTGGAAGAAGGGACTTTTAACCTGGGAGGAATTCCCTCCCCCCTTTAAGTTTTCTGGGCCTATGAAAGGAGTTCCTTTAAACTTCCACTGGAGTGATTGATCTTTGTTTTTTCCGCGCGTGCCAAAGTTTAAACAAAGATCCTTAAGATCCGGATGGAGAGGTGGGAGTATGGTGCTGGGAAGTTCTTGCCTTCGAAACTACGCCCCCTTGTGGACATGGGAAGAGAATACATTCCCTCATTTACTGTGTTTCACTATTTGGATCAAGGGTTCAATCAAAGCCCAAATCTCAGCATCATGCTATATATCCATGGGACAAACTGCCCATGCACCCCCCTGTATCTAAAATAATTCCTAAAAATAATTAGAAAAATAAAAGTAATAAAATATTCAAATGGTCACAAAGTCAACAGTTTCATTCCATTGTGAATTAGGTTTTTCTATTATGTGGGACTAGCCACACTGAAGTGTGATTAGATCATTGAAGACAAAGTGTATCCTAAAATATGTGGAGACATAGAAAGAGAGGAAAGAGCAGGAGAAGCACACATTTCTTTACCATACTCTTTATGCTAGCTGCTTTATATATGTTATCACAGATAGCAGAGACAGAGGACTGAGATCATGAGGACTTCATGACCTTCAGAGAAGCAGAAACAAGTGCTATGACATTTATTGCCATTATCCTCTCCCAGATGTGAATGTCATTTATTAGGCTTCCAACAGAAAACAACCCACGTTTTGCTGTCTGATATGACTCAATTCCTCCTATACCCCAACAATCTACTTTTGAACATTGCTGTATCAACCCTTTATTTCTGCACTCACAGTGTTAAGTACATGCTGATTTCAAAATTCCTGTCTATATTACTGAGCAATAGAGTGAAAATTGACATTCAAGCAAACCATGCCTCTGGCAAGTCATTTCATCAAAATAGACTTTAGAATATATCTTAGTCATGATCGATGAATAGAGACAAATCAGGTGGCTCCTGGGATGTTTAATGTCTGCTCTCACTAGGGCATCCTACTACAGAAAGTATGTTTGAAAGTTTTTTTTTTTTTTTTAATTTCAACTACATTTTAGCCTCATGTGCTTAAGATGAATCACCACAGAAATGAAATATGCATACCTAGAGCTAAGAGAACCAGAAGAATAATAATGATAATTAAATCAGTCTGGGTGGAGGTGGAGAGAATGATCAAGAATAAAAAGTTTTCTGGAAAAGCTGAGTTAACATCCAAGTATTAATGGCTAAATAGTTGAGTTTGTAGGAAGAACTTTTAGACTGGGAGGTAGCATTAAGCAAAGTAGCAAAATCAAGCACCATCACGGTGTATACAAAATAAGTAAAGGGTATGGGAAATGTTGGGGCATAAAGTATAAATGATGAAAATGAGACTGAAAAGGTAGGCAATAATTGCTTTATTGTTTGGGTCATATTAATCCTGTTGTAAGAATGGATTTGCAGTGAGCCTACTGTGCTTTGTTACTAACATGTTTTGTGACAATAGCACCTTTGGGGGTAGACATGCTGTGCAAAATTTAAAGCATCAGAGTCAGCTTGCTATGCCTGGAGTTCAGATTACCACAGTTCAAATCAATTAAAAAAATAAAATTAAGCCTAAAACAGAGTAAAGATGGTTTATGTGCTATTTTAAATTAATGTCTTATACATCTCCAGCTGAATTCAAAGTTGCAAAGGGAGGAATATATATACATTCATAGCATGAGTTCAAAAAACTTTGTTAGTGTTTTCCCTAGGAAGAGAATGTAATAAGTCAAACTTTTGATTTAAGAGTAAATTGTAAATATCACGTTAGTAACTATCTGTCAAGGGAATTTGGTATTCTGAGATTTGAAATTCTGCAATGGATAGAACTAATTTTTAATAGCAAGGCATCTTATAAATATCAGGAGGATGTATTTTCAGCACAAAAGTACTGACTTTGTTGCCTACACTAAAAGGAAATGCAAAATAAAAGTGAAATGTCTTTTTTGTCTAGCACTTTTTCAAAATTGTTTCTTAATCATAGTAAATAATAATACTTGAAGAAATTTCTCTGACATGTATATTTTAAAATTCTATTATGTATTCAAAAAAAGTCAGCACACTGTCAAGTGAGTTGATTGTCCCTTAACAAACTGAAATATGCTTGAATAGCCAGGCTTTTTAATTAAATTTTTCTTGTGTGTATCTATGTTCCTGTCTATATAGCTAAACAATAGAGTGAAAATGTAAATTCCAACAAACCATATATTTGGCAAATTATTTAGTTGAAACTATCTCAAGATATTTGAGACATACCTAACAAACAGAGGAAAAAAAATCACGTAGAGTTTATGACTGGACCTTAGAATTTGGACCACACTTCTTAGGTTTAATAAATCAAAAGGGGGTCCTTTAGCCACTCACTGTGAAAACTTTTCTCATTGTAATGGTTCATTGGCCAAATACGTATTTTCTAGGGGTGGCTTCATTTGCACATAAATATGTATTTAAATTCCTGCATTATCTTTCTTCTTGGGCTGCAATTTTACATCTTATTTTTTCTTTTTCAATAAAATATTTTTATCTTATAATATCAGATAGCAACAGTTGAATAATTATTTGTCCTGAACAACAGATCTGTGTAGAGCTCCTGTTATCACATTTTGCCTACACACTGGAATGCCCTATTTAAATAAATTGGCTATGACTGAAAAGGTATTTCATTATCCTATTGAATTCAGCCGAAAAGGTAGGGTGGGCTGTGTGATAGAATAACCAATAAAATTCAATTAAATTGTTAGGTTGAACATTTTACATCATATAGACAAAAAGATCTAATTATGTAATTGGATTTTCAGCTTTTTAATGGGCTTTTTTGGTATTTTTTAAAAGCAGCCAAATTCGAAGCCTGTACTCTTTTCAAGGTCTAGTGTGTGAGTCATCTCTAACATATTACAAAGAATGTATTCTGATGTTTCTCAAACTTAGACTTCTTCCTGTGCACGTGTGCACGCACACACACGTACACACTAGCTCTCCAGCACACATTTTCTAACACATGGACTTGATTTTTTCCTCTAATTATCTAAGGGAACATCTTGCCAAATGTTTTACAAATGAGGTCCTGGAGGACAGTGGATTATTCTTTCACATATTTGAGTATACTTGTGTGTTTAGTAGAGTTGTGCACAAAATAAATGGTACTCATTAAATAAATTAATGAAATGACACAAAACACCTTAGCTTTTTGAGTAACATAGTATTCTATGATGCAGTAAATTCATGGAAAAGTGCTTCTTCTGATTGTGTTCTAAGTATTATCCTCATATTATTTTCCTGAAATTCAGTGGAATTTCAGGATATGTATACCCAGGTAATGTGGATGGGGGTGATTATCTTTTTTGTGTGTATAGGAATTAATCTCAGAGGACATTTCTTAAATACTCATCAGCAGTGATTCATCTCTCTCTGAGCCATGGTGAAGTATCTCCTGAGTGGAGTAATCGTTTTGTTTATGCATTCACTGCTGCAAATGCAAGGTGTCTCCAGGTGATATACCTAATTGCCTTTTTCTCCACCAAACTGCTGCACACGTTTCAACGGTTTTATCGTTAAAGGGAGCGTCTTCAATCTTTTTTCTCTAGTTGGGAACAAATACCATCTTCTAATTAAGAGATTTGTCAATGCAAGCAATGGGTTTCTGGTGTGTACTTTGGGGCAGACAGAATTTGAATCTAAGAATGCATTACTTTTATCACTCCAACATTGAGTCAATCGATTGTGTGGGATAATTAACTTTTCCCTTTTTTTTTTTTTGCCTGCCATTCATGCATTCATGTGAGAGACACTTCGGGCCTACGAAATGAAGATCAATTCATGTGGAGTCAGTCCTCTTATAACTACAGTGAAACAGAACTTGTTTCTGAAACCTTCAAGAAGGACTAAGCTCTAGGCAAACAGCCCCAATGAGGTCAGCTCTAAGGACATATTGGGGTAAGAACCACAGAAAATTCACATGTGCTATTTCCCTATTGCTTTAAAATCCAATTCAAAATGTTTTACCTAGCAAGAAATAACTCTCTATGACTTTGCGAAAATGATTTATATGGCTCCAGATATGTATCTTTTTGTCCTCCTTTTCCCTCCCATTTACTCCTTCAGACACAGGTAAATACTTTTGCCATGGCCTCTCTCTCTGTGAAATCAAACTAATATACTAACTTTTGTTTGCTTTTCTTGCGCAATATTGCTGATGAGAAATATTTGGTCCTCCTTCATCTCTTTCTGTTATACCCTTTTAAGACTTGCCGTTACTACTACTAATAAAAATATCTTAATGTTGATTATGATATTGATGATGGTGACTGTAAGCTCGGCACTAGACTGTTAACTCCATAAAGGCAGGAACTGTATCTATCTTTTTTTGTTTTGAGATGGAGTCTTACTCTGTTTGCCCAGGCTGGAGTGTATTGGTACAATCTCAGCTCACTGCAACCTCCACCTTCTAGGTTCAAGTGATTCCTCTGCCTTAGCCTCTCAAGTAGCTGGGACTACAGGTCCCACCACCACGCCCGGCTAATTTTGGTATTTTTAGTAGAGATGGGATTTCACCACATTGGTCAGGCTAGTCTTCAACCCCTGACCTTGTGATCCCACCCCCCCCAAAATAGCAAAAACCTGGAGCCATGCCAAATGCCCATCGATGATGAGATCTGGACAGGGGAAACGTGGAACATATACACCATGGAATATTATGCAGCCATCAAAAACGATGTTTGTGTCCTTTGTAGGGACATGGATGAACCTAGAAACCATCATTCTCAGCAAACTGACACAAGAACAGAAAATCAAACACTGCATGTCTCACTCATAGGCGGGTGTTGAACAATGAGAACACATTTACACAGGGAAGGGAGCATTATACACTGGGGTCTGTCGGGGGGGAAGAGGGGAGGGACAGTGGAGGGTGGGGGAGTTGGGGGAGAGATAGCATGGGGAGAAATGCCATATATAGGTGATGGGGAGGAAGGCAGCAAATCACACTGCCATGTGTGTACCTATGCAACAATTTCGCATGTTCTTCACATGTACCCCAAAACCTAAAATGCAATAAAAAATTTTTTAAAAAGGTAAAAAAATTAGTTTGTCTACATTAGCATGAATAAAAAGTTTATATTTTCTTAGTTTAGTTTTATTTGAAGCAATCAGTGAATTTATCTTGTTACTATTCTTTAAGCACAGATTCTTAATTTTTCACTATAAATCACTTCAGAGATATGTTGTAGACATAGCCTGAATAAAAATTATGTTTCAATAATTTTGTGTTTTGAAAATGTACAAAAATATAACATTTCCTGAATTGTCTTCTTAATAAGATTAAAATATAAAATGTGTAGGTAAAATTACAGAAACTCATTTCTCAGAGAAAAAGTTACTATAATAAATAAGTATTTCTTTACTTTTATGTGTTCATTTCAGTTCATTGAGTAGAGTTGGGTCTGATATCATCAGACTTCAGCACTGGCATCCCTTATATTCGAGGCTGAAACTTTCCTATACTCTCAATCAATCTGACCCTATAATAGGGTAAATAGAAAGACTAATGGCTTCCTAGAGCATCAGATTATTTGGCACTGAGTCAGCTTTCTACCTGTTCAATTTTGACCTGATACTCTCTTTCCAAATTTGCCTTTTGCATTCTTTCTTGTGACCAATCACCTTCTTGCTAATTTTCCTTAATTGGGTATTTATTTTGTTCTAGCCTTGATATTCATGTTCTCCAGGAATTTGGGTTCCATCTTGCTTCTTGGTCCTTCCAATTGTGCAGAAATTTTCAGCCCTATAACATAGTTTAATATTTGGGTTCCCACTACTTGTTGCCAGCCTACTTGAATCCAGTGGTGTGCTGAAAAATGTTAACACTTGACTTCAGAAAATTAAATCCCCTGATTTGTTGCATTTTCTTCAAGACTCCTGTCACTTTCCATTTGTTATAAAGGAATATCTGAGGCTGGGTAATTTACAAAGAAAAGAGGTTTATCTTCACTCACAGTTCTGCATACTGTACAAGAAGCATGCTACCAGAATCTGCTTCTGGCAAGGGCCTCAGGTAGCTTCCAATCATGGTAGAGGGGGAAGGAGGAGCAGGCATGTCATATGGCAAGACAGGGAGCCAGAGGGAGAAGGAAAGGTCCCCAGACTCTTTTAAACAATCAGTTCTCCCATGAGCTAATGAAGTTAAAACTCATTAATTACTGTGAGGACAGCAAGAAGCCATTCATGAGGGATCTCTACTTCCATGGCCCAGACACCTCCCACTAGGTCTCTCTCCAACATTGGAGGTCACATTTCAACATGAGATTAGGAGGGGGACACACATTTAAACCATAATATCTCCCTCTTACCTGTCAGTTATAAATTCCCTGTTTGTTTTTTGTCTAGATTTGATTAATTTGCTATTATTCATTGTTTGCTACCTTCTGATGACTTGGTCTAGTTACTAGACTCTAATTTTCAGTCATTCTAGGTCTGGGTCATCACTCCCTCTCCAAAATGAGATTAAAACTGAACTTGCATTTCTGTGGTATCTGGTAATGCATGATAACTGATATATGTAACACAATGTAATAGCTCATAAATGTAAGGTATGCCTTAAACAGAGTTTGCACTAGTATTTTAGAATTTAATTTTAAAAATTATTATAGATACATAATAGTTGCACATATTTATGGGATATATGTGAAATTTTGTTACAAGCATACAACGTATAATGATCAAATTAGAGTAATTGAGATATTCATCACCTCGAGCATTCATCATTTATTTGTGTTAGAAGCATTTCAGGTACATTATTTTAGTTATTTAAAAATATATAATAAATTGTTGTTAACTATAGTCACCTTATTGTGCTATGGAGCACTAGATGCTATTCCTTTTACCTAACCATTTCTTTTACCTTTAACCATTCCCTTTTTATGCACTCCCTTCCCAGTCTCCTTTCCAGCCTCTGGTAGCCATCATCCTACTGCCTATCTCCATGAGCTATTTTTTTTTTAGCTCCCACATATTAGTGAGGAAATGTGTTGCTTGTCTTTCTGTGTCTGCTTATTTCATTTAACATAAAGTTCAGGAGTTTCATTTATGTTGCTGCAAATGACAGGATTTTAGTTTTTCTTATGGCTGAATAATGCTCCATCATGTATATGTACAATTTATTTATTCATTCATCCGTTGATGAGCACAGGTAGATTCCACATTTTGTCTAGTGTGAATAGTGCTTCAATAAATATGAGGGTGAAGCTATATTTTTGATATACTAATTTGCTTTCTTTTGGGTATATACCTAGCAATGAGATTGCTGAATAGCATGGTAGTTCTATTTTTAGTTTTTAGAGGATCCTGGATACACTACTTATTTTTAACCCCATTTAGTTAAGGAATATTTAAGCATCATTTATTAGCAATATGTTATTATGGTTAAGGCTTTAGAATTAAGCCTGTTTTAAAATCAATTTGTGGTTACTATTTCAAATGTATGCCTTTTCACAATTTATTTGTATATCAACTAAAATGCCATAATGTGAGAAAATTTACTTATCTAAAAATAAGCTAATATTATGAATTTAATGAAATTATATATGCAAAGTACACAGTACTTAGCACATAATAAGCTCTCAATAAATATTAGTTAATAGTAGTGGTATTAGAACTAGAAACACATGAATGTTGAATTTTGATTATGGTCTATGTTCTTTTATTATGTGCCTATCATATTTATTATTGACTTATTAACCACAAAATTAGTTATATATTTTGGATTTGACTTAATACTTTGAATTTAACTACTCTAACTAGTTGTTAATAGTTAATTTATTTAGGCAGAGTCAGTAATTTTGAATGAGTAAACTTTCCAGAAGTTAACGTAGAACACATTAAGACTTACAAAATTGGTTGTCCTTTAGGGGAAAAGGGAGCTGAGATAGATGAATATGGTTTCTTTCTTTTAACATTTTTTAAAATTTCCATAGGTTATTGGGGAACAAGTGGTGGCTGGTTATATGATTAAGTTCTTTAGTGGTGATTTCTGAGCTTTGGTGCACCCATCACCCAAGCAGTGTACATGGAACCCAGTTTGTAGTCTTTTATCCCTCACCTCCTTCCCACCCTTTCCCTCAAGTCTCCAAAGTTCATTGTGTCATTCTTATTCCTGTGCATCCTCATAGGTTAGCTTCCATGTATGAGAGGGAAGATATGATGTTTGGTTTTCCATTCATGAGTTATTTTGCTTAGAATAATAGTCTCCAATCTCATTCAGGTTGGTCCAAATGCCATTAATTAATTCCTCTTTATGGCTGAGTAGTATTCCATCACATTCCGTATATACCATACTTTCTTTATCCATGTACTGAATGATGGGCATTTAGATTGGCTCCACGTTCTTGCAACTCCAAATTGTACTGCTATAAACATGCATGTGCAAGTATCTTTTTTGTATAATGACTTCTTTTCCTCTGGGTAAATACCTGGTAGATACTCTGGGATTGCTGTATCAAATGCTAATTCTACTTTTAGTTCTTCAAGTAATCTCCACACTGTTTTCCATAGTGGTTGTACTAGTTTACATTCCCACCAGCAGTGTAGAATTGTTCCCTGTTCACTACATCCATGGTAACATCTATTATTTTTTGATATTTTTGATTATGGCAATTCCAGCAGGAGTAAGGTGGTATCGCACTGTGATTTTGATTTGCATTTCCCTGATCATTAATGATGTTGAGCATTTTTTTCATATGTTTGTTAGCCATTTGTATATCTTCTTTTGAGAGTTGTCTATGAATGTCCTTAGCCCACTTTTTGCTGGGATTATTTGTTTTTTTCTTGCTAATTTGTTTGAGCTTGTTGTAGATTCTGGATATTAGTTTTTTGTCAGATATATAGATTGTGAAGATGTTCTCACAGTCTGTGGGTTGTCTGTTTACTCTGATGACTGTTCTTTTTGTCTTGCAAAAGCACTTTAGTTTAATTAAGTCCCAGCTATTTATCTTTCTTTTCATTGCATTTGCTTTACAGTTCTTGATCATGAAATCCTTGCCTAAGCCAATGTCTAGAGGGGTTTTTCTAATGTTATCTCTAGAATTTTTATAGTTTCAGGTCTTAGATTTAAGTCATTGGTCCATCTTGAGTTGATTTTTGTGTAAGGTGAGAAATAAGGATCTAGTTTCATTCTCCTACGTGTGACTTGACAATTATCTGAGCACCATTGGTTGAAAGGGTGTCTTTTCCCCCACTTTATGTTTTTGTTTGTTTTTGTCAAATACCAGTTAGCTGTAAGGATTTGGGTTTATTTCTAGGTTCTCTATTCTGTTCCATGGGTCTATGTGCCTATTTTTATGTCAGTAACCTGTTGTTTTCTTTACTATGGCCTTATAATATAGTTTGAAGCCGGGTAATGTGATGCCTCCAGATTTGTTCTTTTTGCTTAGTCTTGCTTTGGGTATGCGGGTTCTTTTTTTTTATTCCATATGAATTTTAGGATTTTTTTCTAATTCTGTGAAGAATAAAATACTTGGGACTATACCTAACCAAGGAGGTGAAAGATGTCTATGAGGAAAACTACAAAACACTGCTGAAAGTAATCATAGACAACACAAACAAATGGAAACACACCCCATGCTCAAGGATAGGTAGAATCAATATTTTGAAAATGACCATACTGTTAATAGCAATCTACACATTCAATTAAAGTCTCATGAAAGTACTACCATCTTTTCTTTTTTAATACAATTTTCATCTGGGAAAACTTTCACTTATCATGCTTTTTTATTTGTATAAATTTATGTGGTACAAGTGTAATTTTGTTATATGCCTAAATTGTGATTTTGATTTGCACTTCCCTGATCATTAATGATGTTGAGCATCTCTTTCATTTTCATTAATGATGTTGAGCATTTCATTTCCTAGTGAAGTCAGCCCTTTTAGTGTATCCATCACCAAGATAACATACATTTTGCCCATTAAGTAATTTCTCATCATCCCCCAACCTAGTCCCATCTTCCCACCCTTCTGAATCTCTATTGTTTGTCATTCCACACTCTATGTTCATATATACACATTATATAGCTTCCGCTTATAAGTAAGAACATGTAGTTTTAGGCTTCTTAACATGATAACAAATATTTCAGGAAGCACCTTAAGGTTAAGCTAAGTATGCCACTTCCTACTGTCCCCTTCAAGTTGGCATATCATTTTAAAGATGGTATTGATATTCTTGGTATCAATGGTATTGATGATCTTGGTTTATATACAAAACACTTCAAACTTTTTTTCAGATTATGTGGTTATCCAAATAAAGTGCCAGATGTGCATGACAGTCAATCTTGTAAGATATACGAAATGTACATGAGTTGTAATAGTTGAAGGATTAAGTGGAAATATCAAGCATGACATTTTGGTGCTGATAGAGACACACAGACTTATTTCATTTAAAAAGATCAAAACAAGGAAAAACAATATCAAATATAAATCCTTAAGTTTATCAGTCATACAAATCTAACAGAATTGATAAATTGACAACATTTTTATTTTTGTGGAACTTAAAATCTTGAATTGTCCTATTCAGAAAAATTAAATATTCTTACCTGAACATGTCAGTTACTGTCTTTTCTGTTTAGTCAATTTCAAAAACAAATAAGTAAATAATTAATTAAAAATTAAAAATGCTTAGGACGTGTATATATAACCTAAGCTCATTTAAGTTTTGAGTAGGTTAAATTATTTTCTATTTGATTCATCACTGTTATTCATGCAGAAGTTGAAATTTATATCTTTTACCAAATTTTCAAGAGAATCGTTGTTGATTTAAGAAAAAAATACAGTTGTTAATTAAAACAGCACTGTCTTCTTATCTAAGAATCAGGTAAAAATGTTGAAAAATTGTCATTAAACTAAACTTTTAAAATGTTCTCAAATAGAGGTAATAAATACACAAATTTCCCACAGTGTGGCAATGCAAACATGTGAGTGTGTGTGTATGTGAAAATAAAAATACAAATTACACGTGGCACCATTACAAATAGAACAAATCTTTCTCTCAAATAATTAATATTTTAAATTTATCCTGCAGTGACTCATAGATAAGTTCCGAGTTTGAAAACTGGCACGATGTTTTAACTTTTTGAAGGAGAATGTTTATTATTTTTATGTACACAAAACCAGTATACATTTCACCCAGTTTAGTGGCAAGTTATTTTAGACTTTGCCTTTTCCAGATTGACAATTTGAGCCACAAATTTTGGATCCAGAACTTGCCTTCTATGAGATGGCAGATCTCATTATATCTGCCATTGTGTCCACCAGCTTAGCCAGAGCTCCTTATGTCTTCAGAGTTAACCTGTGTGAAGGTAGTGGTTGTGTAAGTTGGTATTTTTAAAATAATAAAGGAAATATTTTGTGTAACTCAAAATCAAACCATGTGTAAGTCTTTCTCTGGATTAGTTGTCCCATTCTGGCCTTCCCCTTGATAATGCAGTAAGGAATCTCCACCTAATATCACATAGCAGGCAGAAGCATAACCAGTTCCATGAGATCAATGTTATGTACAGTCACCACCAGCTAGCCTTCTTGTTCTCCACCCAGGGAGTGAGAATGTTGACACCTGCTGGAAGGATTGGTGGTCCGTTAATGGAGACATCCCCGTTGCTGGCAGCTTTCTTCTCTACCTGGATCCCCCGTTGCTGCTTCACTTGCTTTGCCTCTTGTCTATGCTTGTGGGCAAGCTTAAGCAGGTAAGTAGCTGTTTGGTGGTCCAAAGCTGGGTGAACTGGTTAATTTTGTGAAATACTTTCAACTTCTTATAGGAGATAGGCTTTTGCTGTGGCAGCTGGACGTACCAGGGCTATTTGGCAAGGTGGATGAGCTCCCTTTTGGACTAGATATGCTGTCCAATACCCAAATTATTAGGCCTTTTCTAAAACAGGAGATTTACCACCTTTTTGGCCTCCTGTTTCTTCACAACAGCAGGGGCCTACGCCCACCTTCTTTTTCTTGGTCTTTCTTTTCAGCTCCTGGGTGGCCTACTGGAGGAGAGAGACTTTTTTCCTTTTTTTATAAAGATGTTTTATCTTGACATCTTGTTTTTTATTTTAGTGACTTATTCAAGCAGTCATTCAACACATATTTATCAAGTAAACACTATGTTGCTAAGTGCTATTTTAACTCTATATTATGAGATAAACAAAACAAGCAAGGGCTTTGCCTTCACAAAGTTTCAAATCTAAAAAGGATACATTAGTGTTAGTTACATCATGCAATTTACATATAACTGCAATTCCAAAAATGTTCACTATTATCAAACTCCTACCTAAATGTAGTCATTGTATACGTGGTTTGATTTTGAGTTACACAAAGTATTTCCTTTATTATTTTAAAAATACCAACTTTTGCTTTGCTAGGTAGATAAATTCTTTTCAATATGATGTTCAATCAAACTCTTAAAAACATGAAGCATTGAAATGACAAAAAAAGACAATAAAATCTGCCACATTAAACTCATATTTCGATATGCAGAGTTTCTGTGGTAACAGTAACCAATGTCAAGACAAAATCAGACAAAATTAATGAGTAAATAGGGCTTCGTTTGAGTTGACAAACAGTTCTTAAGAGTTCAATATACATTGAAAAATACATGACATGCTTACATATTCCAAGTTGCATTTGTAGGTATTTACAATTTTCTTACAGAAGATGTGTTCGTGTGTCCTCAAAACCTTTATTTAGTTGTCTAAGTAGTTGCTGATCTTAACTGAATCTTATTTACCCAGAGAAGTCATATAAATGCCAAGGGTTAACTTTACTTTTATCGTGTACCTTCCCCTTTTATGTGTAAATTTGTGTGTCATATGTAATAGGTCTATGCTTTAAAAATTTCATCCTTCAAAATGTTTATTGAATGCACATTTTGTATAAAATCCCCATATAAGTTATCTGAAGAAAGAGCTAAAAACAGACTTAAAATACTGTATAGTATTAGTTACCTAATTCCAATTAAATTTCAAGATGGTATAATAAAATGGATTTGACATCATAGTAATATATTCTTATTACATGGATTTTAATATACCAGATGACAAATCAGATTTTTAAAAGTAAAAAGACTGTTTTAAAAATACATAGATTGCACTTTACAGGTTCCTCAAAAACATTATTTTTGCAACTGGATATTGCCATAGAAGATATAGTTTTCCAACCCAAATCTCATCTTGAATTGTAATCCCCAGGTGTTTAGCTGGAGACCTTGTGGGAAGTGATTATGGGGGCAGTTTTCCCCATGCTCTTCTCATGATAGTGACTGAATTCTGACAAGGTCTGATGGTTTTATAAATGGTTGTTTTCCTGCCAGTGGCAGTGCTCTCTTCTGCTGCCATGTGAAGGTCCTTGCTTCCCTTTGCCTTTTACCACCATGATTGAAAGTTTTCTGAGGCCTCCACAGCTATGTGGATCTGCGAGTAAATTAAACCTCTTTCCTTTATAAATTACTCATTCTCAGGTATATCTTTATAGCAGTATGAGAACAAACTAATACAGTCACTTCTCTGGAAGTTCTTGAAATTTACTTGTTAAGTAGCTACCTTATTTATAAAAAAGAAAGATGAACTTTGGAGATAATAGAAATTTGGCTAGTTATTTTTGTAAAAACCAGTGACAACCTGAAATTATAGTGTTTTATTTTATTTCTAGAATATAATACAGATGTTCATGTATGGAGGACTAGATTTTATGTCATAGTCATCCATATAACCAAGTAATGTAAGAGAGAATGTAAGTCACTCTGAGTAACAGAATTGATTAAACTGAAATTACAGAAAAAGGTACAACCCAGACTAAAAGTGTGGGCAGTCTCTGTCTAGCATAGCGGTTATTTGACACACTGAGGGCCACATATATTCAGCAGAGAGATAAGCATATGGGGCAATATTTGGGTTTCTGTTTGGCTTTGTTTCATACAATTTCAAGATTAACCTAATTCTTGATGATGATGATCAAGGCACTCAGCTCTTTGCATGTAATGACATTTTTTTTTTTTTGTAGATTGTTAAAATCATGGACTTTTAGAGTTTTAATGCTGACAGTTCACTGTGAACTTCCTGTAATTATTCACTAGTGAAAAATATTCTCCAACTGTTCATCATGAGTTATCCCAGGATACCTCAGGCAACGGATAGTTCATGTGGAAGAAATAGCATGCTGATTTGCAATTATAATTGAACAAAATTGCTTGAGAGAATTCTGACAGCACAGAAAATAGGCCAATTAGTTACCCAACTCTCATCCCCCTGTGATTCATGATTGTCTCCATTTAATTTTGCTGTCATTTATGAAGTGAGGTTAAGAATAGATTAGCTTCTTTTAGCCACATCTTACAATTAGCTTACTCCTTTGCTGCTGCTGCTGCTTTTTTTAACAGTATGATTGGGTTTAAAAACCAGTGGTCTTCAAAACTGTATTTAACAGTTATTTATCATCAAGCACTTGCTAATGTTTAAAACCACTTCATTCAGCACCGTAGCCTAATAATCATACTTAGAGTAGGATTTTTGCCCACCAAAAATATCATCAAATGCGACTTTGTAACATTTAAAATCAAAGCAAAGAAGATGTAATAAGCTTTGGCCAAGTAAATAAATATTAATGTTTTAAAAATTAATTTTATAAAGCAACAAGTTCTTTAAGAATAGAACAAAATAAAAGAATAATAAGGAAAAAAACAGCTATCGGTAATATAAAATCTGGCAAATAAACATTTCCTCCCATGCTTCTTGCTTTTAAACATGTCAAAATCTTACTCGTGCTTCTTTTAAAAGGAAAACTGAAGATGGTAAGAATTAGAATATTTTGGTTGATGTAGACATTGGAAGGTCATCGTATTTTCTCATATTTGTATATAAGTTGGTTAATAATTTTTTCATAGCTCAGTTTGAAGAGTTTGTGTGTGTGTGTGTGTGTGTGTGTGTGTGTGCGCACGCGCGCCACCGCGTGTGTGTGTGTGGGGTGGTAGTGTTGTCTTTCCAACGAATAAAGGCTTCTTAAGAACCAGAATAAGGCTATTGCCTATCCAGTGTTCCACCCAAGGAACCTACTTTGTCCCTGAGCTCACAGTGGGAATAAAGTATGTATATGCAGACATAATGAATCAACAAATAAACTTTATGTACCTGTACTAAGAAGTCGTCCTGTTATATCCAGAAGCCACAATGTTATTTTTGTCACTATAATTGATTTACATCATATCTGAAGCAATCTAGTGTGGATTATTTAGTTAAGACCCCAGAAGACTTCAGTATGGAGCTATAATACTCCCTAGCTTTTATTTTTTATGCCAAAACTTTCTCTTAACATCCATTCATCTATCTACCTATTTATCTAACTACCTGATCTTATCTAATGTATCCATCAATGTGTCCCTCTATGTATCACACACTTCATAAATTTAAGTTTAATTTATTTTGAATATTTTGACATATTTCAGAAATGGGATGAGTTACAAAACCTGATAAAAGAATGTCTGATTCATACTCCAATTACACACTTAAATGAAATAATTATTTGGCAATTTCTTGAGTTTGCTGTGCCAGTAATTCTAAAATAGGAGGGAAGATTATTAAATTACAAGGGTTTATTTGGTTGAATATAGCAGTTCATGTATATTCAGACCCGGTGCAGAAGCATGTGATGTAACTAAACTGAATTATCATATAATGCCTAGATATCTTTCGTGGAAATCTCTGAAACCAAAGTTGTTTGTTATACAAGGAACTTTTTTTTTTAGTAGTTCAAAAGTACTTGTGTGAAATTTCATCCGCATTTATGGGTATCAGATAAAGTATTTGATTTTAACTAAACTTATGTGAATCACTTCTAAAATGTCCAGTAATGTTCTATTTATTCAAGCTAGATTTTTTAAAAAAGCTTATGGCAACATCTTCTTGCTTCTCAAGATTCTATGTCTCGTACAACATAGAACATAATACTGTGGACTGAAACTGCTTAGAGAAAAATATTTTAAATACCATCTGCAAAGTCTTCTTTGAATTTTAAAATTCTGCAGGAAGACAGCATAAAATGTGAACAGAAGCACAGAATAAAAAGAGAAATGAATTATGCATCTTTATTAAATTCTACTTTTCATCTCCCTCAATTATAAAAACACATTATGGAGCAGATTACTCAACAAGCCAAGAAAACAAAATGGAAATGCAATTAAATTGCAAACAACCTCCAAACATCATCTTGTATCTTCTGATGAACAATTTCAAAGAAAATCATTAACAATATGCCTTACCTATATCCTTTATTTTATTTCATATTTTGTTTTTTAAATAATGGCTTGCTTTATAGAACATTACAATTTATAAAATGTACAGGAAATATGCTTTGATTTATTTTTAGAGTGAATATATCTATATTTGTTTCCTTATTGTCACATATCAATATCTAATTATAACATGGTTATTCTGAAGTTAAGTATATGAGCTATAGCAAAATAATAATTTGGGGGGGGTTTGATAAACAGAATTACATGGAAAAATTAATTTTGTTAGCCTCAGGAATTTATAATGTTGAGGAGTCAATATTACCAGCTACAATCAATCAGAAAAATTTTGTAAATTGAACTTGTGTACTTATTTGTGTTTGGCATGTAAGTGAAAAGAAGGTGAAGGCTACAGGAATGAGCATTGCCTGGATTTGCTAGAAAAATGATTTGGGAAAAATTAAATTGGAAGGAAAAATTTAGTTAATCACTCTCAATCAATTATGATAAGTTGAAATGCTGATGGGGGAAATTATGTTTATATGAGCCAAATGTAGTCATTGGCCCCTTCAAAGTAATTTTAAAAAGCTGAAAAATAAAAGATTTAACATGATGTTCTTAGTTCACAGATGATTTTTAGTTATTATGACAGAAAAAATGGAAAGTGAAACATAATTATTTAACAAATTTTAAATCAAACATAACTGTTTAAATTTAACTTCTACAAGAAGTAGTTAGTATATTCAAATGGATTTGAAAATTTACTTGTGTTATACTTCAGGAATAATCTATTAATTGATATTCTGACTTTCTATCAGGAATGAAGTTAAATTTGAAAGTAAATTGTAGAGAGATCTATTCTCAGGATAATTTTACCTATATACCATGTCACTTGATTGGTGAAAATTCATTGGGTGTTTCATTTCATGAAACTGGAGTTTAATTGAATATTTATTTATTTATTCATGTAGGGCAGTGGCATAGGTAATCCATAATGCATGTTTGGTTTTTGAAGTAAATTTTAATGCAACTTCTGGTGGTGACAACCTGATGCATCCATTTTATGTTTCCCATCAACCTTTTATTTAATGAGACTTGCATAATTATATAGTTTATCATAAAAATTTGGAAGCTTTCGAAATTGAATGAAGACAGTAACATTAAAATTATGTGAATACAAATATTTCTATATTGTCCAACTAGTTGGTTTCATGTTATTGGTGGATCTATACACTTTTCCATTCAAAAATTATATCAAAAATGAAATGCTCCTAAAAACAATAAGTAAATTAAATAAAGAAAATATTCTATATGAATTATCTAAATATTAAAACTTTCATAAGCGTAAGAGTAATTGTTGGTATATAGTCATACACTTCAATCAGTTTCTTAGCATGGTCTTTTTTTTAATGTCATGACAATGGTGTTTTCCTGGAAGAAGATGTATTTTATGTGATCTTATTTGATTTTTAGTTATGAAATGTCTTTCAATCTTCTTCAAAGTAGCAATGTAAGATTGGTAAATTCAATGTTTTTAACACTGACAATTGACTTACCTATAGATCATAATATGTATACCTGAAAAAATACTTCTTTTTAATTTATTTTTATTTATTTATTTATTTTTTGTATAATTCAGTCTCTGTAGAGACTGTCAAAAATTGCCAATGCCGACTATATTTCAAGTCGTCGTGGTGGGGTATTGGGAAAAGTTTTCAATTAGCAATAATCACGCCTCAGATAAACCTCATTGGCTATGATACTGCCTCTGCGCAAAGTTGAGAAAATACATCTACAGTTATGAGATAACCGATGAACTCAGAACAAATTGTTTTTAAATCGAGGATATTTTCAATTGGTGTTTTTGTTTTTCTTTTTATTATTTTGAAATGTGTAAATATTTTGGCTCAAATATTTTCACAGGCATTTTCTCAAAAATCAAGCATACCTCTTCTCAATCTCATTGGATTTCACTTCATTAGAGAGATGCCATACCTGCAAATGTTTTCATGATAAACCTTTCTCTACTGTGGTACTACACTCACTCAAATTGAGTTCAAGTTCATTTTGGTGCTATGACAATTGAAAACCTATATTTAAGATTCTTAAATGATTTTTACCAAAGTGAAACCAATATTTAATGAATTAATTGACAATGAGAAATTGGGTTAAACTGTATGACACTTAGGATGATTTAAAAAGCTGTTATTTTGGCCAGGTGCAGTGGCTCACACCTGTAATCCCAGCACTCTGGGAAGCCAAGGTGGGCAGATCCCTGAGGTCAGGAGTTTGAGACCAGCTGGCCAACATGGTGAAACCCTGTGTCTACTAAAAATACAAAAATTAGCTGGGCATGGTGGCGCATGCCTGTGTTCCAGCTACTCAGGAGGCTGAGGCAGGAGAACACTTGAACCTGGGAGGCGGAGGTTGCATTGAGCCAGTACTGCACCACTGCACTCCAGCCTGGGCAACAGAGCAAGACTCCATTTCAAAAAAAAAAAAAAAAAAAAAAAAACCTGTATTTTGAAAACTAAACTTTTCTAAAATGTACTTATTTTTTACTTTGGATACAAGGGGTATATATGCAAGTTCATGAGGTGAATATATTGTGTGATTCTGAGGTCTGGGATTCTACTGAAGACACCATCCAAATAGTGAACATAGTACCCAATAGGTAGTATTTTAGACATTGGCACCCCTCTGTCCTTCCCTCCTTTTGAAGTTCTCCAGTGTCTATTGTTATTATCTTTATGTTCATGTGTACCCAGTCTTTAGCTCTTACTTACTTTAGCTCTTACTGCATGTGAGAACATGTAGTATTTAGTTTTCTAAATACTAAGCTTAATCACCTCCAGTATAGTGGCCTCCAACTGCATCCATGTTGCTGCAAAAGATATAGTTTTATTTCTTTTTATGGCTGTGTAGTATTACATTGTGTATATATGCCAGATTTTCTTTTTGCAGTCCACTGCTAATTGGCACCTAGGTTGATTCGATGTCTTTGCTATTGTGAATAGTGTTGTGTATTCGTCTGTTTTCCTACTGCTATAAAGAATGGCCTGAGACTGAGTAATTTATAAGGGAAAGAGATTTAATTGACTCACAGTTCAGCATGGCTGAGGAGGCTTCGGGAAATTTACAATCATGGTGGAAGGTGAAGGAAAAGCAAGGAACCTTCTTCACCAGGCAGCAGGAAGTAGAATTGCCAAGTGAAGGGGGAAGAGCCTCTTGTAAAACCATCAGATCTCATGAGAACTCACTATCATAACAGCATGAGAGAAACCACTCCCTTGATTTAATTGCCTCCACCTTGTCTCTACCTTGACACATGGGGATTATGGGGATTACAATTCAAGATGAGATTTGGGTGGGGACACAATACCTAACCATATCATGCTTAAGAAATATACAAGTGCAGGTAACTTTTTGGAAGAACAATTTGTCTTCCCTTGGGTATGTATACAGTAATGGGATTGCAGGGGCAAATGTTAATCATATTTTTTGTTCTCTTAGAAATCTCCAAACTGCTTTTCACAGGGGCTAAATAATTTACAATCCCATTAACAGTATATCAGTGTGCCCTATTCTCTTGCAACCTTGCCAACATCTGTAATTTTTGACTTCTTAATAATAGCCATTCTGACTGATATGAGATGGTATCACGTCATGGTTTTGATTTGCATCTCTCTAATGATTAATGATGTTGAGCATTTTTATATTTGTTTGTTGGCCACTTGCATGTCTTCTTTTGAAAGATGTCTGTTCATTTCCTTCTCCTACATTTTAGAGGGGCTATTGGATTTAGGATATTAATCCTTTCAGATACATAGTTTACAAATATTTTATCCCATTCTGTTGGTTGTATTTTTACTCTGTTGATCACTTCTTTTGCTGTGAAGAGAATCTTTAGATTAATTAGGTCCCAGTTGTCAATTTTTGTTTTGTTACATTTGCTTTTGAGGTCTTAGTAATAAATTCTTTGCCTAAATCAATATTCTAGAAGAGTATTTCCTAAGCTCTATTCTAGGATTTTTCTAGTTTCAGTTATTACTTTTAATTTTTAATCTATCTTGAGTTAATTTTTGTATGTGGTGAGACGTAGGGGTCCAGTTTCATTCTTGTATATATGGCTAGCTAGTTTTCCCAGCACTGTTTAAAGAATAGGGTATCATTTCTACATTGTTTATTTTTGTTGACTTAGTTGAAATCAATTGGTTGTAGATGTGTGACTTCAATTTTAGGTTCTTCATTCTGTTGCATTAGTGAATGTGTCTATTTGTTTACCAGTACCGTGCTATTTTGATCACTGCAGCTTTACAGTATAGTCTGAAGTTGGGTAATGTGATGCCTCTGGCTTTTTTTTCTTTTTGCCTAGGATTGCTTAGCTATTCAGACTCTTTTATTGATTCCAGATGAATGTTACAACGATTTATTCTAACTCAGTGAAAAAATGACATTGATAATTTGATAGAAATTGCATTGTGTTTCTAGATTGCTTTAGGTAGTACTGTCATTTTAATGAACTTAATCTTCCTATGCATGAGTGTGGAATGTTTTCCATTTGTTTGTGTCATCTGTGATTTCCTTCAGAATGTTTTGTAGTTCTCCTTGTAGAGATTTTTCCTGTCCTTGGTTAAATGTATTTGTAGATACTTTCTTTTTGGGACTATTGTAAATGGAATTGCACTCTTGATCCATTTATCAGGTTAAATGCTACTGATGTATAGAGAGTGCCACTGATTTTTGTATGTTGATTTTGTATCTCCAAACTTTATTGAAGTAATTTTGTTAGGTTTAAGAATATTTTTGCAGACTCTTTAGGGTTTTCTAGGTATACAATCTTGTCATCAAAGAGAGATAATTTGACTTCCTATTTTTCTATTTGAATGCTTTTTATTTGTTTCTTTTGCTAGACTGCTCTGCCTACAACTTCTCATACTATGTTGAATAGGAGTGGTGATAGTGGACATCCTCCTCTTGTTTAGTTAGCCAGGGGAAAACTTCCAGCTTTTGCCCATTCATTATGATGTTGGATTTGGATTTTTCAGAAATGATCCTTATTAATTTGAGGCATATTTTTGGATGCCTAGTTTATTGAGGGGTTTTTTTAAATCATAAAGGGATATTGCATTTCATTGGAAGTTTTTTCCTTGTGTATTGAGATGATCATGTGCTATTGTTTTTAATTCTGTTTAGGTATTGAGTCACATTTATTGATTTGCATATGTTGAACCAACCTTTCATCTCAGGAATAAAGCCTATTTCATGAGAGTGAATTTACCCTTTGATATGCTACTGAATTTGGTTTGCTCATGATTTGTTGAGGATTTTTGCATCTGTATTTATCAGGTTATTGGTCATTAGTTTGACATTTTTGTTGTGTCTTTACCAGATTTTTGTATCAAGGCAACATTGTTTTCATAGAATGACTTAGGGAGGAATTTCTCCTCAATTTTTTGGAAATTTTTCAGTAGAATTGGTACCAGCTCTTCGTTGTACATTTGGTAGGATTCAGCAGTGAATTCATCTGTTTCCAGAGCTCTTTTTTCGTTAGTTAGTATTTAATTATTGATTCAATTTTGTAATTCATTGTTGTTCTATTCAGGGTTTCTACTTCTTCCTGGTTCAGTCTTAAGATATTGTTTCCAGGAATGTATGTATTTCATGTAGAAAATCTGTGCATAGAATTGTTCGTAGTAGTCTACAGATTTTTGTATTTCTTTGGGATTGGTTGTGATGCTACCTGCGTCATTTTCTGATTGTGTTTATTTAGATCTCTCCCTTTTTCTTTGTTTATCTAGCCTGGTGGTCCATTCATCTTATTTATCCTTTCAAAGAACAACCTTTTCATTATGTTGATCTTTTGTGTTATTTTGTTAGTCTCATTTTTTTTTTTTTAATTTCTGCTTAGATTTTAAGTATTTCTTTTCCTCTGCTAAGTTTGGGTTTAGTTTGTTTTTGTTTTTCTAGTTATTTTAGGTGTGATGTAAAGTTATTAACTTGAGATAATGTATCTTCTTGATGTAGGCATTTAACACTATGAACTTTCCCCTTAACACTGCTTTTGCTGCATCCCAGAGGTTTTGGTATATTGTGCTCGCTCTTTTCATTTCTTTCAAAGAATTTTTTTTTTTTTAATTTCTGCTTTACTTTTGTTATCTACTCGAAGGTCATTCTGTAGCAAGTTGTTTAGTTTCCATGTGTTTTTTGGTTTTGAGAGCTCCTCTACATATTAATCTTCATTATTATTCCACTATTCTGATAAGATGCTTGGTTTGATTTTGATATTCTTAAAATATTGAGACTTGCTCTATGACCCAGCATTTGGTCAACATTAGATTATGATCCATGTGCAGATGAGAAGAATATATATTCTGTGATTGCTAAGTGGATTATTCTGTAAATGTCTATTAGTTCCAATGGGTCAAGTGGTAAATTTAAATCCAGAACTTCTTTTTTTAGTTTTCTGCCTCAATAATCTGTCTAATGCCTTCAGCGGGGCATTGAAGTCCCCCACTGTTTGTGTGTGGCTAAGTATTTTCTTAGGTCCAGCAGTAATTGTTTTATAAATCTGGGGCACTCCAATGTTTGTTGCATTTATATTTAAATAATTAAATCTTCCTTTTGAATTGAACCCTTTATCATGTTTTCTTGCCTTTGTCCTTTTTAACTGTTGTTGTTTTAAGAACCATTTTATCCTATATAAAAATAGCATCCTTTGCTCTTTTTTGTTTTCCATTTCTTCATCCCTTTACTTTGAGCCTATGGATGTCATTACATGTTTGATTCATTCCTTGAAGACGGTAGAAGGTTGGGTATTGTTTCTTTAATCTAATTTGACAGTCTATTTATTTTAAGTGGAAAATGTAGGCCATTTATATTCAAAGTTAATATTGATATGTGAGATTTTGTGACTTGTGTAGTGTTTTTAGCTAATTGCCTTGTAGTGTCAATTCTGCAGTTGTTTTATACTGTCTGTGGGCTATCCATTTCCATGTGCTTTTATGGTAGCAAGTATTGTTCTTTTGTTTCCATGTTTAGAATTTCCTTAAGTATCTCTTGTAAGATCTGGTCTGGTAGTGACAAGTTGTTTTAGTGATTGTTTGGGAAAAAAGAAAAAAACTTTCTATCTCCTCTATTTTTAAAATTTAGTTGCAAAGAAATATAAAATTATTCACTTTCATTTTTTAAGAATGCCAAAAAATAGGCCCTGAATTTCTTCTGCATTGTAAGTTTTTCTTGAGAAGTCTGCTGTTAGTCTGATGGGATTCCCTTTATAGGTAATATGGTTCTATTCTCTAACTGACTTAGAGATTTTCTTCTTTTCCATTTTCTTGAATAGTTTTATGACTATGTGTCTCATGGATGATCGTCTTTTATAGTATCTCTCAGGTGTTCTCTTGGTTTCTTTTATCTGCCCTGTCGACTATCCTAGGAAGGTTGGAGAAATTATCCCCATATTATATTTTTAAATAAATTATTCAAGTTGCTTATACTCTCATCTTCCAGGAATGCCAATAATTCATAGGTTTAGTCCCTTTACATAATCTCATATTTCTCAAGTCTTTGTTTTCTTAAAATTCTTTTTTCTTTGTTTTTGTTCTACTGGATTGGTTTGAAAGACCAATCTTTGAGTTTTGAATTCTTTCTTCTGCTTGACCTACTCTGTTTTGAAGGCTTACCACTGTGTTTTGAAATTTCTGCGAAGTGAATTTTTTAATTCCAGAAAGTTCTGTTTAGTTATTTGTTAATAGAGCTATGTCATTTTTCAAATCTTTGATTATTTTTTCTGACTTCTTTGTATTGGATTTCAACCTTCTCTTGCATCTTGTTGAATTTCATTGCCATCCCACATTCTGAATTCTATATTTGTCATTTCAGACATTTCAATCTTGTAATGATCCATTGCTGGAGAGCAAGTGCAATCCTTTGGAGGTAATGTAATGCTCTGCCTTTTTTCTATTGCTGGAGTTCTTGTGTTGATTCTTTGTCATCTCAGGGAGCTAAGACTTCTTTTTTTGAAATTGCTATTATTTGTGTGGGGCTTTCAAATGTGTTTTCCTCTGTAGTTGCACTTTCATGGTTGGTGTCAGCCAAAGTGCTTCATCAGGAAAGTGGCAGCAGAATCTGTGCTTGTCATGTGTGCCAACAGCTGCAACAGTGCAGAGGGTTACACATGCTAGGGCCAGGCACCTGTGAGGGTGGCATTGCCAGCATCCACGTGCATGTTTATGCCAGTGGGAGGTGTGTCACAGCATGGGGGCGTAGCTGTTCTTCGTGTGTGCTGCCACCAATGGCATGAATGCAAAGGTTGTGTGCAGCCATGTTGGTGGTGTAGGGGTGCTGAAGTCCATCTGTGCATGTGTACTTGCAAAGCAGTGAGGAGAGGGCTCCATCCCATAGGCAAGGTTGCCCTGTTTTGTCCAGGTCTGACAGCCACCCTAAGGCTAAATTCTCCTAAAGGTGCTTGGTGAGCCTTGGGGAATGGGCAACCCTGACTGTGGTCCACTGCATTTATTCTTACACCAAATCCTCTTGGCTCTGCACAGGCTGCAGTCCTGCCTGTGCCACCTCTCTAAGCAGCTCTCTCTGCTAGCTCCAGTGTTTCCGGAGGTCATGGAGTCTCCTGCTGCTACAATTTTGGAGGTCCATGTCACTTCTCACCTGTTCAACTTATCCTTTCTTCAGGAGTTGTTGAGTGACCAGGAACAAGTTCTGGCACTTAGTTACCTCAAGAAAGGTTCCCAGCTTTGTCCCCCGTCAGCCCAGCATCTGCTTTCTCCGCCATGCACTCTCAATGCCTTCCCTCTGAAGATCTGCTCACAGTTTCACAGATATCCAGATGTCCCCGTCTCTTGGGTGGGAAATATTCCTCTTCACTTAAAATAAATATTTTGTAGTGTACCAGTTTATATAATTTGTGTTAGTGTTGTTGTTTACTGTTTTTAGTTATTTCCTTAATCATTGCTCAATAAATTATAATAGCTACCTTTAGTTATCATTACCCTCTTTATCTTAATTCTAGTAAAATGTAAAAATGTTCCCCACTAGAGTTTGACAACATTCCCTCATCTGTGTAATTGTTTTTATACATACTATGCCAATATTTGACAGCTCGAATCACATAATTATGTTTTATGTGATTATCTTTCACATATTTTTAAATCAAAATAAGGAAATATATTTATATATTTATTAAGTTATCTATATATTTATATTACTTTTACTGATACTATTTCTTTATGTGGATCAAGGTATCATCTAGTGTGACTGCCTTTCCCCTCAGTTCTGCATTTAGTGTTTTTGGTAAGGCAATTTTGCTGGCAAATTATGCCCAGTCTTTGATTTTTAATATGGCAAAGTCTTTATTGCACTTTCTCTTCTTAAACTTTTAAATATTTTTATTGATACTTAATAATTTTATATATTTGTCAGGTACATTGTGATATTCTGATACACACATACAATGTACATTAATCACATGAGGGTAATTAGGATATCTATCACCTTAAATATTGGCCATTTCTTTGTTTTGAAAATATTCCAACTGTTTTCTTCTGGCTATTTTGAAATTTATAATAAAGTATTATCTATTGTTATCTTATTGTTTTATCGAACACTAGAGTTTATTCCTTCTAACTGTATTTTTGTACCCATTAACCAAACTCCCCTCATCCCTCCTCCTCCCAACACTTCCAAGACTGATAGCCATCATTTTACTCTCTGCCTCCATAAGATCACCCTTTTAAGGTTCCACATATGAGTGAGAACATGCAATGTTCGTTTTTCTATGCCTGACTCATTTCTCTTAACATAATGTCCCTCAAATTTCATCCATGTTGCTGAAATTATAAGCCACATTTACTTCATCCATTTACATGCTGATGAACAGTAAGGTTATTTCCATATCTTGGCTATTGTGAATAGTGCAATAAACATTGAAGTGCAGATATTTCTTTGATATATTGATTTCCTTTTCTTTTGGATATATACTCAGTATTGGGAATGTTTGGACATACAGTAGTTTTATTTCTAGTTTTCTTGAGGAACATCCATATTATTTTCCATAGTGGCTCTACTAATTTACACTCTCATGAAATATTTGTTATATTTGTCTTTTTAATAAGAGCCATTTTAACTGGGGTGAGCTGGTAGCTCTGTGGTTTTGATTTGAATTTCCCTGATGATTAGTAATATTGACTATTTCTAAAAATATACTTATTGGCCATTATCATCTTTCTTTAATTAGATTATTTTTATTTTGCTATTGAGTAGTTTCAGTTCCTTATATATTTTGGTTATTAATCTCATTTCAGATGGATTGTGAATGTTGTCTCTTATTCTGTAGGTTATCACTTAACTTTTTTGATATTTTTTGCTGTGCAGAAGATTTTTACCTTGATGTAATTCCATTTCTGTATTTTGCTTTTGCTGCCTGTGCTTTTGAGGTCTTACACAGAAACTCTGTCCAGACCAATATCCTGAAGCATTTCCTCAAAATTTTCTTCTAGTGGTTTCATAGATCCAGGACTTACATTAAAATATTTAATGTAATACTTATGGAGCCCCCTCCTCACTGCTTTGCAAGTACATGTGCACAGATGGACTTCACCACCCCTACACCACCAACATGGCTGCACGCACAACCTGTGCATTCGTGCCATTGGTGGCAGCACACACGAAGAACAGCTACGCCCCCATACTGTGACACTCCTGCCACTGGCATAAACATGCACGTGGATGCTGGCAATGCCACCCTCACTGGTGCCTGGCCCTAGCTTGTGTAACCCTCTGCACTGTTGCAGTTGTTGGCACACATGACAAGCACAGATTCTGCTGCCACTATCCTGATGAAGCTCTTTGGCTGACCTGGGATTACAGGCATCTGCCATTTTGACTTGATGTTTGTATATCGTGAGAAGTGGGGGTCCAGTTTCATCTTTTTGCATACGAATATCCAGTTTTCCCAGCACTATTTATTAAATAAATTATTTTCTCAATGTATGTTATTGGCGCCTTTGTTGAATATTAGTTGGCTATAGGGAGTGAGTTTATTTCTGAATTTTCTTATTCTGTTTAATTAATATATGTGGGCGTTTTTAAAACAGTAACATGCTGATTTGGTTATTATACAGCTTTGTAGTATAGTTTGAAGTCAGGTAGTGTGATGCCTTAGCTTTGCTCTTTTTACTCAGGTTTGCTTTGGCTATTCAGCATTTTTTGCGGCTTCTTGTGAATTTTGTGATTCTTTCTGAATAACTTCATTGCTATTTTGCTAGAGAGTGCATTGAATCTGAAGGTCACTTTGGATAATGTGGATATTTGAACAATATTCCTTATTCTAATCAATGAGAATGGGATATCTTTCAATTTTTGGTGTATTTTTCAGTTTCTGTTATAAGCGTTTTATGTTAGACTTCATATTAGAGTCTTTGGCTAACTTTATTCCTGTGCATTTTATTTTTTGGAGCTATTTGAAATTGGATTGCTTTTTTTTGGTTTCTTTTCTTTTTTTCAGATTTTTGCTCTTGGTGTATAAAACTGCTACTACTTTTTGCATGTTGATTTTGTATTCTGCCACTTTACTGAATTTGTTCATTAGTTCTAACAGTTTTTAGTGAAGTATTTAGGCTATTCTAAATATAAATCCTGTCATATGCAAACAAGAATAATTTGACTTCTCTTTCCCAATTTGTATGACCTTAATTTTTTTCTCTTGCCTAATTTTTCTGGTTAGAATTTCCATTACAACCTTGAATAAAAGTGGTGAAAGTGGGCACCCTTGTCTTGTTCTCAGCATTGGAGGCAGGCCTTTGAAGTCTTCCCCATTCAGTATGATATTAGCTATGGGTTTGTTATATATGGCCTTTATTGATTTTGCAATATGTTCCCTCTATACACATTTAGCTGAGAGTTTTTATCAGAAATGGTTGTTGAATTGTATGAATGCTTTCTAAGCCTCTGTTGAAATGATCATACCGTTTTTGTTCCAATTATTTTCTCTTTTTTTCTTTTTCTTTCTTTCTTTTTTTTTTTTTTTTTTTTGACAGAATCTTTCTCTGTCACCCAGGCTGGAGTGCTGGGGGAGCAATCTTGGCTCACTGCAACTTCTGCCTCCTGAGTCTAGCAATTCTCCCACCTCAGCCTCTTGAGTACCTGGGATTACAGGCATGTGCCACCATGCCTGGCTAATTTTTTGTGTTTTTAGTAGAGATGGAGTTTCACTGTGTTGGCCAGGCTTGTCTCAAACTCCTGACCTCAGGTGATCTACTATGAAGAAATACACAAGACTGGGTAATTTATAAAGAAAAGAGGTTTAATTGATTCACAGTTCCACATGGCTCAGGAGGCCTCAGGAAACTTACAATCATGGTGGAAGGCACCTCTTCACAGGGTAGCAGGAGAATGTGTTCCAGCAGAGGAAATGCTAGACACTTATAAAACCATCAGATCTCATGAGAACTCACTCACTATCATGAGAACAGCATGGGGGAACCACCCCATGATTCAGTTACCTCACACAGAGTCCCTCTCATGACATGTAGGGATTATGAGGATTACAATTCATGGTGAGATTTGGGTGAGGACATGGAGCCAAACCATGTAATTCTGCCCCTAGTCACTCCCAGATCTCTTGTCCTCACACTTCAAAACACAAGTAAGCCCTTCCAACAGTCCCCCAAAGTCCTAACTCATTCCAGCATTAACCCAAAAGTCCAAGTCCAAAGTCTCATCTGAGACAAAGGAAGTTCCTTCTGCCTATAAGTCTGTAAAATCAAAGGCAAGTTAGTTACTTCCTAGATACAACAGAGGTACAGGAAGTGGGTGAATACATCCATTCCAAATGGGAGAAATTCACCAAAACAAAGGCTCTACAGGCCCCATGAAAGTCTGAAATCCAAAAGGCAGTGCCCCAGTGGGGACTTTGTAGGGGCTCCAACCCCACATTTTCCTTCTGCACTGCCTAAGCAGTGGTTCTCCATGAGGGCTCTGCCCCTGCAGCATATCATTGATTCTCAGTATCAATCAATGTTTGCAACCACTGTAATTCTTTCCAACAGTCACAGATGAGATTTGGACTAAAATACTTCTGTTAAATAAATTATTCTACATAAAAATAAATTATTCTATATTTTCAATATTTTAAGGGACTTGAGTCTTGTGATCTAAGCTATATCTGCTTTAGTGGACAACTAAGTGCAGCAATGCTGTGGTTCTTGCAGACTTGTAGAGGTACTGCAGTGATGATCTTGGACAAGATCTAGAGCAATTTGCTGGGTTACCAGGTGAACTCTTTTTTCTCTTTCTTTTCATTCTTCCAAACATACAGAGTCTCTCTGTGTGTTCTGAGGCATGTAAACCTGGGGACTGAGTGACACAGGAACCCCTGTAGCTACCACCAATATAACCACACTGGGTCAGACCTGAAGCCAACACAGCACTGGTTCTTGCCCAAGGCCTGCTATAAAAACTCCGTGGCTACTACCCATGTTTGCTCAAGGCTCTGGAGCTCTACAATCAGTGGGGGCAAAGCCAAACAGGCCTGTGTCTTTCTCTTCAGGTTGGCAATGTCCCCCAGGTTCCAGGTGGGTCCAGTGGTGCCATCCAGGAGTCAGGGAATTAGAGTCAAAAACCTTAGAAATCTACCTGGCATTCTATTGTACTGTGGCTGAGCTGGCACTCAGTCTACAAGATGCAATCGTTCCCACTCTGCTCCTCCCTTTTTTAAAGGCAGAGGAGCCTCATCCTATAGCCACTGCCACCCTAGGCCATGAGGAATTCTTCCAGGTCGTCACTGATGTTCTTTTAAGGCCCACAGTCTTTTAAGTCAGCTTGTTGTGAATGTTGCCTGGCTGGGACTCACTCTTCAGGACAGTGGGATCCCCTCTGGCCCAGCACAGGTCTAGAAATGCCATCCAAGAGTGAAGTCCTGAAATCAGTGACCTCAAGAGCTTACTTGCTGCTGTACTCCCCTGTGGCCATGTTTTACCTGAAGCCAGCAAGTCTCAAAGGCACACCTAAGGCTCTTGATGTAGTAACTGGATATTGCTGCTGGTTATTCAGGGCCTAAAGGCTCTTCAGTTAGCAGGTAATGAATGCTGCCAGGACTGGGCACTTTCCTTCAAGACAATAGAGACCCTCTGTCACAGGGTATGTCTAGAATTGCTTTCTGGGTGCTAGGGCCTGGAATGGGGGCCTCATGCCTCTGACTGTGCCCAATCTTCTCATAGATGGGCTGGTATCCTAGATGTAAGACGAAGTCCTCCCCACTCCTTCCTCTCGTCTCCTCTCCTCTCCTCTCCTCAAGCAGAAGGAAGGAGTCTCTTTTGGAGACATGAGCTGTGTAGCCTGGGGTTAGGGAAGGGGTACCAGCACTCCCTTGGCTTCCCGAGCTAGTGTCTCAGTATGTCACATGCCCCCCCACCAGTTCATGGTCTCTGAGCCTAGTTCAGCACTATGACTCACCTAAGATTAGCAGTCCTTATGGCCTAGACTGCCTTTCAAGTTTACTTGGAGACAGAGAGCAAGGTAGTCCTCATTGGTGAGGTTTGCAGGCACTCAGGTTTGGACTGCTAGGATCAATGATTCCTGTCTGGGTAATGCTGGTTTCAGTGCTCTATCCATGGACAGATATTAGCTGAGTTTGGTTCAGTTTTCCTTTCTGCTCTGATTTTTGCTTCTTCTTAAGGTGTTTTTTTTTTCTGTGTAGATAGTTGTTAACTTGGTATCTTTGAGGGGTTAATGATCAGTAAATCCTTTTATTCTGCCATCTTGCTCTTCCTCCTGTCTCTGGTAAACAAAATTAAATGGTCCTAACCCTGAAATGACTTCCCAATCAGGGGACGGGGGAGATAGTGTTGATGTGACACATTAATCCAAATATTATATAGAATAACATCATAAGATTAAAAAGGTATGATAATAGTGAAGGGAATATTGAAGAAAATTTAATTTACTAGTATTCAAATATTGGTATTAAACTGTGTTTTCATCATTTCTTAACAGTATGTTTAGTATTACTTTTAGCTATGTGTGTGGACAAGAGAATACATCAGTTGGAAGGTCACTCATATCCTGTTCAAGAGAACTGACCAATTTTAGTGACCCAAGGAAGTAGACCAAATAAATGGGAGACCCTGAAAGTATAACATACACATTAAATTGATTAGAAAACCATCTCCTAGATCTTAGAGTAGAAGAAAAGATGAGATAGAGTTAGCTCTTTGGATGTAACTACCAGCCTTTCTGAGGCACTATGAGGGCTTCTAAATGAAATTTCTGATGTAACAGATAATAAATATCCACCTGTATTTGAAGTTGTGATATAAATACAGTTTAAAACATGTATTATTTTACATCATAGTATTCTTATAGTTAGAATGAAAATAGAACTTTCTATTCTAAAATATAAAGATCAAAGAGGAAGAAGTCTTACTTCAGCGTTTAATAGCAAAACAAAATAAACTAAGAAACCCACAAGCTTTGTTTCTTAGCTTACATTTACCTTTCAGTTTTGATTGACAGTAAATTATAAATTGTTACCTCAGAACTATTTATTATGTAAATTGACAAATATAGAAAATGTTTATTTGTGTTAGTTTCTAACCTGTACTTAAGGCATCATAATAAACAAAATACCACCACCTATGATTTATGTCAGATGCCTAGAGAAAGTTTGTCAAGACTGACACAAAGCAAGAAACCCTTCTCACCAAGCCAAATTGTATTCAACAAGAAAATATACAACTTTTATTTTCCACATCTGAATGCCTTTGCTTCATTTTGACTATCTAATAACAGAAAATGACAGACACAGACACTTTACAAGTACCCGTACAGGTAGCTGGTACTCCCAGGATATATCTGTTATCAATACAAATCATTCATTCACAGTATCAATCAATGTTTGCAACCACTGTAATTCTTTCCAAAAGTCACAGGTGAGATTTGGACTAAAATACTTCTGTTAAATAAATTATTCTTCAGAGATTTGTAACATAAACACAGACAAAGCAAGTTTTTCAAATTTGTGTCTGTCTACTCAGAAGTGTTGAATTAACTGAATTACAGAGCAAGACATTTGGTTTTCACAGTTCTTTTGACATTTTGTTTGAGCACTAGTGTTCCATATTATGGACATATTAGGAACTGTGCTTTCCTTTCATCTGTAGTTTATGTTTTAGGTGGCTTCCTTGAAAGGTCAGAACATCCTTAGTTACTGCTGCCTATTGAGTGACTGGGAACACAGCTAACCTTAAAAGGTAGATTAATCAGTCATTTTGGCAATTAGTCTCATTTTCCCATTTTTATTATATTCAGTAGTCATTTGAGGATCTAGAGTTTTGAACTAAAATGTAGAAATATCAAAATGAATTATGGAATCAAGGCAACAAAGAGTTGCAAGACTTGGATTTAAATGTTTCTTTTTTTGGGTTATGCTTTATTTTTGAAAAACTCAATTAAGTTGGCTCACAAATGAAATAAGTATGATTTTCCAGACTTATTCAAGAGGGCATGCTCAGACTTCTTGGATTTATCTCCTTTTACATCTGGTAGAAGTGGCTGTGAATTCATCTGGTTCTGGGCTTTTTTCAGTTGGTAGGCTTTTTATTACTGATTCAGTGTCAGAGCTCTGTATATTGGTCTGTTCAGGGATTCAATCTCTTTCTGGTTCAGTCTTAGGAGGGCGTATGTGTCCATGAATTTATCCATTTCTTCTAGATTTTCCAGTTTCTGTTTAGAAGTGTTCATAGTAGTGTGTGATGATTTTCATACTTCTGTGAAGTCAGTGGTAATGTCCACTATGTCATTTCTAATTGTGTTTATTTGGATCTTCTCTGTTTTCTTCTTTATTACTCTAGCTAGTGGTTTATCTATTTTAGTTTTTTTCTAGAAACAGTGCCTGAATTCATTTGTCTTTTGTATAGTTTTCTGTGTCTCTATGTCCTTTAGTTCAGCTCTGAGTTTTGTTATTTCTTGTCTTCTGATAACTTTGTTTTCTCAGTTCCCTTGTGATTCTAGTTGTGATGTTACAGTGCTAATTTGAGATTTTTCTAACTTTTCAAAGTGTTTATTACTATAATTTTTCCTGTTCACATTGCCTGAGCTGTGTCCCAGATATTCTGGTATGAATATCTTTATTTTCATTGGTTTCAAAAAACTTTTTGATTTCTACCTTAATTTCATTAACCATTCAATTCTATTCTTATCAAACTACCAATGACATTCTTCACAAAACTAAAAGAAAAAATACTATTCTAAAATTCATATGAAAACAAAAAAGAGCCCAAACTAGACAAAGCATTCCTAAGCAAATCCTAACACCCATTGGAAAAGCTTGTCTTATTTGCAAAGAACAAAGCTGGAGGCTTCACATTGCCTGATTTCAAACTGTACTTAACAAGGCTGCAGTAACCAAACAGCATGATACTGGTACCAAAAACAGACACACAGACCAATGGAATAGAATGGAGAACCCAAGACTAAATAAAGCCACACATCTACAATTAGGTTATATTTGACAATGTTAACAAAAACAAGCAATGGAGAAAGAACTCTCTATTCCATAAATGGTGCTGTGATAACTGGCTCATGATATGCAGAAGATTGAAACTGGACCCTTTCCTTATACCATACAGAAAAATCAACTCCAGATGGATTAAAGACCTAGGTGTAAAACCTAAAACTATAAAAACCCTGAGAGATAATCTAAGAAATAGCATTTTGGACATAGCAACTATTAAAAATTTCAGGATGAAAACACTAACACAATTGCAACAAAAGCAAGACAAATGGGGCCCAATTAAAGAGCTTCTGCACAACAAAATAAACTATAAAAAGAGTCAATGGGCGACCTATGGAATGGGCAAAAATATTTGCAACTACACATCTGACAAAGGTCTAATATCCAGAATCTACAAAGAACTTAAACAAATGTACAAGCAAAAGACATACAACCCCATTAAAAAGTGGGTAAAGAACATGAACAGACACTTTTAAAAGAAGACATACATGCAGCCAATAGACATATGAACAAATGCTCAATATAACTAATAATTAGAGAAATGCAAATCAAAACAACAATTAGATATCATCTCATACCCATTAGAATGACTATAATTGAAAACTCAAAAAAATAATGAATGTTTGTGAGATCGTGGAACAAAAGGAATGCTTATACACTGCTGGTGGGGGGTGTAAATTAGTTCAACCATTTTGGAAACTAATGTGGTGATTTCTCAAAGAACTAAAATCAGAACTACCATTTGATCAAGCAATCCCACTACTGGCTATATACCCAAAAGAATATAAATCATTCTCCCAAATATACTTGCAAGCATATGCTCATTGCAGCCTACTTCACCATAGCAAAGACATGGAATCAATCTAAATGCACAGCAATGGTCAACTGGATAAATAAAATGTGGCACATACCTACTGTATAATACTTTGCAGTCCTAAAAAGAATGAGATTAATTCCTTTGCAGGAAAAGGGATGGAACCAGAGGTCATTATCCTTAGTAATTAATGCAGGAGCAGAAAGCCAAGTACCACATATTCTCACTTATAAGTGGGAGCTAAATGATGAGAACACATGGAGACAATGAGGGGAATAGCAAGACACTGGGACCTACTTCAGAGAGGGGATTAAGAAAAAAGAAAACAGAGAGGAAAAGGTTCAAAAAAAGTGTTGAGTACTATGTTTAATACCTGAGTGATTAATCTTTACACTAAACCCCCAAGTCACAAGTTTTCCATATAACAAATTTGCACATGTACCGCAGAACCTAAATGAATATTAAAATATTTTTTTAAAATGAATACATTTAAAAATAGCCGCATAAAAATATCAGGACCTTGTTTATAATTTTTAAAGCTTTCCCCTTACTCTTTCCTTTAGCAGGAAACTCTACCTTAAGGTGAAAGTTTAAGAAATTGGTATTTGGAAAGGTTAAATGAAAAAATTGGATTAAAAGGAGTCAAATCATTGTAAAAGAAAGTCAGATTTTTTAAATTTTGTTAGTAATGATGAAATCTCTAATGTACCAAAGTGAGACCACAGTACAGTCAAAGTGTGAAGTGAAGAAGGGAATTAGATCTCTGTCTTGGTCTGAAGCCCTGTTGTTGAAATCCTGAAGCATGCTGGGCTTAGCAAAACATTTCTCTTTATTGAAAAACCACTAGCAATACATAGTTCATTCAAATTTTACTGAATTATTATTTGTGTCATAGAATGAAAGTTAAGAGATGAACAAAAACAACTTTTGATTTGAAGGACGTTAATGGTATTTTATTAACAAACTGTAAATAGTAACACATAAGCTGGATGGGGAAGCTGCTTTCACAGGCCATAAATGCTTAATGTTTATTACCAATAAAAGTTAAAGGGAGCATTTAGTAAAGCAGTTTACCAAACAAATATTAAATACTTTAATGTATGAGCTTCAGTGGACAGGAGCAGCTATTTAATTAGCAATGAGTAATCTGTTAAGCTTTGATTCACCACAAATGATCTCCAGGTCAATACAAGATGATACGTCTTCAAAAGCAAGTGATGATAAAGGCCATGTAGTGAGGAAAACAGAATGAAACTCTTGAAAGCAAGGGATGAAGTAAAGACCAGTTTTAGAGTAACTGAGTCTCATACAAAACTAAAGGTAGAGGAATACTTTTTTCTTATGTTGCATGGTACCATAGAAAAACACGTGTCTCCACTTCTGAGCTGTATAATTTAGGAACAGTTTTGTTTATTACGTAAGCTTTAGTTTCTTCATCTGAAAAATGAGTCCTATCTCATAAGATATCTGTGCAGATTAATAATAGCATATGTATTATTCTGGGACATAACTGAGTGTTCATATGTAATTTTACTTTACTGGGTCCTTTTGTCCCTTCATTGCTTTTACTACATACTTGCACTTCCTCCTCCTCTTCCTCTTCTCCTCCTCCTCCTTCTCCTGCTACTACCACTACTAATGGTGCTATTTAATGAGAAAACATGAGTTAAGCTGTAAAATTCCTTTGGGTTTCACAGAAAATAAATCACAAATTACCTTTAGTGATAGATATTTATTGCAAATGTGCAGAATAAATAACCTAATTTGCCACTTATGAACACAGACCTCAGAATTTCTAACACAGGTAAATACTGGTCTTTATATAAAAAGGAAAATTCATAATAACTCGAAACAGTAACTTGAGCTGAGTAATATACCTTACCTTTATTGATCTAGCATTGTTACTTCACAAAAATATTTTGATTGAGATGGTTTATTACCACTCACCGTGAAAGAGTTATGCCAAGCCGCTTCAAAAGTGATTGACTGTACTTGTGTCCAGTTCAATATATGGGTGACTTTTGCTTGTGCATTATTCCTCATACCAATCAGATGTGCTTCGGGTTTGCAAAACTGGCTTTTCTTACATAGTACATCACATGTACCGAGCAGCTCATGTAGGCAAGATCTTGTTGGACCTGCTTTTCTTAAAACAGAGAAGTGTACTTAATGGGCAGATGAGAAGTTTTATTGAGATGTCTTTATTCCATTTATTATGAAGACATAGTATATTCCAGATAAGGCCTAACAAATTTTATATGTGTTTTGTGTGTGTGTGTGTGTGTGTGTGTATATATATATATATGTATGTGTGTGTATTGTATATAATTTTATATAATATATATACACACATATGACATATAAAATTTGCACATATATATAAATACACATATAAATATATATATAAAATTTACACATATAAAATTTATATGTTATATATGTGTATATATAAAATTTATATGTTATATATGTGTATATATATTATATACAATATGTTATGTGTATATGTGTATATATTATATACATTTTTATATACATATGACAAATTTATATGTATATATACACATATGTATATGTGTATATATTATATACATTTTTTATATACATATGACAAATTTTATACATGTATATATACACACAAATTTTATGTGTATATATTATATATAACATGTATATATAACAAATACACATAAATTTATATGTATATTTATATGTTATATGTATAAAGTTTACATAATTTACATGTATAAAATTTGTATATATACACATATAAATATATAAATAACATATAAAATTTGTGTGTATATATACATATAAAATTTGTTATATGTATATAAACAAAAAATTGTATATAATATATACACATATAAAATATATTATCGTATATATATATTATATACACATATGAAATTCGTATGTATATATACATATAAAATTTGTGTGTATATGTATATACACATATAAAATTTGTTTATATGTCTCTATATATTTTTATATATGTTTATATTATACATAATATATATATATATATATATATATACAGATATAAATTCTATTTCAACAACCCTGTAAGATAGTTGACTTATTATCTCCTTTTGTTTGACACAGGTTCTTGCTCTGTCACCCAGGCTGAAAGGCAGTGGCTCAATCATGGCTCACTGCAACCTTGAAACCCTGGGCTTAAGTGGTCTCCCATCTCAGCCTCCCATGTAGCTGGGACTACACGTGTGCCCCACTATACTCAGCTCCTTTTTAAATTTGGCTTTTGTAGAGATGGGGTCTCACTATGTTGCCATGGCTGGTTTCAAACTACTGGCCTTAAGCAATCCTTCTGCCTTGGCCTCCCAAAGTGCTGGGATTATACTAAGTCACCATGCCCAGCCTCTTTTTTTATAGATGAAAAAAAATTGAGGCCCTCAAAAAAGTTTAACAAATAGTCTAAAACAAAGCATCTAGTCAATGACATTAGAAGGATTCGAACCAAGCTTGTCTGTTGTTCTCTCTATCCCCTCAATTCTCACATAAAGCAATAGTTCTACCATTAACTCAGTGACCTTGTGTAAGGAACTCTCTTATATCTAGGTCTTTATTTTCTTAGGTGAAAATGAAATGTAGAATTTCGTCACCAATTTTCTATTAAAAGCTGCACAGAAGCTGTCCTCTCACTTAAAATCTTAAGTAAACATTTTTATATAAAACAAACAAGAAAAAATAGCAGAACTGCTCTGGTTGAAAGAAATTCTCTAAGCTTCTGGGAAGTTTTTTTTTTCTTTCCTTGATTGCCCACCTCCATATCCATATGTCTAAATTTCATTCATTCTCAAAGCCATGCTCAAATGCCACCTCTCCACTTAATGATTCTGGATCTGGGCGAGCCATAAATAATCCCATATTCTTGTGAAAATTTGTAACATTAAACTTGTAGCTGATTATGACTATGTTATTTTCAACCTTATAGTTATTTTTACAAATTTCTGAAGTTCTGTGGCAGACTGAACATTCCTGGAGGGCAGGAGCTCCCTCAATTCATGTATGTATCCTCCACACTGTCTGGCACAGTGTCTGACATATTAGAGTCAAGGATAAAAACTAGATTGCATCTTGTATGCCAACATCAATGGGTAGTTGTACTATGGTGACAAAGATTCTAGCATTGTGCAAGGGTTCATAAGGAATAATAATAATGTGAACTACTGGTTAAGAGTCTTTATGTTACCCTCAAAGAATCAATTCCAAACTATCTTTAACAAAAAGAAATTTATCAGCTCATATAAATGAATAGCTCTATGCTCCGAGGCTATATATAATTTTAGGCACTGCAATAATATCAGGGCTTCTCTTCGTATTCTTTGAAATTATCTTGTATCTGTCCAACACTGTGTCAGCAATATTTTCCATCATTTCCTTTATGCTATCAGAAATGACTGTGATAGTGCCAGATATTACCTCTTTATACCACTGCACCCAACATGTTGATGAGACCAAGAAGCCTCCAGCAATACCTCCTTGTATCCTATTATTACACATTGGCTTAGATGTACATTATTGAATTGAACACTGTGGCAAAGTGATGGGATAAATAAAGTATCAATTCGTAATACATATAGGCTACATGAAGGGAAAATATTGCTTTTGAGAATAGAGTCACAGAAAGAGATATGAATAGGCTGGACTTATCAGGGAAAAGGAGACAAAAGTGTTGCAATCTTTCAGTCTAAAATTATGACAGACAACCCTAAAACAATGATTTCTCAATTGGAGTAAAAAGTAAAATTAGAGAATGATGAAAATGTGTTGATTCATTTTTATTTACTGTATTTTTAACTAGTTATACTTATGGAACATTGAAAATAGTACAAAGTGTCCTAATATCCATCATTCTGTGACTTTTAACACTTTTAAAGGACAACAGTAAGTTGTTTCATAGAATATTCCTTCATTTGTATCTTTTCAAATTTTTCTAGTGATTGGATGGGAGTCATGTTTTTTTGGCAAGAACTCCACACCAATGATGCTGTGACTTTTCCAATCCAGGCTATCGAGGATTTCATGTTGTCAATATGTGTTAGTACTAGTGATGCTAATCTTACTGCCACAATCAGGTTGGTATCTATTGGATTTCTCCAATGTAAAGTTTTTTTATCTTTCCCATTGTACTTTATAAATATCTTGAGGAAAATACACTGAGACCATTCAAATCTTATTTATCCTCAAACTTGTACCCACTCATTTTAGCATCCATGGGTGGATCTTGTCTATTTGAGTCTGTATTTACTTCTTTTTCTTTACATTCACTCATTTAAAGTATATTGTGTGAAAGAGCTTTCTCCTCCCCTACATGTACTATTCATGTATTTTTTAACATTTATTTACATTATTATGGACTCATGGATACTTATTTTATTAGGTTAAAATCTAATAGGACAATTATTTTGTTACTTAAATTGTTCTAGCTTTGGCCATTTTTTACTTCTGGTTGACTCCTGTGTTTTGTTTTTTTTTGTTTTGGTGGGTGGCTATTTTTCTTTTTCAGTTTTTTAATTAATATTTTTATTTTGGGAAAACTATAAAATCCGCATGCAATTGCAAGAAATAATGCAGAGATATCCCATATACCCTTGACCCAGTTGACCCCAATGGGTAGCATTTTGCAAAATTATTCTACCATATTATACCCACGATATTGACAGTCAACTGATCTTATTTAGATTTTCCCAGATTTACTTTTCTTCATTTCTGTGGTTGGGTGTGTATACGGTACGTCTGTGTATTTAATTCCATGTGATTTATCAAATTTGTAGGCTTGTGTGTTGAGTCAAGATGCAGAAAGTTACATAACCATAAGTATCCCTAGTAGTCACCATTTATAACCTCTCTCCCCAAACATTCTCTCTCTGTAATACCTGTCAACCACTGATAAGTTCTTCATTTCTATAAGTTGGTCATTTTGAGTGTGTTATATAAGTAAAATCAAACAGTTCATAACCTTTTCAGATTGGCTTATTTCACTCAGTATAATTTCCTGGATACTCATCCAAGTTGATGCATGTATGAATAGTTGGTTCCATTTTATTGCTGAGTAGTATTACCTAGTGTATTAGTCAGGTTCATAGTGAACCTATATCAATAAATTTAGCCGGATTCAACTTTGCTTCTTCTACTCTTATCCCATACCCTTGGTATTTGTTTCCAAACATTTTAATTTCTGTCTATATAAATTAGAAAATTCAAGTAAATTTGTGAGCACACCTCTTCATGGGTCACACTTTGTACTCCACCTTCAGGGGCCTGCTGGAACCTGAGTCTAGTTATAAGTCTGGAAGAAGATGTGTGGTGGAAGTAGATTCTGAGGAGAATCAACAGTGTGTTGAAGAACTGCCTCCTGGAGGCCATTACAGTGTCCTTTAGCAATGCAGGGTTAATCCTCTCAGAATGAGGTAGAGAGGCCACTTTCACAGAGATGAGGAGGCCTCTTTCACTGGCAGAGAAAACTCATCATAGTTGATGGGCTATATGTTCCCAATTTTATCTGGGTTTTTCCAAATGTCTCCTTTTGACTTTTATGATACTTCATAATCAGTGCCTTCACTTTGACAGTAGGAACCTATGAGACTGGGAATGTAACTTACATTGTCATTTCATCAGTCACAGGATGAGATATTGCTTTGGGTTTTCAACAGTCAGCACTGTGGCTACAGGAAATAGGATCATCTTTAGGGCACATATAGAAGCTTTCAAGTTAATTATGTTGTGGTTGAGCTGGACATTTGAATCCATGAGTATATTCTTTTCTTTCTCTACTTTGTCTAGGGACATTAAGACATCCAGCCAATCTCATTATATGTATTATTTTGATAAAAATATTTAGAATTATATACACAGTCATCTAGCTCCTTGCTTCTTTTAACTAGTGGTTTAGGAGTAGCCAATGGTGATATTTTGCATATCCCCATTGCTAGATCATGCCATAACTGTCAGTGTCCTTTACTATTGGAAATAGAATCATTAGCCTCTTTAAATCTAATCAGATGAAAATGCCAATTCTAGAAATCCCAGGATCAAAAGAATGGGATATGTGATTATGGTAGCTAGCATGTCTCAAGTTCTGCAATCAGCTGGAGACCTAGGAAACTTGATGTTTTAGTTCCAGTCTGAATTTGAAAGCCTGAGAACCAATCGAGTTGACAGTTCTTTTCCAGTGTGAAGGCTAATAGGCCCAAGACCCAGGATGAATCAGTTTCATTTTAAATCCAAAAGGAGTCAAGAAGAGGAGTTTTCTCTCACTAAAGGGTGAGTAAGTCTATTGTTTTACTCAGGCCTTTAACAGATTGAAGGATGCCTTTCAACTGATTGAGTAGGACCCATCCACATTACTGAGTACAATCTGCTGCACTGAGTGTCTTGATTAATGTATTATCTCATTCAGAAACACCCTCACAGACACATCTAGAACAATGTCTGACCAAATTTCTAGGCACATTATGGCCCAGACAAGTTGACATAAAAAATTAACCCTTACACATGGTATTGACATACCACAGTTTATTTAACTGTTCATCTATTTAAAGACGTCTAGGCTGATTCCAATTTTTGACTATTAGAAGTAAAACACCTAAGAAATTGTGTACATTTAAAAAAAAAAATTTGTGTTTCTCTGGGAAATAAAGTTCGATTGCTGGGTTATAGGGCAATTGCATGTTTCATTTTATAAGAAACTTTAAAATTATTTTCCATAGTCTTATTTTTACATTCCCAACAGCTACGTATGAGAAATCCAGTTTTTCTGTACCTTCACCAACATTTGGTGTTGTCATTATTTTTTTTTATTATAGCCATTCTGATAAATTTGTCATTGTATTTAATTTGGGTTTTAATTTGTATTTCCTGGTAGCTAATGATGTTGAACATTTTTCATGTTCTTATTTGCCATCTGTAAATCTTCTTTGTTTAATTTTCTGTTTATGTATTTTGTCCATTTTCTAATTAGATTGTTTTCTTACCATTGAGTTTAGAAACTTTTTTATATATTCTGGATACAATCATTTTATTGCATATGTAGACTGAAAAATTTCTCCCAGTGTCTGGCTTTTCTTTCATCTTCTGTACAGCTTCATCCCCAGAGCAAAGGTTTTCATCTCGTTGAGGGTGTGATGATCTTTTTTTTTTATCCTTGTACAGATCATGCTTTCGGTTTCAAGCCTAAGAACTCTTCACCTAGCTCTAGATCCTGAAGATTTCTTTCTGTTTTTCACTAAATGTTTTCTATATTTTATACTTACATTCATGATCCATCTTAGTCAATTTTCATATATGATGTTGAGGTTTAGTCTTTGTTTTCATTTTTTTTGCTCATGGATGTCCAGAACCATCTGGTGAAGAGGTGATTCTCCATTTAATCGTTTTTTAAAATTTTTGTCAAAAATAAGTTGAGCTTATTTTCCTGGGTATATTTCTAATTTTTTATTTTGTTATATTTATCTATGTGTTTATTCCTCTACAATACCCCATTGCTTTGATTTCTGTAGCTACATAGTAAGCCTTAGTGTCTAGTAAAGTGATTCCTCTCACTTAATTCTCTTTTGTCAAGATGATTTTAGCTATTCTTGAGCCTGAGCCTTTGGATATAAATTTTAGAATAGCTTTTCTAGCCAGGTGCGGTGGCTCACCTCTGTAATCCCAGCACTTTGGGAGGTTGAGGCGGGTGGATCACCTGAGGTCAGGAGTTCGAGACCAGTCTGGCCAACATGGCGAAACCCCGTCTCTACTAAAAATACAAAAATTAGCCAGGTGTGGTGGCACACACCTATAATCCCAGCTACTTGGAAGACTGAGGCATGAGAATCCCTTGTACCCAGGAGTAGAGTATGTATTTTCTTGGACCATTAAGAAAAACACTCCTCTCTAGCTAGCTAGCTAGCCATCTAGCTAGCTAGCTACTTAGCTATATCTAGCTATATCTATCTATCTAGCTAGCTGGCTAGCTCTATCTAGATAGAGAAAATATATACTCTATTCATGTAGGGTGGAGTGTTCTATGTGTGTCAATTTTAGATCCTGTTGTTCGAAAGTGTTATTCTTTTCTTCTATATCCTTGTATGGTAAGTTTAAATGTTTCAGAATCAAATAAGAAAAATACGAGACTATGAGCAGCAATAACACATAATAAGCTTTATTGGACAGCACTTGGACAGTTTTCAGCAAGAGATCCTTCAAGACAGTTGTGTCAGACCACCACATGAAAGAGGAATGGTAAAGGGACTTCCTAGGGGAGAACAGGAAATTGAATAGGAGGCTTGTTTGTTTAGGCAATGTTACTCAGCAGCAAAATGAAAAGTCTCTTGGCAAGAGAGCTCCAAAGGGCAGCAATAATTTGGGGTCTGTCATAGCTACAGGGTTCATCTTATCTATGTTTAGCAAGTGTTGGGTGCAATTCATGGTATGCAAAGTGGATCGGCTCTAAATGGTTAAAATATGTTTATTTTGGATTTATATATACATACATTTGCATAATTTTATAGGTACCAGTGCAGTTTTGTTACATAGATATATTGTATAAAAGTGAAGTCTAGGCTTTTTGTGTATCAATCACCTGAATAATGTATATTAGATTCATTAGGCAATTACTCATCCTTCCCCCTCCCACCCTCCTACCCTTCTGAATATCTATTGTCTATTATTCCACAATATGTGTACATATTATTTAGCTTCCACGTATAAATGAGAATATGCAGTATTTGACTTTCTGTTTTTGAGTTGCTTCACTTAAGATAATGGCCTCCAGTTACATCCAGTTTGTTGCAAAAGACATGATTTCACTCTGTTTTATAGATGATAGTATCCTATTGTATATATAACAAATTTTCTTTATCCATTTATTGATTGATGGACACTTAAATCGATTCCAGATCTTTGTTAATGTAAATAGTACTGTGTAAACATACAAGTACAGGTGTCTTTTTGATAGAATGATTTATTTTCTTTTCAGTAGATACCCAGTAGTGGGATTGCTGGATCAAATGATACTTTTATTTTTAGTACTTTGAGACATCTCCACACTGTTTTCCATAGAGGTTATACTGAGTTACACTCTCACCAACAGTGTATAAGCATTCTTTCTTCTCTACATCTTCATTAACATCTGTCATTGTTTGACTTTTTAGTAATAGCCATTCCAACTGGTGTAACATGATATTTCATTGTGGTTTTAATATGCATTTATTTGATGCTTAGTGATGTTAAACATTTTTTTTCCTATGCTCATTAGCCATTTGTATAAATGGCAGAAAATAATTACAAACTATACACCTGACAAGGGATGGATATCCAGAATTTGCAAAGAACTCAACAACAACATAAAAACAAATAACCCCATTAAAAAGTGGGCAAAGGGCATGAATAGACACTTTACAAAAGAAGACATATAAATGGTCAACAAACATATTTGGAATATATTTTAAACCAATTGGATGTGTAAGGATTTGAGTCTGGCATTGCTAGGCTTTAGGCTAATGGTCCTAGCCTGATGTGAAGTAAGCAGCAAGCCATTTGGACCAACACCGAGAGGCCATTTCTGGTCAAGTTATATAATACTTGCAGATCTGACTAGTTCTTTTCATTTTTTTGAGGAGGTTTTGAGGTCTGTAATCATAGTTGTGAATTTGCTTATTTCTCCTTTCAACTCTTTTTTGTTTGTTTGTTTTTTTGAGACGGAGTTTCGCTCTCGTTACCCAGGCTGGATTGCAATGGCTCTATCTCGGCTCAACGCAACCTCTGCCTCCTGGGTTCAAGCAATTCTCTGCCTCAGCCTCCCGAGTAGCTGGGACTACAGGCGTGCGCCACATGCCCAGCTAATTTTTGTATTTTTGGTAGAGACGTGGTTTCACCATGGTGACCAGGATGGTCTCCATCTTCTCCTTTCAACTCTTATCAGCTTTTGTTTAACATATTTTGAGGTTCTGTTTTGTGGTGCATATACATTGCAATAATTATATTTTTCTGATGGATTGATCTTTTATCATTATATAATCTTTTGTCTCTCATAAATTTCTTTGCTCCAGAGTCTATTTATTTTATATTAATATGGTCACTCCTGCTTTTTTTTTTAAAAATAAAGATTGCATGGTATATGTTTATCCACCCTTTTAATTTCAATATTGATTTTACTGAATTTGACGTATCTTAAAAGCAGCACAGCCTTATTTAGTGTTTTCTTTTTACTTTATTAGCTCTGCTAATAATTTACTTTTAATTATTGTATTTAGACTCTGCATATAAGATAATTTGATATGTTAGAGCTTAAGTTTGTCATTTTATTATTTGTATTGTTTGTTTTCAGTGTTTCTCAATTCTATTTCTGCTTTCTTAAATTCCTGTAGACCCTCCAGACTCTTGATAGGAATCAATTTTGATGTATTTATAATGTCTTGAGTGTATATCTTTGTATTTTTTAAGAGGTTGCTCTGGGTATTACAATATGCATAGTTGACTTATCTTAGTCTACTGGTATCCATCCACATTTTAGCACTTCAAGTGAATTGTAAAAGTCTTATTCCTATTTAGTTAATTTTAGATTCTCCACTTTTAAATATTGTTTTGATTGTCAGATTGGTTTATAGTTTGTATTTTAATCATCAAATATGATTAAGAAAACTCATTAATTTAAATTATATATACGTATTCTCTTTCTGTTATTTACTTTTTATACTTCTATATTCCTTATTTTTATCATTTCTTTTTCATTTGGAATAAATTCATTTAATGCTCTTTAATAATGGGACTACTGGGGACACAATATTTTAATTTTCCTTCATCAGAATATGTCTTTATTTCCTTTGCTTTCCAGAATAATTTTGATCAGTTGACAGTTCTTTACTTTCAGCACTTGAAAAATCTGTTGCTTCCTTCTTATACCAGGGCTTCAGGTGAGAAATATATTGTCATTTGAATTGGTGTTCCCCTATAATATGTCAGTGCTCTCTGACTATTTTCAAGATTTTTGTCTTTAATTTTCAGAAATTTTATTATAATGAGTTTTTACATTCAATTATTTGAATTCACTTATGTGGGCTTTATTCAGCTCCTTGAATATGTAGATTTATGTCTTTCACCACATTTGGGAGATTTCTTCCATGATTTTTTCAAATGCTCTTTAAACTATTTTCTTTCCCATCTTTGTCTGAAACTCTAATGATACAATTATTGGATGCTTTGTTATTACCCTCAAAATCCCAGAGGTCCTGTTCATTTATTTTTTTTTCAGTCTAGTGTCTCTCTATTGCTTAAATTAGGTGAAATATATTGTTTCTAAATTCATTTATATTATTCTTTATTATTTATATTCTATTCTTGAATCCACATATAGAGTGCTTTATTCATCTTGTATTTTTCATTTATAATATTTCTATTCTGTTCTTTTTATAACTGCTAATTCTTTCATAACATTTTGTATTTTTTTCATTGCCTCAAGAGAATTTGAAATTGCTTTGTGAAGTTCACTTTGAATTTTAGATTCAGGAGGTACATGTAATTGCTTGGTACATGGGTATTACATGCATAATGGGAATTTGAAATATATGGGGATATTCCAAATAATGAACATCTTATCCAAAAGATAATTTTCAACCTTCATTCCTTTTCCTTGCCCTTTTAGAGTTCCCAGTGCCTATTATCTCCATCTTTATGTCCATATGTACCCACTGTTTAGCTCCCACTATAAGTGAGAACATGTGATATTTGATTTTCTGCTTCTAAGTTAGTTCACTTAGGATAATGGCCTCCAGATGTATCTATTGCTGCAAAGGACATGGCTTCATTGTTTTTATGACTGCATTCTATGGTGTATATGTACCACGTTTTCTTTATCCAATCAACCCTTGGTGGTCACTTAGGTTGATTTCGTGCATTTATTATTGGGAATACTACTGCGATAAACATACAAGTGCAGGTGTCTTTTTTATATAATGATTTATTTTCCTTTGGGTAGATTCCCAGTAGTGGGACTGCTGAGTCAAGCTGTAGTTTTAGTTTTAGTCATTTGAGATATCTCCATACTGTTTTCCATAGAGGTTAAACTAATTTACATTCACAGCAACAGTGTATAAATGTTCCCTTTTCACTACATCCATGCCAATGTCTGTTGTTTTTTGACTTTTTAATGATAGTAATTCTGACTGGTGTAAAGTATCACAGCGTAGTTTTAATTTACATTTCTTTAATGACTAGAGATGTTGAACATTTTTTTTCATGTTTCTGTAAGACCCTTGTATTTATTCTTTTGAGAAATGTCTATTCATGTTCTTTGCTTAGGTTTTAATGGCATTGCTTTTAAAAAATTTTATTTTCTTCTTGAATTGTTTGTGTTCCTTCTAGATTCTGGATACCAGTCCTTTGTTGGAGGCATATGTTGCAAACATTTTCTCCCATTCTGTAGGTTGTTTATTCTGTTGATTGTTTCTCTGTGCAGAAGTGTGAAGCATTGTTATGATGGTTGCTTTAAAATAGTTGTCAGATAATTCTGATAGCTTTAAAATACGTGTCAGAGAATCCTCTTAGTGTTAGGATCAGTTGTGTTTTTGCACTAAAGTTCTTACTTTCTGGGTTCTTCCTATGACAAATGATTTAAAAATTATGTTCTTGAGTTTTTGACTATTACGTTAGAAGGATCTGGGTCTTATTTAAATATTTCAATTTAGGCAGACAGTTCAGGTTTAGCACATAGGTTACAGCCTACTTTTGTGGGATGCAGTTCCCATGGAAATAGAATTTTAGGAACCTTTGTAGTGATATTTTTTTTTTCTGTTTTGTTTATCTGCTTCTGTCGTCTCCCTGCTGGTGTATCCTGAGAGTACAGAATGAGCTTCCTCATGTCTGGCCACCTGGTACCCTTGTATAAGGAAAGGTGGTTTACAACCTATGAAGACAAAACATTTTTCTACAGCTAGCTACCTGTTGTGACAAATTACACTTTTTAGAGCCATTTGGCTACTCTGTATCTCTAGGTGGATAAAAGGATTATTTTCCCATGGTTAAATAGTGCTTCCCAGGCCTTAAACTTGTTTTGGTGTGGTCTCACTAACAATGCCATCCAGTTACCTGATCATGTGGTTTTTCTAGGTGGGATAAAGAATTCTCCAGCCTGCAGGAATGAAAAGTACTTTCTGACTCAGACACTTTGGGCCAGTCTTTAGTTGATGAAAGGTCTTCACAGACCTGTAGAACAAAGAGTGCTTCCAAGTCTGAGTACTTTTAAAGATGGGATCTTCCTTTCCTGAATCACCTACATCCCTGCTATCTCTAAAGAGGGGGAGTAGAGTATCAGGATTGGTGAAAATAATGAGGCTCCCCAGGCAGGTTGTTGGCTGTGACAAGACACCCCCTGATGTTGCTACCAGCACCACCCTCTTGGCCAGTGTCTCTAGACGGGGGAAAGTGGTATCTCACATCTCGCAGAAAAGGAGAATGGATTTCTTGGCCACTTATGTTCTATTGACTGGTGATTTACCTTCTAGGCCAGTGCTCTTGAGTTTGCCAAGGGCTGTTGGTGAGGCTCCTATTAGATCCTGTGGAGGAATAAACCTACCAGACTAAGTTGTGTTCTATTGCTATGTTGGATGTCAAAATTTTCTGGGCTTGGGCCACCTTCTGCTCTTGGGCTGAGAGTCCTAAGACACCATTTATAGAGTCTTTCTCTACTTTTGGGGATTTTAGGCATTCTACTTTGATATTTCTGCTTTTCAGTGTTGTTGTCCTTTGCTTTCCCCTTATAATTTTTTTCAAAATTTATAGTTGTACCTTGTGAAAGAGTGGGAGAAATAAGTCTATTCCATGTGGACAGATGAAAAGTATCTCTTGTGTTCTTTTGACAGATCACATCATTTTTTTGAGCATTTCTTTACTTTCTTGGAAGTACCAGATACTTTAGGCTCATCTTGTATTTCCTCTGCTCCAAACCTGGATCAACCACCACTTGTCCTAGAGTCTCTGATTTCCTTTATTGCAGAATGGTATTTAGGGACCAAGATCTGGGTACTAAGTATACTCATCGTTATTGAGATGTAATTATTTCTAACCTGTCTAGGAGACAGGGCTAGAAATATATATATATATAGATATATACATACAAAAACACACATATATGCATATTTATGTATATTTATACACATACATTAGTAAATCATATAAATACAAATATGTCTATATATTTTTTTATGACCAAGAGCTGTCAATTTATTAATGAAAAAAGAAAACCAATATACATTTAAAATAAAATGATATTCCATTAGAATTATAAAATTGAGTCTGTTACAGCAATACATGAAATACTTCCATTTCAACAATGACTTTGAAAGACTATCATGCCATAGATATAAATGAATCTAACTGCGTTCCAAAGAAGAAAATATCTTTTCTTTCTTTCTTTCTTTCTTTTTTTAAAATAATTTATTTATTTTACTTTAGGTGCATACCATATCTGACATTTCTCCCCATGTTATCCCTCCCCACCCCCCATTGTCTCTCCCTTACCCCCCCACAACTGTCCCCTGTGTGTGATGCTCCTCTCCCTGAGTCCACATGTTCTCGTTGTTCAACACCCACCTATGAGTTGAGAACATATGGTGCTTGGCTTTCTGTTCTTGGGTCAGTTTGCTGAGAATGATGGTTTCCAGATTCATCCAAGTCCCTACAAAGGACATGAACTCATCGTTTTTTATGGATGCGCAGTATTCCATGATGTATATGTACCACATTTTCTTTGTCCAGTCTATCATTGATGGGCATTTGATTTGGTTCCAGGTCTTTGCTATTGTACACAGGGCTGCAATGAACATATGTGTGCATGTGTCTTTATGGTAGAACAATTTATAGTTCTTTGGGTATATACCCAATAGTGGGATTGCTGGGTCAAATGGAATTTCTATTTCTAGATCCTTGAGAAATTGCCACATTGTCTTCCACAATGGTTGAACTAATTTACACCCCCACTAACTGTGTAAGAGTGTTCCCATTTCTCCATATCCTCTCCAGCATCTGTTGCCTCCAGATTTTTTTAATGATCACCATTCTAACTGGCATGAGATGATATCTCAATGTGGTTTTGATTTGCATTTCTCTAATGATCAGTGATGATGAGCATTTTTTCATATGTTTGTTGGCCTCATATATGTCCTCTTTTGAAAAGTGTCTGTTCATATCCTTCGCCCAGTTTTGAATGGGGTTGTTTGTTTTTTCTTGTATATCTGTTTTAGTTCTTTGTAGATTCTGGATATTAGCCCTTTGTCAGATGGGTAATTGCAAAAATTTTTTTTGCCAGTCTTTGTCTTTTAATTGGGGCATTTAGGCGATTTACATTCAATGTTAATATTGTTATGTGTGAATGTGATCCTGCCATTTTGTTACTGGCTGGTTTTCTTTCTCATTAGTTGACTCATTTTCTTCATTGCATTTTTGGTCTTTGCCAACTGGTTTGCTTTTGCAGTGACTGGTACTTGTTCCTTTCCATGCTTAGTGTTTCTTTCAGGAGCTCTTGCAGGGCAGGTGTGGTGGTGACAAAATCTCTCAATAATTGCTTATCTGTAAAGGATTTTATTTCTCCTTCACTTATGAAGCTTAGTTTGGCTGGATATGAGATTCTGGTTGAAAGTTCTTTTCTTTAAGGATGTTGAATATTGGCCCCCACTCTCTTCTGGCTTGTAGGGTTTCTGCTGAGAGATCTGCTGTGAGTCTGATGGGCTTCCCCTCTGTGGGTGACCTGACCTTTCTCTCCGGCTGCCCTTAGCATTTTTTCCTTCATTTTCGACCCTGGTGAATCTGACGATTATGTGCCTTGGGGTTCCTCTTCTTGAGGAATATCTTTGTGGAGTTCTCTGTATTTCTTGAATTTGAAATTTGAACTGCCTTGCTAGTCTTGGGAAGTTCTCCTGGATAATATCCTGGAGTGTGTTTTCCAGCTTGGATTCATTCTCCCCGTCATATTCAGGTACACCGATCAAGCATAGATTAGGTTTTTTCACATAATCCCATATTTCTTGGAGGCTTTGTTGGTTTCTTTTCACTCTTTTTTCTCTTGTATTGCCTTCTCTTTTTACTTCATTGAGTTGATCTTCAATCTCTGACATCCTTTCTTCTGCTTGATGGATTCGGCTATTGAAACTTGTGTTTGCTTCACGTAGTTCTGATGCTGTGTTTTTCAACTCCATCAAGTTGTTTATGTTCTTCTCTAAGCTGGTTATTCTAGTTAGCATTTCATCTAACCTTTTTCAAGGTTTTTGGTTTCTTTGCATTGAGTTAGAATGTGTTCCTTTAGCTCTGAAAAGTTTGTTATTATCCACCTTCTGAATCCTGTTTTCATCAATTCTTCGCACTCCTTCTCGGTCAAGTTGTGATCCTGTGTTGTTGAGGGGTTGTGATCCCTTGAAGGAGAAGAGGTGTTCTGGTCTTTGATGGTTTCACCTTTTTTTTTTTTTTTTTCAAGTGGGAATCAATTTTTATATAGCATATTATATATTACATTTTCTTTTTTTTTTATTGCATTTTAGGTTTGGGGGTACATGTGAAGAACATGGAAGATTGTTGCATAGGTACACACATATCAGTGTGATTTGCTACCTTCCCCCCCCCCATCACCTATATCTGGCATTTCTCCCCATGCCATCCTTCCCCCAACTCCCCCACCCCCCCACTATCCCTCCCTTTTCCCCCCGACAGACCCCAGTGTGTGATACTCCCCTCCCTGTGTCCATGTGTTCACATTGTTCAACACCCGCCTATGAGTGAGAACATGCGGTGTTTGATTTTCTGTTCTTGTGTCAGTTTGCTGAGAATGATGGTTTCCCTTTTTTGTGCTGGTTTTTTCCCATCTTTGTGGATTTACCTGGCTGTGGTGTCAGAATGCTGCTTGATGAGGTCGCTTGTCTGCCTGTGGGGGGTGCTACTGGGATTCTAGGGACTCCTTCAGGTTACTAGGGAAGCTTCCTATGTCTTTTTTGTTTATGCTGGGTGATTAGGCCCGCCTCTTCCGCTGACCTGTAGGTACTGCAGAGTTGTCGAGACGCCGTCCTGTTGCTACATAGGCTTCCTGTGTTTTTTGTTAAAACAGGTAGCCCAGTTCCACCCCTCTAGTGGTGGGTTGTGCCCTTCCTCCACTGGGCTGGATCATTCAGCGTTCCTCTCATACTCTGGCACTGGCTACGCAACCCACTAGAGTCAGAGCTTCAGCCCTCTGGGGTTTGTAGGGAGGGTAGGGACCTGCCCAGCCGCACCCGGCAGTCTCCCCCTTTCAGCTTTCTCTCTCTTCGGTCCTTGGGTAGGGGCCGCCCAGCTGCTCCCGTTTACAGCTCCCTCTCTCTCCAGGCGGGGGGGGGGGCGATAGCTCAGTCTGCAGACTCTTATTCAACTCCGCACTTGTAATTCCTGGTGCTTGACTGGCAAAGATCCCCCTGTTCTGTGTATTGCTGAGACTTTGGGGAAAGCGCTGTATCTGGACCAGAGCGCCAGAGGTGGAGCCTCCGACTCACTGGTCAGATGCACTTTCTGGGTGAAGCAGCACCCTTCCCCGCCTTGGTCTGCCCTAAGTGGGCTTTGCTCACCATCGGACCAGACCCGTTGAAATGCACCTGGTACCTTGGTTGGAGTTAGAAGATCTCTGAGTTTCTGTGTCTCTTTTGCTGGATGTTGTGCACTGGAGTTGTGTCTAATCTGCCATCTTGGGATCCTCCCTCATATGTCTATATTTTTTACCCTGTGTATCTGTGTATAGGTATATATGTGCATGTATCTCTATATGTGTGTTTTTGTATGTGTTTAGCGATGAGTTTATCCCTATAATTTTGATTCTAATTTACTGCCATGGAGTTTATTTAAGAATCTCCTGTTGATTTATTGATTTCTATTTACATTTGGAAGCACAGATTTTATTATCTACAATCTATTTGTGTTTTGCTGTTACTTATATCATTTATTTTCTACCTGAATTCTTTTAGTGTGATTTTCTTACTTGTTCATAGTGTTAGATCCACCTAATAATGTTTAAATTTCATTTGAGTCCCTTCCCACAATCCTGGATTGCTCTAATTATTTTTGTATGTTTCGCATGTAAAGTATATGCCAAACTTTAAAAAAATTCTAAGATTATGACTTTTAAAAATGTGTCATTCCCTCCTGACCCCTGCTACCCAGTTTTAATTCCTCTTTTCTTACCACCTCAATTTCACCTGCCACCTATAGATAACCAATCTACTAAATTGCTGGTATATCCTTTGTACGAATGAGTAGATACATGTCCGTTTAGAATAACTTCTTGTTTCTTACACAAAGAGTATAATACTTACAGATACTCTTTTGAATTTGTTGTTTCACTTAATACTATGTCTTAGAAATCCCTCCATATCAATTTATAGAGTTTTACTCATAGTTAGAACACCTTTTACTATATAAAAGTTGAAGAACTATGTTTTCTTCTGATACCTGTTTCTTTCTAAATGTTTTTAAATGTTTTTACATACAGATCTCTACATTTCAATTTTATTATTGTGTATATTGTTACATGTGAACTCACTCATCTCTGTACCATTTATTTAAATAACTCTTTACCCCAGTAATTTTAGATGTGACTCATTTTGAAGAACTGGTAGCTTTTGACTTGAGAACAAATGAACAATATTATGGCAAAATGATGCAGAGGACACATACACATGTCATACTGTAGACTAAACTACCACAGGAGTTAGTAGGGAGTCAGAGTTTTCTCAGGAATTATAGTGTGATTAAGTCTACAAATTGGAGATTAGGGGATAGACATAAAAGGAGTTGGCTTGAGGTAGTGACATAGGAAAGAGAAAGATTGGTCTAGCAATGATTTCATTAACAGCAATATTTGAAAGCTTCCATGAAATTAAAAAATAAAGATTTTCAATGGAATTTTTTATGCTGTGTGAGCAACATCATTGTAAGCTTTTTGAGGTAGAGGGCACAGAAGAGAGAACAAGATATAGTATTGCTTTATAAACTAGAGTTTGGATTTTATTTCATGGACTTCCATTTTATGGAAGTTTATGATCATAACAATAATGTAGCTAATGTTCTGTAATTCAATTACTGCACTATTGTGAGCACTAACAATCTTGTAGCAAATATGAAGAGCAGTGGGACAAATGGGCAATATACATATTTCAGTTAGTTACGGCCTATTGCATAATTACCTGAATTGCCATTTGTACAGAAAAGCAAGGTTGGCATTGAATTTCAACAATTAATTCCATGACTAATTCATCCCCTTAAAGATGGTAGGAGGCATTAAAAGAAATGTATAGAAGAAATTAAGAAACATATCTCAACAGCCAACACCATAATTAAAAAATACTAGTGTTTGGCCAGGCACGGTGGCTCATGCCTGTCATCCCAGCACTTCGGGAGGCCAAGGTGGGCGGATCACAAGGTCAAGAGATCAAGACCATCATGGCCAACATGGTGAAACCCCGTCTCTACTAAAAAATACAAAAATTAGCTGGGTGTGGTGGTACGCACCTGTAGTCCCAGCTACTCAGGAGGCTGAGGCAGGAGAATTGCTTGAACCCAGGAGGCAGAGGTTGCAGTGAGCCAGTATCACGCCACTGCACTCCCACCTGGCACCTGGTGACAGAGCAAGACTGTGTCTCCAAAAAAAAAAAAAAAAAGCTAGCGTTTGTAAAGTTTTAGGGTAAAATGATGCACGTTTCTTCGTTGTAGTACAACTATGTTGCTATGTGTATATTAACTCTATATTTAAGTGATTCTTTGTTGTTCCCTATTTGTACTCTACTCTGGCATGTTGTTATCATAATAAACTTAGAGGATACCCATTCTCCTTAATTAATTTAACTTTTAAATCAATAAAGTTTATGATTGTTTTAAGTGTGTTTGTTAAGGATGTATTAGCTGTTTAAGGCATCTGTTTATTTCCACTAAGATTAAAATTTGTTGATTCAAATTATTTAAACATATTTTTAGAAATCATTACATATTAATAGTATTGTTCTGATGTATAATATATAATAAATTTCTAAAACATTGAAACGAATATAATAACTACAGAACCTACACATTTTGTATTTTAATTATGTTCCTTTGAATGTACTTTTAGATAGTTAGGTTTCATTCCAGGAAAAAAAAAAAAATATATATATATATATATATATATATATACATATACATCTTAATATATATATAGTTTCTTTCTACATTGAACCATTATGATCTCTTATATTTTATATGCTTTTTTTTTAACTTAACTACTAGGTGTATACGTGTGAGTGTGTGTGTTTTTTACTTAACTACTAGGTGTGTGTGTTTATGTGTGTGTTTATTGGAGGGAGAGAGAGAGAGAAAGAGCAAGAGATAAATATGTTAAATTACTCCATAAGTATAATTATGGCTTTACCCTGAAAAGTATACAATGAGGGGTGGCAGAGTATGCCACACTAATACATAAAAACTTGGTATAAGGATTATTTTGAGCTGAGGATACTTGAAAAATAGCAGATACAAGGTCATTTTGTTCTCCCATTTACTTACTGAAAACAGGAGATAAAAATTCCCATATGAAAGATGCCTTGCCTGTATTAGGAAAAAATGAAGCATTCTTCAATAGGGACTCATAGCCTAGAAAATTCTGTACAAAAAGACCTTGTTAAAATAATTATCTTCCTTTGGCCTCTGCACATAGTGTAATTGCTTTTCTTGAATTGTCTCTCTTTGTTCAACCTGATATAAAGGCATTTGGTGCCACTTCTTTGCATTTTTATATACTTATGAAGACTTTTGTGTTACATAAAACATATTAAATTGGTACACTTTCTCCTGCTAATCTGTCTTATGTTAATTTCTCAAGCTCAGCTGGTGGAACCTATAAGGATAGATGTAAAAGTTTGCCTCCTCTACAATGGTTTATAAACTTACATAAAAGATGGTTTGCTCTTATAGTCCAGAAGCAAAAGTGGTCCCAATTGGGTCATAGTTAAATCTAGGTGTAATTGAAAATGGACTACTGGTTACAAAACATCACTTAAATGACTGTCTTCTGTTATTATGAATTGTAGAGTTATATTTATACTTCTTTATAACACCCAGAGCACCCAGCACAGTGCTGGGTACACAGCAGATACTCATTAAATTCTTATTGATTATGTGATAAATCGTGCATTACAGTTCTTATGAGATTGTTGTAAGGAAACTAGAAATAGATAAAAGCACTTTGTAAAAGATACAAGTGCAACTCGAATAAAAGGTATCAATACAGTAATAATACTCCCAGTAAATTGTTACAGAAAACAAAAGGTCATTCTTTGTCTTTTCTCTTTATGTAATGAGATGCCTTAAAGTTTTTGAATATATTAAGCCAGTGATGATTTGAAAGAACCAATGTCTCACATGACAACATTTGGAGCCGCAACCATAATGGCTCCATTAGTGGTCTTATCCGACCTTTTCTATTTGTTAAAGTTAACCATAAGTTAATGTAATATTGCCTACATTGTCTTTGAAAGGGTAAACATAATATAGCGTTTTAATGATGTTTTAATGGAATCTTATGACACTTCAGGGGAAGGCTACATAACTTCATAGGTAACCATGGTTCATTACTCATTGAGACATGTACCTTTGCAGTCATCTTGGAGTCCATAGTCCTCTGGAAATCATGATAATGGAAAGATTAATGTACCACACTGTTTATAAATACTGTGTATGAGTTTAACATTTAAATCAATATTCAGAATTTAAAATAAATGAGAGATATATGCAGAATCTGAGGAAAAGCATGCTGAGGTAATAAAATTAAAGTTTGGCTTATTAGGTTTAAATTCAAAAATAGACGCTGCATTATACTAAAATTCAAACTGAACTTTATGAAGCAGTATAATTAAATACTTGCTCTATGTTGCTTATTTATGTAGGATGAAAAACATATTAAATATTTTGTATTTACAACTAATGTGACTGTTCTATTTCCATATGATTGTGATTCTAATCTGAGAGTCTTCTTGAAATCTCTGGTCAACAGTACTCATTATTTAATAAAAATCTGTAAATGTTAGTTATATTGATCAATAATGCTTTTCTTTGTGTACTTAAAAAACATTTTGTATTTTAAAATATCCTAACTCCTAACCTAAGAAGAATTAATCGTGGTGTACATACAGCATTGTGACTAAAGGGATAAAGATGATGATATAAAAGCTAACCCCTACTATTGAAGATTTAATATGGAATTTTAAAACATTTATTCAACAAATGTTTCATAAGTACCACATACGTTTTGACCTTGTGCTTGCAGCTGAATATACAGAAATAGAAGTTACATTATTTTATCTTAAGAGTATACAGTTTTTCAGGAGAGAGAAAGAGCTGAACAGTAAAAATGGTGTGCAATGGAGTAGGGGAAAAGCTCTTCAGAAGATGCTGGAACCATCAAGGTTCTACACCTGTAAAAATAGATTGGCATTCATGATAGGGCATCTTTGAAATATACTGAATACTAAAATGTTTAAAAGACACTTTTTCCAAGAAAGGTTTGCTTTGTTCTGTCAGATTTTGTTACACCTTTCTAAATACTTGTGGAGGACCCTTATTTATGTCTCTGCTTTCTGGCAAGACCATATCTAAATGTTGACTATACTGAACTAAATTTACATTTACAGAGAAGTGTTTTGATTGACTCCACCATATTCTCCTGCTCCCCTCAATCTTCTACCATGAAAATCCATAAAATAGCATTTGTTGAGGTAAAATGATGCATAATAAATGTGTTACTCTGTTTTCATGCTGCTGATAAAGACATACTCAAGACTGTACAATTTGATAAAAAAAGAGAGAGGTTTAATTGGACTTATTCCATGTGGCTTTGGACGCCCCACAGTCATGACAAAAGGCAAGGAGGGGCAAGCTACATCTTATGTGGATGGCAGCAGGCAAAGAGAGAGCTTGTGCAGGCAAACTTTCATTTTCAGAGCCATCAGATGTCATGAGACATTCACTATCACAAAAACAGCACAGGAAAGACCTACCTATATGATTCAATTATCTCACACCAGTTCCCTCCCACAACACTTGGGAATTATGTGAGCTACAAGATGAGATTTGGTTGGGGACACATAGCCAAATCATATCAGTAGACAACAGAGTGTCAGCTCTTATCTGATTTTCTCTCAGAAGCTGAGAGGGAGAAAATCAGTCATGAAAGGTGGTGCTTGAAAGAAGTGGAGATAAACATTCCCATTCCTAGTTGTATGTCTCCACAGCCTGTAGATTTGATAAACCATACAGTATTATCACAAGGGGAAATAGCATTAGAAAGATGGCCTGATGGCCAGTCATTTGGGAAAACGTGAAGGGACACAGCCTCGAATTGCCCATTTTTGAAAGATATGGAGGGTGAAACCTGAACTTGTTACTATTTCTGAATTAGGACTCACACAAGATAAGAGGAGTTTGGGGCCCATAGGCTTGGGGGAATATTACAGTATAGAGCAAAGACACATATCAGGGAAACATTAAAAAATGTTGCCAATTGTAACTACATTTCACAAGAGAACAATTCTCAGTGTGAGATGCCAGTTTCCAACCCATATCAAACCTTTGACAACAAGCTACAGTGGCATTTTTGTTGAGTAAGACTATGATGACTACCTTGTTAGAGCAGGTACCTCAGAAGACTGCAACATTAAAAAAAAAAATCCCTATTCTACTCCAGTAACTGAAAAGCAGTACCAGGAAATGAAAGGGGGTTTTGGAAAAGATAAGATCTCTCCATCCCTCCTGGCATTATCAACTATCTTGGGGTAAGCGGGAGGATGGCAGTGTGCAAGAAGTAGAAGGACTTGGAAATAAACAGGGGATTAGGTATTAGTATGAAAAACTCAAGACTAAAGAACCGAAATGAAAACTACTTTTTTATCTAAAAATGGGTGAAAATTATAAAATTTAACTGAGATGTAAAGAAACACAAGTACCTAGAACGAAAGCAGGAATGGAACTGAAAACAGCTTATAGTACTTGGGGAAAAAAAATTATCTTATGTCTTATATTTTAAAAAATAATACAAATTTATACTCATTTTGGGTATAAATTTGGGGTATCCATATGAGATAGTATGCTAATTAGTTGAGATCTCTCAGTAAACTGATTACAAATATTAATCAGACAACTTATTACCTAGTGAAGGATATTGCAAATTTGGTTTAAAAAGACAACTAATCACATGACTTATTTCAAATACATTGGATGTCATTGTTCCTAGTCTCTGTTGACAGGTTAGGAAATATATGGATGAATACTAACTTGTTTACACATGCACACATACACATACATACATCTAAATGTGTGTGTGTGCATAAATATATATATATATACACACATACATGTATATAAATGTAAGTATACATGTGTATCTGTATTAAGCTAAACATAATGTATTAGTTCATTCTTGTACTGCCATGGTGACATACCCAAGACTGGGTAAATTTATAAATGAAAAAGGTTTAATTGATTCACAGTTCTGCATGGCTGGAGAGGCCTCAGGAAACTTCCAATCATGGCAGAAGGGGAAACAAACATGTCATTCTTCACATGGCAGCAGGATAGAGAATTCAATCCAGAGGGAGAAGCTCCTCATAAAATGATCCGATCTCATGAGAACTCACTATCATAAGAACAGCATGGGGATAACTGCCCCCATGACTTAACTACCTCTCACCAGGTCCCCTCCCACAACATGTGGGGATTATGGGAAGTATAATTCAAGATGAGATTTGGGTGGGGACGCAGCCAAACCGTAACACATGAGTTCATACTGATGTCTGATTCTTATTAACTATGACAAACTTTATTCTAGCCTTCTATCCTTAGTTATATGTAACCTCCATGTTATGATTAGGAAAGCTGGCTTCCACTATCCATTTACATATTTTTTCAATCCCAAAATATTCATACAGTGGTTTTAGAGTTGTTAATCTTTAATACTAACTAGAGTATGGTGCTTATATACATTTACATTTATCTTTAGCTTATAATCATCACTCATTTCCGAAGTCACTTAGGTTAACAATTCTGACTACCACCACCTATTCTTAGCTTATTGAGAGCTTTATTTTTATTTTTTCATGAATGATGTTGAATTTTGTCAAATGAATTTTCTGTATCTATTTATATGATCACATTTTTTTATTGTAACCCATGTTGATTGATTTTTAAATGTTCCATCAGGCTTGCATTCTTGATATAAACTACATTAGTTTATAAACTTTTAGATTAAATTTGCTGATAGTCATTTACTATTTCTGCTTCTGAATTCATAAAACGGTATTGGTTGTAGTTTTTAGTTATTGTTATGTCTTTATTTATTTTATTATTTGGGTAATGCTAGCCTTAAAAAAAATGAGTGGGAAAGTATCTCTTCCTTTTCAGTGTTACGGAAGACTTTGTAGGAAATGATGCTTTTTAACTTCTATTTTTATTTTTTATTGTACTTTAAGTTCTGGGGTACATGTGCAGAACATGCAGATTTGTTACATAGGTATACACATGCCATGGTGGTTGGCTGCATTCAACTTCTATTGTAGATTAAAGGGTATATATGTAGGTTTGTTATATAGGAATATTGTGTGATGCTTAGATTTGGTGTACAAATAATCCCATCACCGAGATAGTGAGCATAATACCCAATAGGTAGTTTTTCAAGCTTATGCCTTCCTACCCCTCCCCTCATCTAGTAGTCCCCAGTATCTATTGTTTTCATCTCTATGTTTATGTACATTCAATATTTAGCTCCTGCTTACAAGTGAGAACATGCAGTATTTGGTTTTCTGTTTTAATTTTAATTCACTTATAATAATGGCCTTCAGCTCCATTCATGTTGCTGCAAAGGACATGATTTTGTTCTTTATTATGGCTGTGTAGTATTCCATGTTGTATATGTACCATATTTTTTTTATCCAAATTACTGTTGATGGTCACCTAGGTTGATTCCATGTCTTTGCTATTGTGAATAGTGCTGCTGCAATGAACATGTGAGTGCATGTGCTTTTTGGTAGAATGATTTGATTTATTTTGGATATATACCCAGAAATGTGAGTGCTGGGTCAAATGATAGTTCTGTTTTAAGTTTTTTGACAAATTTCTAAACTGCTTTCCACTGATACTTAACTAGTCTGCATTTACACCAACAAGTATAAGTGTTCCCTTTCTCTGCAGCATCACTAGCATCTGTTTTTTTCATTTTTTTTTTTTTAACTATTTAGTCATCACTATTCTGACTGGTGTGAGAAGGTGTCTCATTGTGGTTTTGATTTGTATTTCTCTGATGATTAGTGATGTTGAACATTTTTTTGATGTTTGTTGATTGCTACTATTTCTTCTTTTGAGAAGTATTTGTTAAGGTCTTTTGCACATTTCAATTTTTATTTTTCTTATTTCAATAGTTCTGGGGGTGCAGGTGAGTTTTGTATTTATAGAATCATATCATCAGCAAAGAGAGATAGTTTGACTTATCTTCTTAAATGTCTTTTATTTCCTTTCTCTAACCTGATTGCTCTGGTGAAGACTTCCAGTAAAATGTTGAATAGGACTGGTGAGAATGGGAATCCTTGTCTTGCTCTGCTTCGCAAGGGGAATGTTTCCAGCTTTGGCCAGTTCAGTAGGAAGTGGGTGGTGGGTTTGTCATAGATTGCTCTTATTATTTAGAGGTATAGTCCTTCAATACCTAGGCTGTTGAGGGTTTTTATCATGAAAAGATTTTGGATTTTATCAAGGTTTTTCTTTGTCTATTGAGATAATCATATGATCTTTGTTTTATTCTGTTTATGTGGTGAATCACATTTATGAATTTGTATATGTTGAACCAAACTTATATCTCATGAATAAAGTCTACTTGATCTCAGTGAATTAACTTTTTGAAGTGCTGCTGGATTTGGTTTGCTAGTACTTTGTTGTGAATGTTTGTATCTGTTTTCATCAAGGATATTGGCCTGAAGTTTTTTTATTTTCTTTTTTGATTGTGTCTTGGCCAGGTTTTGGTATCAGAATGGTGCTGGCTTTGTAGAATGAGTTAGGGAGAAGCCCCTGTAAACTAGTTTCAGTAGGAGTGCTATCAGTTTTTCTTTATACATCTGATAGAATTCAGCTGTGAATCCATCTGTTCCAGGGTGCTTGGTAGTAGGTAGGGTTTTTATGATTAGTACTGGTTCACTTTCAAGTATTTTTATTTGTCTGCTCAGGTTTTCACTCTCCTCCTGTTTTAATCTTGGGAGGTGGTATGTTTCCAGGAATTTATCCATTTCCTCTAGATTTTCTAATTTGTCTGTGTAGAGGTGTTCATAAAACTCTCTGAGAATCTTTTGTAATTTGAGGGATCGATTGTAATGCCATCTTTGTCATTTCTGATTGTGCTTCTTTTTTTTATTTTTTGCTTTGTTAATCTAGCTAGCAGTCTATTGATCTTGTTCATTCTTTCAAATAACTAACTTTTCATTTCACTGATCTTTTGTATACTTTTGGATCTAAATTTCATTCATCTTTTTCTCTGATTTTATATATTTTGTTTCTTATGTTATGTTTGGAGTTCATATTTTGTTTTGTTTCTAGTTCCTCTACGTGCAATATTATATCATTAATTTGAAATTTTCTAACTTCTTGATGAAGATGTTTAGTGCTATAAGCTTCCCTTTTAACATGACTTCAGCTGCATCCTAAAGATTTTGGTAAATTGTGTCTCTATTTTCATTAAGTTTAAATAATTTTTAAAATTTTGTCTTAATTCCATTGTTCACTGAAGAGTTACTTAGAAGCAAGTTGTTTAATTTTCATGTTTCTGTGTAGTTTTGTAGAGCTAATATTGATATTAATTCCTATTTTTATTGCACTGTGGTCTGAGAGTATGTCTGGTATAATTTCATTTTTTTAATACATTGAGACTTGCTTTATGTCCAAGTGAGCAGTTGATCTTAGAATATATTTAGTGTGCATTTGAGAAGAACTCAGATTCTGTGGTTGTTGAGTGGAGTATTTTGTAGATACCTATTAGGTCCAATTGATCAAGTGTCAATTTTAAATTAAGAATTTCTTTGTTAGTTTTCTGCCTTGATAATCTGTCTAACCCTGTCAGTGGGTTGCTGAAGTCCTCCACTATTATTGTGTGGCTGTTTAAGTCTTTTCATAGGTCACAAAGTACTTGTTTTATAAACTTGTGTGCTCCAATGTTGGGTGCATATATACTTAAGATAGTTATGTCTTCTTGTTGAATTGAAAGCTTTATCACTATGTACCACCCTTCTTTTTTTTATCTTGATTGTTAATCGATATTGTTTGGCTGTGTCCTCCCCCAAATCTCATCTTGAATTGTAGTTCCCATAATCCCTACCTGTTGTGGGAGGGACCTGATGGGAGGTAATTGAATCATAGGGGCTGGATTTTCCCTTACTGTTCTTGTGGTAGTGAATATGTCTCATGAGATGTGATGGTTTATATATGGAAGTTCCCCTGCACAAGCTCTCTTGCCTGCTACCATATGAGATGTGCCCTTGCTTCTCTTTTACCTTCTGCCATGATTGTAGGCCTCCCCCAGCCATGTGGAACTGTGAGTCTATTAAACCTCTTTCCTATATAAATTATCCAGTCTCATACATGTCTTTATTAGCAGTGTGAGAACTAATACAGTAAATTTTCACTATTGGGGTGCTGCTATAAAGATACCCAAAAATGTGGAAGCAACTTTGGAACTGGGTAACATGCAAAGTTTGGAACAGTTTGGAGAGCTGTGAAGAGGATAGAAAAATGTGGGAAAGTTTGGGACTTCATAGAGACTTGTTGAATGTCTTTGATCAAAATGCTGATAGTGTTATTGACAATGAAGTCCAGATTAAGGTGGTATCAGATGGAGATGAAGAACTTGTTGAGAACTGGAACAATGGTGACTCTTGTTGTGTTTTAGCAAAGAGACTGGCAGCATTTTGCCCCTGCACCAGAGAGTTGTGGAACTTCAAATTGACAGATTATTGAGGGCATCTGGAAGAAGAAATTTCTAAGCAGCAAAGCATTCAATACGTGACTTGGGTGCTGCTAAAACCATTCAGTTTTATTCATTCACAAAAATGTGGTTTGGAATTAGAGCTTAACGTTTAACAGGAAAGCAGAGCATAAAAGTTTGGAAAATTTGTAGCCTGATAATGCGATGGAAAGTAAAACCCATTTTCTGAGGATAAATTCAAGCCAGCTGCAGGAACTTGCATAAGTAATGAGGAACCAAATATTAATTGCCAAGACAATGGGGAAAATGTCTCCAAAGTATGTCATAAGTCTTCATAGCAGCGTGTTCCATCACAGGCCTGGAACTCCAGGAGGAAAATGTTTTTGTGGGCTGGGCCCAAGGCCTTGCTGCCTTGTGCAGTCTTGGGACTTGGCGCCCTGCATGCCAGCTATGGTTAAAAGGGGCCAACTTAGAGCTATGGCTGTTTCTTCAGACAGTGCAAGCCCCAAGTCTTGGTGGCTTCCACGTGTGTTGGGAGTGCAGGTGCATAGAAGTCAAGAATTGAGGTCTGGAAACCTCTGCCTAGATTTCAGAAGACATATGGAAATGCCTGAATGTCCAGGAAAAAGTTTGCTGCAGGGTTGGAGGCCTCATGGAGAACCTATGCTAGGGCAGTGCAGATGGGAAAGGTGGGGGTGGGAGCCCCTACACAGAATTCCCACTACAGCACTGGCTAGTGGAACTCTGAGAAGAAGGCCACTATTCTTCAGACATTAGAATGTCATATCCACCAACAGCATACACGGTGTGCCTGGAAAAGCTGCAAATACTCAACACCAGCCCATGAAAGCAATTGGGAGGGGAGATGTACCCTACAAAGCCAAAGGAGCAGAGCTGCCCAAGGCCTTGGGAGCCCACCTCTTACATCAGTGTGACCTGCATGTAAGACATGGAGTCAAAGGAGATGATTTCAAAGCTTTAAGATTTGTCAACCTCATTGGATTTTAGACTTGCATGGGGCCTGGAGCTCCTTCCTTTGGCCAATTTCTCCCATTTGGAATGGATATATTTACCAAATGCCTGTGTCACCATTGTATCTAGGAAGTGACTAACTTGCTTTTGATTTTACAGTATCATAGGTGGAATGGAGTTGCCTTGTCTCAGATGAGAGTTTGAGCTGTCTGAAATGAGTTAAAATGAATTAAAAGTTTAGGGGACTGTTGCAAAAATATGATTGGTTTTGAAATGTGTGGACATGAGATTTGGGAGGAGCCAGGGGAGGAATGATATGGTTTGGCTGTGTCCTCATCCAAATCTCACCTACGACTGTAATAATCCCCATGTGTCAAGGGTGGGGCCACGTGGAGATAACTGAATCATGGGGAGTGGTTGCCCCCATACTGTTCTCATTGTAGTAAGTCTTATGGGATCTTATTGTTTTATTAATGAGAATTGCCCTGCACAGGCCTTCTTGCCTGCCACCATGTAAGATGTGAGTTTGTTTCTCCTTTGCCTTCTAACCTGAGTGTGAAACCTCCCCAGCCATGTGGAATTGTGAGTCCATTAAACCTCTTTCCTTTGTAAATTACCCAGTCTCAGTTGTGCCTTTATTAGAAGCATGACAGCAGACTAATACACTCTCGAAATTATATTCAACTGTTATTTTTACTCAAGTTTTATTAGCATGATGGTGGAGGGTGGGGACGTTGTCTGATGTTGTAATTACACCTTAGTGCTTGGAAAATATTATGGACTTGTGTCTTGAAAGTGTGGTATTTACAAGGGTTTCTACTCTTCCCTGGAGTTGGACCTTCTTATCCCATCCTATTACCTTTCTCAAGCTATAATAGGTAAGCACTAGAGGCTTCATGATATGGTTTTGAGGGACTTCTCAAGATTAAGGCTTTTGTTATTTAAAGGGTATAAAGAAAATGAGTTACTGGAATCTTCTTGTTATTTGTCCTAGCTATGATGACATTGCACTAGAGTCCATAAGCTACATGTCTTGATGGCCTTTTCTATACAGACTAAGCCTTTTGCTGCATAAAGGGAATATGGTAAAAAAGTCTGTGCATATTTAGCTTTTCTCCCTCAGTCGGCACCAACAAATAAAGCTTTGTTTGGATTCTTCCTGTTATTTTAAGAGTCTAGTGGTCTCATTGGAAGACAATCCAGCAAGAAGATGGGATTCTCCTTATAAATGTTACACCCAAATACTTCATTCTCATTAGCCTACATTTGGCCACTAATAATTCATCAAAATATCTAGTTCAAATTTTCTACCAGCTTATATTTTATCCAGAAGTTTCCACTGAATGTGACCAGATAATCTTACGTCTCACTGAAGGCAACTTTCTCTCTCCAGATTTTAGGTTGTCCATTTATACTGAAACCTAGGTTATCTGGGGGAGGTTCATATAAGTTTGTAAATTTGTAAATGATTTCATAACAGATTTAGCTATGACACATTTATCAGAACTATTAGATAGGGAACTGAAATTAATAATACCATTAATACATTTTAAAAAGCTCTAATGGAAAAGGTAAATAACCAAGATCAGGTAGATAACATATTAATCCAGGTTAACATTCTCGATTCTAAGAGTTAATGAGTTCGAGTATGTCCAATTTCTGTTCTTATTGTAATATAAGAGAAATATCTTTTCAGTTATCTGTGTCTATGGGCAAAACAGAAGTTCTTAGCTTCTAAGAGACATTTTTACTGGATACAGAATATTAAATTAGTTCAACATTGTTTTTTCATTGTGCACTTCAAAGATATTAATCAAGTATCATCTGCCTTGCATAGTTTTGGAGAAAAACTGCTAATTTTTTTCTCTCTTCTTGTGTATATAATGTGTCTTTTTCTCTGTGTTTGATATTTATCTTTGCTTTAAAAAAGTGTGAAGGTAAAGTATTTAGGTTTATATATTATGATACTTTCATGGTTTTGTATTCTCTCACAATCTTGGATGTATTTGATATGTTTTATCACTTTTGGAAAATTATTGACCAATATCTCTTCAAAGAATGTTTTCTGTCCTGTTTTCTTCCTCTTATCTTTTGGGGTTATAACTGCATAAATATTAGACAATTTAAATAGTTTCTCGTCATTTAATTTCAGGTTTACCTAATTTTTTGGGCTGTGTCTTGCTTGTTGATGAACCCAGCAAAGCCATAATTTATCTCTGTTGATGTGTATTTTATTTCTAGTATTTCTATTTTTTCCTATTTTTAACCTCCTCTATGCTGAAGTCTTACACCTGCCTTTGTATTAGAGTCTTTATTATATTAATCATAACTATTTCCCTGTGTATTAGTTCCAACATCTAATTTATAACTGAATCTGATTTTGTTAATTAATTGGCTTTTCTGACAGTGAGTTGTTTGGTTTGCTTTTTTATGTGACAAGTAATATTTGGTTGAGAGCCAGACATTGTGTTGAATACAGTAGAGACATGAATAAATTGTATTTGTGGTTGGTAACTGGAAGTTTCTTATTCTGCTAGCTCATTCTTATTGACAGCTGACTAAATATATCTAGGATTTGAACTGGGTTTGTGTTTTGTTATAAATATGGTTTCCATCGTTGCACTAATAATTTTGAATTTCACTAGCCTTACCTTGTGCTTAAGTAGGTGTTTGGTTGCTGACACTATATTTGCAACATTTCTGTTCTGCCATCATCTTTACAGTTTTTCTTTTAGCCTATTTCTCATAGACTTTCTCTTCATACTCTTGTATATACTTAGTGGTAGACATCTGTTACTGGTAACTCAACTTTTCCTAATCTATTTTGGTGATGGTGTGGAATTGTTGTTCTCTGTTTCCTGAATCAGCCTGAGTCTTAAACAGGCCCTGTGTTCCAGGTTCTTGAGCATGAGAATGTTTTAGTGTTCCTGCTCCTCCTCCACAGTAGATTTCTATTTGTCAGGGTTAGAAAGTTCTCTCACCTGCCTCAAAGGTTACAGGGTTTGTTTTTGTTGTTGTTCTCTTTTCCTGCTGCTACAGATCTTCACCTGTTCTTTAGTAGTGAAAAGGTTTGCTAACAGTCCCCAAGTGTTGTAATGCTTTTGTTCAATAGAAAGAGAGATTGGTATCTGCTGCCCTTTCCCAGGCCTGCACAACCAATATACCTCTGATTTTTCTCATTATCACATTATAATGTGCATTGTGAATTCTTCCTGTGTCTGACTTCTAGATATTCTTAATTTTCTTAATAGTTTTAACCTATTTTTTAGCAAATTATTAAATATTTTAACTGAAATCTTTTTAGCCCTTCTATGCTGGCCTTGACTTCCTCTGATACTCTTCCCCAGGTAGTCTGTAATCACATCTACATGATCGTTGAAAATATCTGTCTCTTCTAATGCCTTTGCTAGTTAGGTATTATCTTAATCAGTTTGGGATGCTATGACAGAATACCATAAACTGAGTGGCATAAACAACAAACACTTATTTCTCACAGTTCTGGAGGCAGGGACTTTTAAGATCAAATCATATGCACATCCAGTTTGTGATGAGGATACTCTTCCTGGATTGTGGATTGTTGTCTTCTTGTTGTATCCCGATATGGTGGAGAGAAAAGACATCTTTCTCATGTCTTCTGCTATAAGTGCACCAACACCATTCATGAGGGCCCTACACTCATGACCTAATTACCTCCCAAAGCCCTCATCTACAAATACCATCACATTAGGGGTTAGCATTTCAACACCTGACTTTTGTGGGGACAAAAAGGTTCAGTCCGTAACGTGTTGTGAGCAAAGCTTCTAATGGTTTCAAAAGTTCTGATAATTTGGCAGATTATTATTAGTCACCATATTTTCAGGCTTTTATAGTCCAAGTAGAATGATGGCATCTATAGTGTATATTTTCAGTGAAAATTGTATTGAGATGATTGCAAAGTCAGTTACACTTGGAGGAGATAACATATACATCCCTTGTTCCTTTCCTCAAATTTTCTCCAATGGTAATATTTTGCCAAATCATAGTATAGTATCACAACAAAAGTAATGTTTTTATTGATACAATCTGCTGACTTTATCAGCTTTCTTGTTTTGCATGTACTAATCTGTGTTTGTGGGTATGTGTGTGTGAGGGGATTATGATCTTCTATTTTTTTTTAAAGTGTACATTTGTATATCCACCAACACAGTGAAGATACAAAACAGTTCAAACACCACGATGATATTTTGTGTTGCCCACTTATAATCACGACCACCATTTCCTCCCCACCCCATTCCTAACCCTTGGCAACTTCATATTTTTCCTTCCTTTTAAAATTTTATAAATTCAAAAATGTAACATAAAATGGAATTGCACAGTATATAAAATTTGGGGACTGACAATTTATTCAGCATAATTTCCTCAAAATTAATCCATGTTGCATGTATAAATCCTTTGTTCCTTTTTTATTACGGAATAGTATTACATGATGTGGATTTATTAGAGTTTGTTTAACCACCCACCTGTTGAAAGACACTTGGACTGATTTCAGTTTTTGGATATTAGCGATATAAATCCTATAAACACTTCCGTACATACTTTTTTTGTACACATAAGTGTTCATTTTTCTGGGATACATGCCAGAAGTTCAATTGCTGAGCTGTACGGCAATTACATTACTTTGTTTTATAAAAGCTGCAAAACTATTTTGCAGAGTATACTACACCATATCACTTCCCCAGCAACAATATATGAGCAATTCACCTTCTCTACATTCTCACCAGCATTTATATTGTCATTTAAAAAAAAATTAGGCATTGTAAATGTGTAGTGATATCTCATTGTGGTTTCAATTTGGATTCCTTGTTTATTAATGATATACAACAACTTCTCATGTTCTTATTTGCCAGCTGCTTGTCCTCTTGAGTAAAACGTCTATCTGTTAATGTCTTTTGGTAATTTTCTAATTACATTGTTATATTTATTATTATAGAATTGATTTTGTTTTGATGTGTGTCTTTGCCAAAATCTCATATTGAAATGTAATCTTCAGTGTTGGAGGTGGGGCCTGATGGGAGATGACTGGATCATGGGGGTGAATTTCCCATGAATGGTTTAGCAGCATCCCCCTTGCTACTGTCCTCATGATCATGACTGAGTTATCACAAGATCTGGTCATTTAAAAGTGTGTAGTACTTCCCCCCTTGCTCTAGTGCTCCTACCCTGGCCATGTGACCTGCCTTGTCTCCCTTTGCCTTCTGTCATGACTAAAATTTTTTCTGAGGCTTCTCCAGAACCCAAGTAGATGCCAGTATCATGCTTCCTGTACAGCCTGCAGAACCATGAGCCAATTAAACCTCTTTTCTTTATAAATTCTGCAGTCTCAGGTGTTTCCTTCTACCAATGTGAGAATGAACTAATACAATTTATGCACAGTATACTATTGTCAAAAATCAGTTGAACCTGTTTCTATATTTCTATTTCTGGGTTCTCCATTCTATTGCACTTATCTACCTGTTTGTGTCTAAACTAAAACCAAACTGTCTTGATTACTGTGGATATATATTAAAACTGAGATCCATGATGAGTGATTCTTCCCATGTAACTCTTTATTGTAATGATTGTTTTATTTATTCTAGGGCCTGAGACTGTTTATTAAAATTTTAGGAATAATTTGTCTACAAAATTTTGGCTACGTGTTTTTTTGTTTGTTTGTTTTTTGTTTGTTTGTTTGTTTTAGAAAGTGCTTTTAGCCTATAGAACAATTTGGGGAAAATTGTCATCTATGTCGAGTCTTTCAATCCGTGAACAAGTGAGTCAGTCCATTTCAATCCGTGAACAAGTGAGTCTGGATTTTTTGCCCTCATTATTACAAAAATTAGTACAAGATTTGTTAAGTGTTTACCTAAGTAACTCATATCTCATATTCTTTGGAATAGTTGCAGATGATATTCTATTTTAATTTCAGAGTTTTCATGTATATTATTTATATATAGAAATATGATGAACTTTTGTGTCATATCCTGGGACATTTCTGAATCACTTTTTATTTTTAGTGGTTTTTAAATAAATATTTTGGTATTTTCTATGTGAAAATCATGTCATTTGCAAGTGGTGATAGTTTTATTTCATCCCTTTTAATCTGCATACCTTATTTTTCTTGAATTATTGCAGTGGGTAAAATTCTCAGCGTATGTGAAATAAGAGTGGTGAAAACAGACATCATTGCCTCATTCATGATCTTAAGAGGAAAGCATTCACTCTTTCATATTTGCATATATTTTAACTGTAGGTTTTTTGTAGATTGTCTTAATCACACTGAAGTAATTCCTTTTATCCTAACCTTATGAAGTTTAAAATAGTGAATATGTGTTTGATTTTGTCAAATGGTTAGGTACATTTATTGAAATACCTATATTGTTTTTCTTATCTAGTCTATTTATATAGTAGATTACAATAATTGCTTTTTAAATTTTAAAATAGCCTTGCATACCTGGAATAAAACTTTCTAGTCATGGTGTATACATTGCTGAATTTAGTGGATTCATATCATGTTGAAGATTTTCGTGTATAAGCTCATGAGAGATATTGGTTTGTAGTTTTCCTTTTTTGTACTCTGTCTAATGTCAGTTATGGAGTAATACCGGCTTTGTAAAATGAGTTGAGACATTTTCACTATTCATCTATTTCCTGAAAAATGTGTGTAAACTTAGTATCAATTCTTTGGTTTTGTAAAATCCTGTAATTAAACTATCTTGCTCTTAAAATATCTTTTTCAGAAACTTTTAAATGAGAAAGTTTTAGATTTGGTTATAGTGGGATTAAAATTATTAATCTTGTTGAGTTTTGGTAGTTTGTGATTTTTAAGGAATCAGTTTATTTACTCTAAGTTATTAAAAACATGAGTGTAAATTTGTTTAAAATATTCCCTTATCATTTTTATGGTTGCAGACTTTGTAGTAATACTCCCCTTTTCAGTGCTGATTCTGGTTCTTGAATGTGTATATTATTTATCTAAATGTCTCCATCAGCACTACTTTATCTTCCTCCCATATATTTAGATACGATTTATTTTCGTTTTTATTAAGTTCTGTTTTTTTTTTTAAATTAGACTTCCTGTTAGGATTATGGTATTTTAAAGTATGCTGTTTAATTTCCAAGTACTTTGATATTTTTCTATTGTTTTTCTATTCTTGATTTCTAGTTTGACTACCTAATGATCAGTTAACATCCTCTATATTTTCAATATTTTAACATGTGTTGATGTTGATTTCACAGCCCAGATTATGGTCAGTCAGTAACGTATGAGTGCTTGAAAAAATATGCATTCTAGTATTGTCCTTTGGAATGCCCTCTATATAGCAATTAGATCCTGTTGGTTGATAGTTTCAATTAGATTTTCTATAACAGCGGATTTTCTGCCTAATAGTTCTGTCAGTTGCTGGGAGAGGACTTTGTAGTTCCCAATTATAAATTTTGGATTTGTCTATTTCTTCCTTCAGCTTTATCAGTCCTGTATCATATATTTTGAGGCTTTATTGGTTGATTTGTACACATTTAGGATCATTATACTTTTCTGATGGGTTGATTCTTTTATCATTATTTAATGTTCTTCTTTGTCCCTACTAATATACTCTGTTCTAAGGTTTGCTTTATCTGATATTAATATGGCCATTCATGTTTGTTTTATTAATTTCTTCATAATATCTTTTTCCATCCTTTCATTTTCTTCATTGTTTAATTTTTATACTTTTAGGTGTTACTCTGTTTTCCAGAGCATTTATTTATTGTATTATTTATTTGCATTGGCTTAATCATCATTGTCTTGAGTATCATATAGCATTTTAATTTGTGTTTCAATCATCAAAATTATTTTAAAAATTCATAAGGAAATGGAAAATCTATTTGATGTATCCATATTTTAGCTCCTGCCCTATATCTTCCTTTCTGTTGCTGCAAGATTTCATCTTTTCCTTTAGTTTTAAAGAACTTCCTGTAGACAGTATTTAAGGGTAGACTTGATAGCTACAAATTCTTTCAGTTTTTCTTAATATGATTCTGTTTCCCCTGATTCCCAAAGTTTAGTTTAGTCAGATGTAGTATTTACAGTTGACTTTTATTTTCTTTCAGCATTTCGTAATTATTGTCCTACTTCCTCTGGCCTTCATAATTAGACGATAAATCTGCTATCATTCAAATTGATAGGCTCATATCAGTAATATCTCATTGTTTCCTGGTTATTTTTAAGATTTTTTTAAATTGTCTTTACTTTTCAAAAGTTTAATTATGAATGTTTGGTGTACATTGATTTGGGTTTATTCTGCTTGAAATTTGCTTTTCTCTTAGATCAATAGGGTTGTGCCATTCTCCTTTTCTGCATCAAGTATTTGATATGAAAAAAAACACTGAAGGAAGGAAGATATTGTTGGCCATTATTAGACATGGCACAACTTGCTTTCATTTTTATTTTATTGGCTATAACCTCAGGAACATCATTACATCGAATGTCAGAAGATCCTGAGAAATGCAGTCTAAACATTAATTTTCTACATATTTGTAGGTCTGTTTTGACTATCCATTATGTATTAATAATAAATTTGTATAACTCTTAAACAATATTACAGTGTCTCAATTGGTGTAATGCTGTAAAAAGTATTGAAAGCAAGTCCTGTTTTCTTTGTTTTTTCTTTTTTTTAATTGTACTTTAGGTTCTGGGGTACATGTGCAGATCCAGAGGATTGTTGCATAGGTATATATATATAGCAATATTGTTTCTTTGTGTATCTCTTGACTATTATTGAACTCTTGTTCTTAATATAGATATTAGAATTGACTTAACTTTTCCATGAAAAATTTAAAGGGAACTCATGTTGAGAGTTCAGTTGGAAAAATATTATGACTGCAGATTATTTTTGAGATAAATGGTGCCTTTCTAATCTTCCATGAATATGGTACATTTCTCTATTGATTTAGATGTTCTACGGTGTCTTAAAAATAAAACGTTAGGACCTATTTATGTTAGTCCATTTGGGCTACCATAACAAAATACCATAGACTGGGTGGCTTAAACAACAGAAATTTATTTTTATTTTCTCACATTTCTGGAGGCTGGACATTTGAGAGTAGAATGCCAGCATGGTGGGTTTCAGTGAGAGCTCTCTTCTTGGTTTGCCAATGAGTGCTTTGTTGCTTTGTCTTCATAAATTGGGGGAGGGGGGAGGTAGGGAAGGCGAGAGAGAGAGAGAGAGAGAGAGAGAGAGAGAGAGAGAGAGATCCTCTACTTACAAGACCAATAAAGTTATTATGATGGCCCCACTCTCATGACATAATTTAATCCTAATTACCTCCTATATTCATGTCTCCAAATACTGTTACATTGGAATTTAGGGCATCAACATATACATTTTTGAGAGAATTCCACTTTGAGTCCATAATAGTACTTAATATTTTAATGCTGTTGTAATGTACCTTTGTAAAATTGCATTTATACTTATTTGGTGATATGGAAATACAGTTGATTTTTATATTTTGACATACATCTAAAACACTTTCTGAACAATTTTCAAAGCTGAAAACTTTTACTGTATATGTGAGTTTTCTGTAGATATTATGTTATTATCTGGAAAAATGATAATTTTTCTTTTTTGGTCCATTTGCATATGTTTATTTTTTCTAGACTATTTTCATTGATCGTGATTTTCAATGTAATATTAATAAGAAGTTATAACAAGAAAATTATCATTTTTCTTGATTAAAAATGATGATAATTTTGAATATATTTATTATATTCAAAAAGTTCTCCTTTGTTTTCTTTAATAATTGGAGACTATTCTGTGTTTTCCTATACATGGTGATATTTTGTGCAGTGTTGGGGTTATTTGTGGGAGTTTGTTTTATAGATCTTGATTTTGTGATGGATGAATAAAGTACATTGACATATAGATATTGTGTTTTGTCAGTTTGGTTGAGGGTTTGTGGTCATGTATAGACTCTTTGGAGAGTGTTGTAAACAGATGTAATTGTTGGTTTTTATTAGTCAGTGAGAGTTTTATTTATTTAGTAAAGTTTAATTGACAAAGGCTTGAGTTAATAATATTAGAGTGAAGAGATAAAGGACAGGTTTTGATGTTTAAAGTAAACATTACTAGAGGGTAATATTTTGGTTGACTTTTTTGCAAAGTCAGAATTGATAGTTTCTTATATGTCTACTCTATTTATCATTAAATTTTCAGAATGTGGTTTCTGCTTTACTGAAAGATTTTAAACTAATGATTAAAAAGGCTTAAACTTTTTAATATGAGATATTTTATATGAAATAGAATATGCAAAATATATATGTACATTTTAAGAATAATTACAAACACACACACATTAACGCACACCCAGATTAGTGAATAGAATTGTGTTTATTCATTTACTTATTTTAAATTGACAGATAAAATTTCATGTATTTATTGTGTACAACATTATGTTTTAAAGTATATATACATTTTGGAAAGTTTAAATCTAGCTAATTAATATGATTCCTCACATAATAAGCAGAACTTTGGTAACAGTACAGATGTATTTGAAATTCCTGAACTTCATCAGATAAAGCAAAACAGTTTCTCAGTAATTTTATCAATTTGCATTTGTCCAGCAAAGAATGAAATTTTCTGTTTTTCTTCATTTTTATCAACACTTAATAATGTCAAACTTTAAAATGTGATCAGAGTTTTAGTCACACTTTTGACTTACATATTTATATTTTCAATCCAGTATTTTTAAGTATGGAGAGCTATTTGTGTATAGCATGATGTAAGTAACCAATTTCATTTTTTCTTGAATATGGATACCTAATCATTCATGTACTATTTAATGACAAATTAATCCTTTCACTATTGGTCTGCAATGCTGCCTTTTAATTTATCCTGTGCATGTGTGTGTTTGGATTCCCAATTCTGTACTTTTGATGAAATTACTTAGCTATAATACAATATTTCACTGTCTTGATAACTATAGCTTTAGAATTACTACTGATAAATTATTATGTTATTAAAATTGTATTATTTAGAAATGTTTTAACTTCTTATTGCTGATATATTAACATGCAGTTTCTCTGTATATTGATTTTCCATCCAGCACATTTTTAAACCCTCATTATTTATACAGTTCTGTATGTTGTTGTGTATTTTCTCTGAAAAAAATAATTTTCATTTACATATTGATTTTTTTTCTTCCTTTCTAATACTTATACACTTTTCTTCTTACCTTTCCTTAGTGCACTGGCAGTGCTTTGAAAGCCATAGCAGACATCTTTCCCTTGTTTATTAACACTAAAGTAACACTATTAATGACAAACTGTTAAGGATGATTGTTTTATATTTTGGACCCTTTATCATGTGAACAATGTTTTCTTATCTTTTTCGTTTATCAAATGCATTTTTCAAATTGCCAGATAAGATTATATATTTTAACTACTTATCTTTCTATAACATTTTATATTAATTGAATTTCTAACATTAAACCAAAGTTATATTAGTAATTGAAACTCAGCTTTGTTCTTTTGTATGCATTGCTGAGTTTATTTTGTTTATATTTTAGCTACAGATAGTTTGTCCACCAATGTGTCAATATGTGAGATTTGCCTGAAGTTTTTCTATCTGGTAATGTCCTTGATGATTCTTAGTAGTAACGTTATGCTAGTTTATAAGTAAGTTGGAGTGTAGTCCCTATAATACTAATCGCCAGGAAAATTTTTTAAAGACTGTAATTATGTTTCCTGTATTATTGGTAGAATTCACTGGTGAAGACAACTAAGCCCGAAGGCTAGTTTGTCTATTGCTCTGGCCTTTAAGGAATTATTAAGGCTTCATATGTCTTCATGAATCTGTATAATATACTATAAGACATACTGTAGCTATAAGATTAATGATAGCCAAAAAGCCCACACAAGTGTCTCACAAGGCTGATGGGGTGTGTAACTTAGCAGTGCAATGCAACGTTGTCCTACATGTAAGGAGATAAGACCACCTAAGCACAAATACAACTTTCCTGAACCTTAAAACAAAGCTTATCCTTACAAGAATAGCTTAATTACTTTTATGAAAGGAAACCCTGGTAACTGCCTGGACTAAATAACAGGTATAAGAAAAAGGAAAGAATTCCCCCAAATTCTGAGAATGGTCTCTAAACAGTGACCTTCCCAGTCAGTCTGTCATCTGGCCCTCTGATTGTATCTGGCCTATGACACCACCCTGTCTCCACCACCCATCCTTGCCAGAATAAACTCCTTGAGCATCAGATGATGTCTAAGACTCATCTTTGATAGAAATTGGACCAAACAGGAGAAGTATACCCTGAGGAAGTCTGTTGTGATCATTTAGTATTTTACGACATTGCCCTTATGATTAAAAAATTCAAATATGTACTTATAAAGTTGTTCATAATACCCTCATATTATGTTTTCAAAAATATTTAATTAGAAATCATTTCAAACCTACACAATCTTCTAGAACAGTGTGTTGAATCCCATAGTGCTATTAACCACATTGTAAGATTATTAAGATTTTGCCAAGTCATTAACTTATTTTTATTCACTGTTCTTTCTTGAAGATTTTTTTTCTTTCTTTAATTTAAAATATTTAATTTTTGTGACTACCTAATAGATACATATCATTATGGGGTAAATCAGAATCATTATGGGGTAAATCAGATCTTTTGATACAGGCATGCAATATGAAATAAGCACATGATGGAGAATAGGGTATGCATCCCCCTCAAGCATTTATCCTTTGTGTTACACACCATCCAATTATTCTTGTTTAATTACCTTAAAATGTACAATTAAATAATTTTCACTATAGTCATCCTCTTGTGCTATCAAATACTAGGTGTTATTCATTTTTTTCAAACGACTTTTTGTACCCATTAACAGTCCTCACTCCCCCCCAATTCCTGATATGATTTCGATCCTACATATTTTGCTAAATGTCGCTAAAAACGTAAAATTGTATTTACATAACCTTTGTGTTCATTGTAACGCCTAACAGTTTGACAATTAATTCTTGGTTTTATCTGATACCCAGATCGTATTCAAATTTCCAAAATATTCTCGAAGTAGTATTTTTGCATTTGGTTTGTTTGAATTAAAATTCAAATTAGCTTTATACAATGTACATAATTGTGTCTTTTATCTCTTGCTCAGTCTAGAGCAGCACCCACTTAATTTTGTTTTTATGCGATTAGCTAGTGGAGGAAACAGTCATTTTGTAGAATATCTGACATTCTGAGTAAGTATTTTACTTCTTTAACATGTTGTTTGATTAGTATCTTCACCCTTCATGTTTTCTATAAAATATATATAAGTGCTAAAGGCTTGATTAGATTCAAATAGTGTTTGACATTATCTTATTTGGTAGGACAACATCTTCCAGGTTCATATTGAATATTACTTGTTCCGAACTGGAATAAGTCGTTTTTCTAAGGACCCCTAATTCTTTCAATGAAAAAATGTATTTTAACATTATAATTATATGTGTCTATGTATATATACATATATTTATATACAAATTGTATGTAGTGTTATAGTTATATAGATTTAAAGTTAAATATTAAAAATAGAGTTATCAAGTAAGAGTTATATATATATACACAGAGTAACACTTGGCATGTTTGAATTAGAGAGTCTGAGTACCAGTTACAGTGTTAGAGTTATATACTTGAGTCGTGTTAGAGTTACAGATTTAAATTTATAGTTAAAATAATAGAGTAATGATTAAAGTTACAGAGTTATATTTGTATTTTTTTTTGAGTGGGGGCAGGGAGGAAGGGAGATGGGTTGTCTATATTGGTATTTTATAAAAATGTTATATAGTGTTATAGTAATGAGTAGTAGTTATAGCTAAAGTTATGATTAAACAGAGGTACAGGTAGTGTTATAATTATATGGTTATGGCTATTTTTGTGATTAGTGCAGACAACACATATGTTTGGTATATTTACTTTTACTTTTACTTGACATTTGATAATTCTACATATGTATGGTATACAGAGTGTTATTTAAATATATATAATATGTAATAATTAAATCAGGGTAATTAGCATGTACATCACCTAAAACATTTACCTTTTCTTTGCATTATGAATGTTCAAATTCTCTCTTCTAGCTTTTAGAAAATATATAATAAATTATTTTAACCATATTTACCCTACAGTGCTAAATAACACTAGAACTTATTCATCCTATCTAGCTTTAATTTTATATCCGTTGACCAACCTTTTCCTATTTTCCATATGTTAAATAACATAAATAACACTTTATAACACTATAGGTATAACACTAACACTATATTACTAATACTATAATGCTAATAATAAATGTATCACCATAATTATTACCTTGGCACTATAAATACAATTATTGCTCTATAAACATAAATATTTCACTATACCTCTATCACCATACTATAGCTATAGTACTATATGAATAAAATAACTCTAGCTCCTTAATAACTTGATAAGAATAACTGTAACTATATAACAATATCACTAGAACTATGACCTATAACTGAAACTATAACATTATAACTGTCAGTTTGATTCTATAACTACAACTCTGTAACTATGCTAATACCACTGTTATAATACTATAACCAATGTGCTATAACTATATCCATACTTCTATCACTATAGCATAACACTATCACTAATATACTAATGCTCTTACTATTACTATACTGTATATTTTATTATCACTATATATTAGCTATATATTAACACTATCTCTATTACTATATATTTTTAATTTTTAGTATTTTTTACTCCAGAACTATAACACTACAAATAAATTTTATAATTATAATAATTGTAAAAATATAGCATTATTACTATGATTCCTCCACTAGAACACTATAACTGTAATACATGTGTGACTATTAATATAAAACCATAACTATAACTATAATGTTACATAGTTTTAACTGTAACAGTAACACTGTATCACTCATATCATAGCCACATTAGTATAACTATAAACATTTCACTATAACTTTTATTATAAAATTATCACTACTGCTATAAAATTTACCTATACCTCCATAAATATAACTATCTGACCATAAGTATAACATTATTGTTATTATTTTCAAAATAACCTGTAACTTGAACACTAAAACAATTTTAATGTTATGATTAGAGACTTACGGTTCTATACTTGTAGTGAAAAAGTTACAGTATAGTGCAATAAAGTTAGCACTATAACTATCACTATAATACTATCACTATAACTACAACATGATGACTATAAAAATAGCGCTATACCTATAACTACAGAAATAACCCTGTAACTATAACACTAACGTTATAACTATACTTCTAACACTGTAAAAATAACTATAGCACTGAAATTATAGCACTATCACCATAATAAATATAGCATTATAACTACAATAATAGCACTTTATAAATAGAACAAGAAAACTATAATGATAGTGCTATACCTATAAAGATAGCACAACTATAATTTATTACTCTAAATATAACTGTAGCACTGTACCTATAACTTTTTAAATATAACATTATAATGATATAATTTTATAACTATATCTAAAATTTTACAACATTGTAACTATAACCCTATACTACAATACTAAAGTATAACACTAATAGTATAACTATAGCAATGCAACTATAATAATATTATATTATAACTATAGCAAAATCACAATCACTACAACCTATCTACTATGCACAATTTCTGGAACTATATAGCAATAATTATATCCATAGCAGTATCACTCTACCATTATATTTATGTACCATTATAACTTAAATACTGTAAATAAAACCACAACTCTATAAACAGAATTAAACTTTATATTCAAAAGAATGCAAGCATAACCCTATAATATTAAACCATATAATACTAATAGTATAACAATCACAATACAACTATAACTACAACACCGTAACTAAAATCAAACCACTATTATTACAACTTGCATCAGACTATCATTAACATAACAACATCACCATTATATATTAATAACACCATGCCTTTTGAAGCTATAGTACTAGCACTATGCCCTTAGCCATAGGATGATAAGTATGATAACTATAACGTAGACCTCTAACTATAGCAGTGTAACTATAACTGTAAACCTTTAACAATAACTGTTATTCTAAAACTAAAACTATAAACTGTTAACAATAACTATGACCTTGTATTCACTTTATGACTGTAAAGAAAATTCCATAGCTATATCACGAATGTTGTAACTATAACAATGTAACTATAGCAATTTAACTCTAAGTATTGCACTACAACTATAATACTAAAATTGTAACTGTAATACTGCTTCTGTAACAGGCCCATCATGACTTCAATGCTAATGTGATAATGCTAACACTGTACCTGTAACCTTGACACAATAATTGTAATATTACCACCATAATGACAATTATCACTGTAATATAACACTATCATTGTAACTGTAGCACTCTATTGAAACTATAATGGTAACACTGTAACTATATAGCACTATAACTGTAGCACTATACTGTAACTTTAGCACTACAATAGTGCCAAAATTATTATTATATCTATACAACTAAAATTGTAATTATCAAAATACTTAAAAGGTTGTAATGGCAAATATGAAAGTAAAATAATTCCACAATTACAACACTAAAGCTGTAACTGCAATACTGTAATTAAAGTATAACATGACTACAACAGTATAACGGTATAACTATTAGCCTAACACTGTAACTACAGCAGTCTTAGCAAAATACTATAAATATGTCTACAATTCCAACTATATTTCTAACAATATTAGTAAACCTCTGTAGCTATAACTTATTTTTGATAATAGTCATTCTGAGGTGAGGTGATATCTTGTTGTGGTTTTGATTTGCATTTCCTTGATGTTGAGCATTTTTTCATATATATTTGTTAGCTATTTTTATATCTTCTACTGAAAAATGTCTGTTTTAATCTTTTGCCCACTTTTTTTAATCATATTATTATTTGTTTTATTACTATGGAGTTGTTAGCATTCTTTGCATATTTTGATTATTAATCTTTTGTCAGTTGAATGACTTGCAAATATTTTCTCCCATTCTACAAGTTTTTCTCTTTGCTGTGCAGAAAATTTTCAGTTTAATATAGTCTCTTTTGTCTGGAAAGGGAAATTTCTCCACACTGTTGGTAGGTTGGAGGGAATGTAAATTAGTACAGGCTAATGGGATACATTATGGGAATTTCTCAATAAACTATAAATAGAATTACTAAAATATTTAGCAATCACACTACTGGACATTTATCCAAAGGTAAGACAATCAGTATGTCAAAGGGATACCTGCACTTCCATGTTTATTTAAGCACTGTCCTTGATAGCTACCACATGGAATCAGCCCACACGTTCATCAACGGATGAATGGATAAAGAAAATGCAGCATATATGCACAATGAAATACTATTCAATTATAAAAAAGGAATAATATCCTGTCATTCATGGCAAGCATGGAGGGCTCTATGCTAAGCAAAATAAGTCGGGTACAGAAGACAAATACCCCACATTCTCATTCATATGTGAGAGCTAAAAAATAATTTGAGCTCATGGAAGAAGAGCATAGAATTGTGTACATTAGAGACAAAGAACAGTTTTATATTTATATTTTGGCTACAACTGTAGGTATAGAGTAATATTTACAGTTATTTTATTAATAAAATGTTTGTAACTAAAGTTATTTTATAGTTACATGGTAGACAACATATTATAACTACAATTTTGCCTATATTTATACAGTTATAATTAAAATGTTAGAGTTTAGTATTATAGTTATATGGCTAACATTATAATTACAGTGTTAGACCTGTATTTATTGTGATAGAGTTACAGTTAAAGTGTTATACTACTAGTGCTAGCATTATAGCTTTAGAACTATAGTTGCAGTTAAAGCGTTAGTATTATACAGTAATTGATGGAGTTATACTACTAGTATTACAGTTGCAGTGTTATATTGTAGTAGTAATAGATATAAATATAGTATTACAGTATTGCTATCGAGTGTTATTGCTATAACAGTGTGATAACTAGAGTGTTACAATGTTATAGTGATTTTGTTATTAATAGTGCTATCATTATAAGGTTATTGCTAGTTTAAATTATGCTTATTGTTATAGAATCATAGATCTAGTTATACTATACTCTGCTCTAGGTACTGAATTTCAATTTTAGTTATAAGCATAGTTACAGTTTTATAGCTATTATTATACAGTTAAAGTCATTTTTATGAGTTATATTTATACAGTTATACTTTTAGTTATAGATTAATTATATTATTGTTATAGTGCTACAGTTACAGTGCTACTATTATGGTTATACTTATGGTATTTGTAATGTAATTTGTGTTATAGTATTGCTATTATAGTGATAGTGGTTTATTTCTGTATATTATGGTTATACAGTTGTATTTACAGTTAGAGTCATTTTTCTAGATTCATAGTTCTAGTTATATATTTGTATTATAATTACAGATGTTTTGTTATAATTATAAAATTTATTTGTATTTATAGTGTTCTAGTTATCATTACAGATTTATTGTTCTTGTGGTATAGTACATTTATCAGTATGTTTTTATAGTTATAGTGTTATAGTCTTATACTTTTTTGATAATAATCTAATTTTCTTTCATTATAGGTTACTTGATTTTTACCTAGGAGCATAATTACTTTTTTCCTTTCCTTAGTGTAGAGTAATTTCAGTAGAATATTCCATAGTGTAGGTAATTCTATGCTTGTATTTTCTCAAGTGTTTGGTGTGCTCTTTCAATACATAATCTTTAATTTTTTAATTAAATTAAAATTTTAATATTTATTCTGCTCTCTTGCTTTGGGTTTCATCTTCAGGGAACTTATTATACAGGTGTTGGATATTCTATGCCAATATTCACTATTTGTCATTTTCTCTTGAATCATTTTAATTTTTTGTTATTTCTTCTTTTAAATTGTGTAACTATTCTCCTTTTTTACCTTTGCTTTCCCTTAAAGTGTTAAAAACGTTCATTCTTGTGATTCTTCTTGCTTAGACTTCATTTACAAAATTGATTTTACATTTATTTATAATTGTTTTTTATTTTTATCACCTCATAATTCATGCTTTATAATCCCAAGTTATGGTTTTTTAATATTTTTGTACCATTGCTTTAATGATTTTTTAGATAATGTTAAATTGATGTTTACAGTAACTATCCAGTGGGCATGCCTTATTTATATGCTGTTCATTATTTCTAAAGTTCTTGTGCTGATGTTTAGTCTTTGTTTCTGATAACAAGCTTTTTGGGAACTTAACCTTGATAGTTTGCTAGCTTATTTTATTTGTAAAATTTAATTTCTTGAAATTTTAGAGACATAGTTCAACATGATTTTCTTTTTTAACCTCAGAGAAACTTTTCTCCAGTATAGTATTTTTATAGTATTTAAATATACTGCTATTTCCCAATTCCATGTCCCTTCTTTTATCTAGAACCTTTCTTCAATTTATCTTCTTTATCTGTAGCCTATTCAATTTTGATTTTTACTCCCCATTGATATTTCCTCAGTGGGCTGCCTTTCTAACCTAAAAAGGAAAATCTGTTTTCTCAGTTTAAAGAGATCATAGAAACTAGATGGCATCAATCTTTTAGTACCTTACCACAGGCCTTTGCACTCTCTGGATATCAGATTGGACAAACAATCACTTTCAGCTGCTATTCTCCCATTGGAACCCCATTATTTCTATAGCACTCTTGGTTTTTTTAAGTTTCAGTACCTAAGTCCATTAGATACCCACTTATTTCCTCTGCTTTATCCCACACATTGATTAAGTTCATGCAGGTCTTTTGGCAGATGTTAGCTTATTCTTACCTGCTTGTATTTTAGGGTTTGTGGAGATAAAATGTAACCTCATTTTATTTTAAACATTGTCCGTGAGATTTTGTTACCTAGTGGTTCTGATTATTCTTATGTGAGTATTCAGGAAGATTCCAGAATTTATGTCATTACTGCTGACATCTCGACACAGTGGATATGTATGTATAAATGTATGTACTTATATAATACATATGCACAGACACTGCTTTAAGTTTAAAATACTGCCTATGTGGTAATATGCATAAAGAGAAATTATGGTCAAGAAAGATCAAAATGGAGGGGAATTTTTATCCTTTTAAGACTTGCTAATTTTAAGCAAAGTTTCAATGAACTATTTCTAAACAAAACACCAAATTCCTAAAACGCTTTAAGTTATATCTATCTTGACGTTTCTGGTTTCAGTGGATTCAGTTATATCTGTGAGTGCCAGAAGTTGGTTTCTTTTCATTATTTATTATTTAGAGAGATGAAAAAATTATGCTATATGTTCACCATGTTTCCAGAATCCTCCACACTGTACTTTTAATTTGCTTTTATCTGATTATTAGTTAGGTTGAATATATTTTTCTATGTTTATCTTTTATTTATGTGTTTATTTTTCTCTATTGTTTTCTAAATTTTTTTATTTGTATATATTCAGCGGGTACAAGCAGAGTTTGTTGTATGGATATATTGCGTAGTTGTGAAGTCTGGGCTTGTAGTGTAGCCATCAACCTAATCCTATGTGTTTAAAATACATTTTAATGCCTTTGTCTGCAAAGCACTGATTCATATATGTTTTCCAGTTTTTCTATTGGCTTGCTTGTCTTTTGATAATTCAAAGTTAGGAAATTTTTTCTATATTTGACACAGCAGCTACCTGTAATGTAAGTTGCAAATATTTTTCAGCTTTTTATTTCTAGTTGTGCCTTTTTATCTCTAAAGTTATTTTTTAATTATGCTAAAATATACATAATATAAAATTTACCAATTGAAACATTTTAACTGTAGAGTTCAGTGCATTATGTAACCATCACCACCATGCATCTCCAGAGCTTTTTTGTTTTGCAAAATTCTATACCCGTTAAAAATAACTTCCTTTCTGTTTGCCATACGCCCCTGGCAACCACAATTCCACTTTTCATCTCTATGATTTTTACTATACTAAGTATTTCATGTAAGTGAAAGCATACATCACATGGCTTTTTTTATGACTAGCTTAGTTCACTTAGTATTATATCTTCAAAGTTCATCCATGTTTTAGCCAAATGTCAGAATTTTCTTCTTTTCTAAGTCTGAATAATATTTCATTGCATGTACATAACACATTTTGCTTATGTATTCGTTTGTCAATGAACACATGATTTGCTTCCACAGTTTAGCTATTGTAAATAATTCTGCTATTAACACAGGTGTACAAGAATCTCTTCAAAACTCCGCTTTCAATTATTTTCATTATATACCCAAATGTAGAATTAATGGATCATATGGTAATTCTATGCTTAATTTTTTTGAGAAATGACCATCCTGTTTTACACAGCAATTATACCACTTTACATTTTCACTACGCACAAGGTTTTTAATTTCTTCACAATCTCACCAATGCTTCCTATTTTTGTTCTTGTTTTCTTTATTTTGGTAGTAGCCATCCTTACAGGTGATAATTGTTATCCCTTGGTAGTTCCGATTTGTATTTTCCTAATTATTACTGATGTTGAGCATTACTTCAGGGGCTTATTGGCCCTATGTATATATCCTGTTGAGAAATATCTACTTAAGTCACTTCCCTATTTTTGAATTGTGTTTTTATTCTAAAGTTATAACACTGTAATTTGAATGTATACCAACTAAACTTCAGTAACATAGATAAACTCTGCTCCTTTACGGTTCTGTCCCCCACTACTTTCAGTTGTTGTGTCACAAAATTACATCTTTATATATCATGAATCCCAAAATATAAACTAATAATTTTTAATTCATTAGTTTCTTAAATATCTTCTAGAAAACAAAACGTAAAGTTACACATCACTGTTACAATAATGCTAGTTTTCATAACTGCCCTTGTATTTATCTTTATTAAGATATTTATTTATTCTTCATAGAGCTTTAAGCTAAAGTCTAATATCTTTCATTCAACCTGGAGAACTCCCTTAAGAATTTCTTGCAGTGCAGGTCTACTCGTAACAAACTATTTCAGCTTTTGTTTTTCTAGTAATGTTTTAACTTCTCCCTCACTTTTGAAGAACGGCCTTGCCAAAAATAGGATTCTCATTCACAGTGCTTTTATTTAGCACTTTGAATATATAAACCCACTGCCTTCTGGACTTAAAAGTTTCTTACGTGAAATCTGTCGATAAACTTATTGATCATCCCTTATGTAAGATGAGTTACTTCTCTCTTGCTGCTCTCAAAATTCTTTATGTTTGGCTTTCGATGTAGTTTGATTATAAGGTGTCTCAGTGTGAATCTCTGCAAGTTCAACTTACTTGGCATTTTTTGAGCTGCTTAGATGTTTATATTCACATTGTATTTTTTAAACAAATTTGGGAAGTTTTTAGCTATATTTCTTCAAATTTTCTCTCTTCTTTCTTTTCTCTTTCTGAATTGCACAATGCGTATATTGGTTTGCTTGATGATGTCTTAGAGATACACAGGTGTGTTAGGTTCTGTTTACTTTTCATCAGTCTTCTTCCATTATTTTCCTTGAACTACGTTCCTTTTTTCTCATCTTCAAGTCCACTGATTCTTTCTTTTACTGGCTCAAATCTGCCTTCAAATCCCTCTAGTGAATCTCTCATTTCATTTATTGTACTTTTTAGCTTTAGAATTTCTTTTTTGGTTTCTTTAAAGGTTTTCTATCTCTCTGTTGCTATTTCCATTTTGTTTATACATCATTTTCTTGACTTTCATCATATCTTCCTTTATTTATTTGAATATCTTTAGGACAATTGTTTTAATATGTCTGTTTAGTAGATATGCCATTGAGTCATTTTTGTAGGGGATGTTTCTATTTGTTTATTGTCTTCTTTTATTCTTTGAATGTGTCATATCGTATTATTTCTTTGTGTGCTTGTGAGATTTTGTTCAATACTGGACATTTTAATCCAATGATATGGTAACTTAGGAATTCCATTTATTCCTTCCCCCACAGTTTGCTTTTGTTGTGGGGAATGTATTTTTTTATTTGTAGGTTGTTTCTTTGCCAAAGATCAGTCTGAAGTGTAAGCTTAAGGTCTTAGGTTTTTCAGAGCTTACATTTTACCCTGGGCATTCAAGGTGACTTTCTAATTTCCCTGTACATGTGGTTGCTTTTGAATATCCTGGTCTTCAATATGTTACTCCTGAAAGGGGAAAAAAAGAAAAATGAAGGTGGGAGATGAAAGAACTGTCTCATCAAATTTCCTGGAAGTCACTTTAGCCAGAGGGGATGTGGCTTGCAACAAAGAGGTAATTGTTAAAACAATGGCCAAGGCCTCTGTCTGCACCTCTTTGATACAGAAGCAGTAATCAGAGATCAGAACAGGAATCTCTCATATTTGTAGAAATGGGGTTTTTTGATCACCTTATCTACCTCAAGATGTGTCAAACTGCTCCAGAAACATGTGCACAGCTATCTATCGTGGAGCTAAAGGATGGAGGGTGGATAGCTGCTACTCCCCTAAGAACTAATATTGACCAGAATTAACTACAATTTACCATCAAAGCCTTCCCCTGAAATTTGTAAACCTTCAGTTGACTCTAGAGTTCTTTAAAGTTTGATAATTTTTAGTGATGTCCCATTTTTTAAAATTTCTTTTTGCTCTTGTACTTGATCAGGCTCACCAGGATACTATCAACTTTTTTAGACCTTTCAATAATTTAGTTTTGTCTTTGTTGGTACTCAGCAAAGTATGATTTCCTTCCGTAAAATTTATTTGTTCTTATCTGTATATTTGTTCTTATTCTTTACATTTAATGTTCTGTTAATTTTATTTCTGATTTGAATGTTTATCTTATTTGTTTTTCAGCCATTCATATTTTTATGTATGTTTTTTCAACATTTTATATTTCTCTCTGATTATCATCTTAGCTTTGTTGCTAAACTTTTAAAACTATTATATTAAAGTATAATATCAACTACAGTGCACAAATTATAAGTTTACATCTCAATTAATTATTGTAAAGTGAAACCACTTGTTACAACACTATGAGGTCCACTAGCATTTCAGAGTATCCTTTTGATTCCCTCTTAATCACTCCTCACTGCTTTTACTTTATAGAAACCAATCTCCTAACTTCTAATTTCATAGTTAATTTTTTCCAGTTTATTAAATTTAAATAATAGATTCATAACCATGGTGTTCATTTAGCTCAGTTACTTTCCCTTATCATTTTGTTTGTGGGCTTCATTCATGCTGTATATATGTGTATAAGCTTCATGTTCTTATTATATTTTATGAATGTACTATGTTAGGCATATACCTGAAAGTGAATTTGCTAAATCATATTCAACTTTTGTAGATACTATTTATTTAATTTAAGGTTTGTCAGCAGTACATGAAAGTTCAGTGGCTTCACATTCTTGCCAAAAAGATATGGTATTCCCCATTTTGTTTTTATTTTGGCATTTCTGATATTTGAGGTATTGGATCTTATTATTAATTTTCATTTTCAAATTATTACTGAGAATAGACAGTTTTAATATACATTTGAGTCCTTTAGAAATTCTTTTTTTTTCCTGATGTCTGTTTAAACATCTTTCATTTTTCTATCAGGTTGTCAACCTTTTCCATATTAATTGTAGACATTTGTTACATATTTTCCATATGAATCCTTTGTAAATTATGTATGTAGCAAATATATTTTTCCAGCCTGGAGCTTTTGTTTTTACTCTTTTTATGTATTTTAATAAAGTAAAATACTAAATTTTAATGTAGTTTGATCATAATTTTTTACTAAAATATATGTTTATTTAAAAAATACAATTTTCTCACCCCAGGGTCATTGTGGTGGTTTTGTTGTTGTTGTTGTTGTTGTTCAGGTTATAGGCTAAAAACCCATTGCTTTTTAGTTTTTCTATTTTTCTAATATATTCATTAGTTATAATAATTATCTTAATTTCTCTCTAACATTGGTTTTAGTTGCATCCTATACTTTTGCTACATTTTCATTTAATTTACAAGAGTTTTTAGTTACTATTCTTATTTTTATATATGAATTAGTTTCCAAACATAGAGACATTTTTAGTGCTCTTTATTGATTTATAGTTTAATGCCACTCTGTTCAGCTCATACTTTTATGATTTTAATGTGTTGATTGTTTTAAAAATTTCATATATTTACTATTTTTCTTTCTAAATCTCTGACATGCTATCAGAGGCAATTTCCCCTATGTCTAAAGAATGTGAATGTCTTTTAATATTTACTGGAATCTGATGATGACTATTTTAGTTTTTGCTTATGTGAAAGTATTTCTATTTTACCTCCAGTGATGAGGGATATTTTTGCTGAGTAGAGTATGCTAGGTCAGAATTCATTTTCTTTCTACACCCTGAATATATCATTACATTATCTTCTAGCTCCCCTCTTTATTTTACATAATTTTATGCTACATAATACTTGTACATATTTATGAAATACATGTGATATTTTGATATGAGCATACCATTTGAAATGATCAAATCAAAGTAATTAGGATATCTATCACTTCAAACATTTGTTGTTTATTTCTGTTGGCACATTCTGAATCCGCTCCTTTATTTATTTTTTTAAAATGTAATTAATTATTGTGAAATATAGTCACGTCCCATTGTACTACCAAATGCTAGATTTTATTACTATGAATTGCATATTCATACCCCACTAAGCAACCTTTCTCAACTCCCCCACTCTCTCCTGCCTACCTTTCCTAGCCTCTGATATCTATCATTCTACTCCATACCCATATGAGATTAACTTTTTAAGCTCTCAAAATATAATTGAGAACATGTGATATTTGTCTTTCTGTGTCTGGCTTGTTTCGCTTAACATAATAGCCTTTAGTTCCATACATGTTGCTGCAAATGACATGATTTCATTATATTTTATGGCCATATAGTATTTAGTTGTGTATATATGCCCTATATTTTCTTTATCCATTTGTCTATTGATGGAAATTTATCTTAGTTCCATATATTTGCTATTGTGAATATTGCTGCAATAAACATGGGGTGCAGGTATCTTTTTGATATACTGATTTCCTTTGGATAAATGCTCTGCAGTGGTATAGCTAGATTATATGGTTATTCTATATTTAGTTTTTTGAGGCAGGTTCATACTGTTTTCCATAAGACAGATGGAAGTCTAATTATTTCTTCTTTGCAATTATTATTTTTGAATAAATTGTAGATTTTCTTTTTGTGTTTTGTTTTACTGAATTTATTTTGACTCTGAAATGCCTAGGTGTATTTTCTTGTGTTTTATTTTTTTTTCCCCCTACTTCTGTTACATAGGTTCCTTTGAATCTGAATCATTTCAGTCATCTCTTTTGGCTAATTCTCAGTCATTGTCTTTAAAACTTGTGCTTTGTTCCATTTCTTCTATTTGTTTCTGCTGGAATTCCAAATACATATATATTACACTTTTTTGCTATGTCCACTCTGTCTCTAACCTTATTTGTTTTTCTGTGCTTTATTATGTCCAATTTTCTTACTTATCTTCCATTTCACTAAGTATATCTTCTCTTGTGTCTAATCTAAACTTAAAACATCCACTACATTGTTAATTTATGTTGTACTTCAGTTCTAGATTCTTTTCAACTATATTTTTATACTTGCACATTTGCAACTTGATATTTTTTATACATTATATATTGAAAAATTAAATGTAGTTTAAGTCTTTGCCTTATAATACAATTATTTTTACTCCTATGCATCTCTTTCTAAATTCTAACATTTTCTTTTGTTTCTAGCTAATGTTGTTTTCTTGTTTCATTGTGTCACTGGTTACTTTTTATTTAGTTTAGACTATTTTGTGTGGAAAGCAATAATAACACTAATTTCAGGACAAAAAGGTTTTTTTCTTCTGAAGAGATTGGCTTTTTATTCTATCAAATGTTTAGGGGCACTGGTAACCCCCAATTACCTAAATTCAGTTATAAATGTAGAGATAAGTTGATACTGTGCTACCACTACTGAGAGGAAAGACATTTCCAGTGTCCTTCTATTCTTAGAATGTAGCTCTGTAGTTTCCCATTCCAAAGGGTGAAAGTTTCATCAGAGTGCTTCCTTCTTAACAACATTTAACTCCAATTTTTGTCCTTTAGCCTCATGTAATTCTCAAGACCTATTTTATTTTGTCTGTATTTTAAAGCATCTTCCAGAGCCAGCAGGTTCCTCTTAAGAAATAGCTTTTCTAAATACTGGATTCATACCCATGAGTTTCCATGTTTTCTAGATCTTAGTCCCATAGGTATTTACTACAGTTATTCTATATTATTCAATACTCTGTATTATAATATTATGGACACCTTCTCTAGTCTTAGTCAAGAGAAGGGTTCATTTATATTAGTTAAACAGCCACTAACATGGACAAATATCTATTCCTTTCTTATTAAGATGATGCTAAGTGTAAGAAAGTTGTTACTGTCAGTCAAACATGTTTCCCATATAGCTTCCACCCACTGATACAAAATCTACCCCCTGTAGCTAGATAGAAAATATCTTTTCTAATTTCTGCATAATTAACTATAAAATACTTGAGGATATCTGCCTTGATATAATTCAGCTCTTGTAACAGAAAACCCAATCAAATCTTATTTCAAATAACATAAAATAAATTTGTCTCATATAAACAAAATCCAGAGATATGCATTTAGGGATAGTCTAGCAATTCTTTGATTTATAGGTATAGAGGCTCCTTCTAGATGGTTTTAGTGCAATTCTAGAACATGGATTCTACTTTAAGGCAAAGAGTGGCTGTCCCAGCTTCATTTACCACGTCAGTTTTCCAGCCATCTGTAAAAAGAAAAAGAGAAGGTCACCCCCTGATTTTCATGGAAGATTTCCAGTAGTTATAAATACAGTTCTGATCAATCACATTTTCAAAAATCTGTTCATATGCCTGCTTACCTGTAAGGGAGGCACAGAAATATAGTCTTTATTTTGGGATGTCATGTTTTCAGATAAAAGTGGTATTTGTATTTCTCAGAAAAAAAGAATAATGCATATTGAAATATAACTAAATTTATTTGTCACCGTGCATAGGCCTATTTCCCTGCCTTCTCTCACTAAATTGTCTCTGTATTTTCTTTTATCATTTCTCATATCCAATAATCTTTTCTTCATCAATCTAATTGTTCATTATTGGGCATATCTTATGTGCTAAACACTGTATTATGTTCAAAGAATAAAATATCTAATGAGACTTGGTACTTGCCCTAATAAATAAGTATGACCTGCCCGCGTAAAATGTGTGGTGTCATCTCTTCTCTGACTTCATCACTAGATGCTAATATTACATCAGCTTCTTGGAAACTAGGTTATTCTATTAACTCCAGTTGTACTGGAGGGTAGTTTTGATGATTTGATAGGTGCAGCAAACCATTATGGCACATATTTACCTGGTAACAAACCTGCACGTTCTGCACATATATCACAGAACTTAAAAATTTTTCAAAAAGAATAATTGGCATATAAATGCATATATAAAAATGTATTCATACATGAAAAAGTGTCATTAAGCCACATTTCTCCAGGTATGTATTTGTGTGCTTGCACTTTTTCTATCTGTATTAAATTTTGTCATATTAGATATATCCAAAGTCCAGAACATAGCAATACCTGGTTGATAGCCAATATTGTCTGGCCCTTATAGCAAAGGATCATCTTCAAATTGTATTACCATAGTTTTAAGGTACTTTCCCAAATCATTTCAAAAAAAAATAACAAATACTTTTATATGGAGATTACAAAAGTACTCCTATGTATATCACTAAACATCATTTCTCTTAGTATTTGTGTTCCCACTTAATAAATACAAGAGTTCATTTTGAAAAATGATATAATAAATGTAATTTGTTATTTGAAAAATGTCAAAAGATTTCACAAACCTTTATAGTTATAAAAACATTCTTAATAGATGACTTTACTGGCAACAGCTGGATGTTTATGTTACTTTTCTTCAATTTGTTCTCTTTAAGCATCAGCTTTAATAGATGCTTATATAATCATACACACATATGCACAGAGAGAGAGAGAGAGGTGCTCCAGCTTTGCCATTTAGAAATCTTAGTCACAGGTACCTTAATATAATTTTATTCATATGGAAGGGTAAAAAATAAATAAAACTATTCAGAAATGGAAAAAAAAAATATTGCAACTGCCAGTTGTTACTGGAAAGAGTTTCTATGTATTTTTCCCCTTAGAAATTACCATTCTCAATTCCCACTTTTAATTTCTGACTTGTAATCTTCAGGGCTACTTTATGTGTGTTCTTGAAGTATCATAGTTGTGGAAAACTTTGATTATGCATTGATTTTGCACTAAAAATAAAAAACACATGTGTATTTTATTTTTATTCTCATATTGCATGGCATACTAAATGCCAAACCTATGAAGTGAAATTTGAGTATTATTCCATAAACAATAAATATAACCACATACAACTTGATTGTGCATACGCTTGTCATACAACATTCATTTTTCACAAATTTATTTCTAATTACTTTTAGTCGTTTTTAAGTTCAAGAAGATAGTGCCCCATCTGGCTATGCTTTTTTTTTGCTCAAACACCATCCTAAGAAATTCCAGGAATATAAATAATAAGCATTAGCTTGGATGAGTTTATCTGTATGTTTGTGTTAGGAGAAAGACATAAGACTTAGGAGAGAATGAAAAATTATTTTGAATATATTTATGATTTTTTGATTACAAAACTCTTTCATATAACTGAAAGACTTCATGAAAAATAAGCAAACTTCACACAATATGCCAACTGGACCAAGATTTAATTACAATAGTTTTTAATGTTTGAGAAATAATGTTATATCTACCCCTTCTTTCTATATCTGATTTAATTAACTGATATTCAATTTCCTAGGAAATGCATTGGTCAGTGCCTTGCTGTTTACTAGTTAGAGCTGGAAAATATGATAACTAATTTTTGCATTTGTAAATTATCCCTCCCTGGCATCTTTTGTGCCATAATAGGTACTTTCTAGAGGGAATAGCTGAATCTGGAAGTGTAATTGTAATGCTGACAATTTCAGATAGCAAAATCAACTTAAGAGGATCATTTTCATTTTTTTCGTTTAGGTAGTTACCTTCTCTACTTAGGCAGAGTTCAACCTGGTTCTGTTGTTTCCAAGTCTTTTGAAAATATTGTGTTTTCTTCAGTCACCCATTCAGACACTAAAAAATACTACTGCATCCTTTTTTTGGTCTACAATTGGGTAATTTTCTTATGAGTAGAGGTAAAGGTACAAAACTTTTTGCTCAGAAGACACGTTACCAATAAGGAAGTAATTATATTATACTCATGTTTTGCTTTTGTATGATAGTAGTCTTCATATTATCTTTGGGAAAACTTCCCAAACTTAATTTTGGGAAAAATTAATAACTTAATTGTATTAATGTATATGAAGAGTGCATTAACCTTTAAGGAATCCTGAATAGCTTGGTACATTTAGTAAGAATGCTTTCAACATTTACCTAAACTATAATTTCTAGGTTTTACAAATAACACAGTTTGATGAACTGATTGTATTACTAAATAGTCTACCTGATTCTTCTAATTCAACTCTTTAAAATATGGCATTTGCATAAAAATATAACTCAATTGTCCCCATGATTATTACAGTCAGTGAATCAACATGATATCAGTAATTTAAAATGGACAAAAATATTGAGAATACTTTCATCCCCATTCTGTAATCTCTAGCCATTCAGAACATATTTGCTATTAAATATTGACCATATTTTCCCCTCTTTGGTCTTTTATATACATTGTTTTCACTCTTCATTCCTTCTTCTTTCAGGATTAAATCCAGAAGATCCATTTTTTTAGGAAGCCCAGAAAACTGGCTCTGGTGCATCAATTCAGTATTTCTAATGCACTTTATATTTCCTTCATCACTTATACTCTATTGTGATTGCTTACATATTAATCTCTGTGCCCCTTTAAATTAAAAGTTCCCTAAAAGTTAAGATTCTAATTCATCATCTCTATCTTTGTAATTCTAGCACCGAATACAGTACCTAACATATTGTAGGCTCTTGATAAATATTTGTGCCTCACTACCTGAATGTTAATCAATGAACAAATTAATACTTGGGTAAACATTGTAATTATTATTATGTTATTAAACTTCATATTATTTTGGAATGATGAAGAAATAACTTAATAAAATGTTCAATTAATATTCCTCTTGCATGACTAAAACTTTACAGGCATTGAGCAACAATTCCCCATTTCCTCCTCACCCCAGTGCATGGCAATTGCTACTCTATGAGTTTGATTACTTGAAATCTTCATACAACTTGAATTATGAAATATTTGTCCTCTTATGACTGGCTTATTTCACGTAGCATAATGTCCTTCAGATACATTCATGTTTTTTCTAGGAGCAGAATTATCTTATTTTTTAAGGCAAAATAATATTACCTTTTATATTTATGCTGCATATTTTTTATCCATTCATCTGGCAGTTAATATTTGCGTTGTTTTTATATCTTTATCTATTGTGAATAATGCTGCAACAAATATGGAGTACAGATATTTCTTTGATACCCTAATTTTAATTTTTTGAATATATATGCAGAAGTTGGATTGCTGAATCATATGTTAGTTCTATTTTTAGTTTTTTAAGGAACCACCATACTGTTTTCCATTGTACATTCTCAATAGTGTATAAGATTTCAAATCTCTCCACATCCTCTCCAGCACTTTTATTTCTTTATAAAATAATAGACACCCTAACTGCTGTGAGGTGATATCTCACTGTGGCTTTGATCTGCATTTCCCTAATGATTAATGATGTTGATCATTTTTTGTGTATACCTAGTGACCATTGCCATGTCTTCTTTGGGGAAATGTTTATTCAAGTCCTTTTCCCATTTTTAATCAGGTTATTTTGTTTGTTGTAGGAAGTTCTTATATATTTTGGATATTTATTCTTAATAATAGAGGAAAACATTTGCAAAAAATCTATGTAATGAGGAGTTAATATCTGGTCATTTTCTAATCAGCATAAGATTTATGTATAAAATAATGGGCCCAAGGGATTAATTCAGAAGCTTAGATGAATTCAGCTAAAATATAAAATAATTATGTCTTTATTATTTGCTCCTATTGTGTCACCAGATTTTCCTTAAGAAAATTTGAACTTATATTCATATTTAATTAAAGGAACATTTATATTTTATTTACTAATTTACAGTAAGAAATACATTATGATGTTAGATTCTATTCTTAATTTTAAATAAAATATTAAATATATGTTTGCTGAATATTGAAAGTATTGGTCAAGAATTATTTTTCATTAGGTCTTAGATCATTCTCTATATCCCCCTCTTTTTTTTTTTTTCAAAAACCTCAACATTACTTGACCACCAGTACAGTGAGATTCCAAACTAATTGGCATCATGTAATTCCATTATTACAAGACTTTTATACCATTGTAGCTAGTGACCATATTATGTTGTACATTGAAAAGTTTGGAAGTCAAGCCAGCAGATCTTCACAAAATGGGTAATAACACATCTTAGAAATTATTTTAAGGCAGTTAGATTTAAATTTGACTCTTCAAAGTTGATTTGTTGTCTTCATTTTTGAATTTATTCTTACAGGAATAAACTGTTACTGCTTATAAACAGTAACCATAAACGATGAACAGAAGTTAGGAACTCCTTAAATGTATTATGCTTCATGGCAATTCCACTTTGATTATATTGACAACCATACCACTAAATAGATTTTAATTTGAATCTTTGATATCCTTTATTCTTGCAAAGTATTTTTACAATGGAAGTAAGTGTTCTATCTTTTATGTTTACATAAATATAAAAGTTTTAATGGTTTTCACTTTTGACTGACTGGTAGGGTTATTTAACAGTTTTATTTGTTAAAGATTTAGGGTTAAATAAATGTTTGGCTCTGATGTTATATCTGTAGAGATCTACAGGTAGAAAGTATAATCTGCCAATAGGAAAAGTTTTTTCATGATGGTTAATTCAGGAGAACATCAATGTGATATTAATTAAAGGCTTTATGGAAGTTAAAATTTTGGCAGTTATTTATAAATACTTTTTTGTTCCTTCTCAAAAACAGGCAAAAAGGAAACACCTTTTATGAGCATTATATATGTGTGTGTGTGTGTGTGTGTGTGTATTACAGAGGCAAGAATTTTGGTTTTGATTTTATTTAAAGTCGTATCTAAAAGTAATCCTCTAAAAACCTAGCTGTGACCTGTAAGATTTGCCTTAAAAATAGTGAAGTGTGCTGGAATCCAATTAAATTCCAATTTATAAGAAACTTGTGTGTTACTTCAGGATGAAAACACAATGCATGCCTACTGAGGATACTATTAAAATGGAACAAAATTGTATTTCAGAGATAGCTAATCCCCCAGGCAAGACAATATGCTGATTACATTGAGAAAAGGAAACACACACACAGCAAAAACCATGTATGACTGATATATGAAAACATAGAGGTGTAGGCAAACTGTTTTACTGACTAAAGCAACAGAAGTCAAGAAAAGGAAGAGGCTTGGGTCATAACAGTATGATCTGGCCACCGACTACAAAAAGTAGATATTGTGTTCTGCTTCCTAGAATTTATTGTGAATATTCACACTAATCAGAATGGTGTCAAATATTTATTTATTCTCTATTTATTCTAATTCACTATAATTTGGCTTCTGCACAATGATTTGTAATGAAGTTTGGAAACCCTTTCTGTTAGTATAAGAATATTATGATGAGAACCACGAGATAATTTTACAGAGAACAGATTTTTCAAACACATTTATTAAAAATCCACCTGCTACTTTTGGATTTCGTAGTTTCTCTGTCAGTAGTATGATCCCCCACCACTACGGTCTGTGATCACTGTACTTTGTGAAACTGTGCATGCCCTTGTAGCTTTTCTCAGCGTCTGTGGTATTTTTGTGACTTCCCAATACTAGAATAAGTTTTTCTGCCAAAATGAGTGAGGCACTTGGTACACTCTAGACATTTCCACCTCCCAACATGGGAGAATTATGAACTTTCCATAAGACTGTCTCCCCTGATCCTCCACATTCTTCTCCTGGTGTTGATTATTCTGGTTCCAACACAGTCCTGTAAAATGCCTTATAAAGCTTCTGACGGTTTGACCCTACCTATCTCTTCTTCAGCCCATTTTAGTTAGATCATGTCATTGTGAGGTCACCAGCCCTTTCATTTGAATTATATGAAACTGCACAGAGCCTGTCTTTGGGTTGAACCTGGAACAGTACTATCACCATCTTCCAACCGCCCTCCCCCTGCATCCCTGGCACTGATTGTTTTCTGTGAAAATGCCAATGAACAGGCTCAGTATTGAACTGGCTCTGAGGAAATGGGCCAGGAGTTGTATGGACAAGAGAGGAGGATGAGAGCTGTTGGAGAACTGAGAATGAGTTTCTCTTCTTTGTAACAGTTTTAATATTAGTAACAAAAGAGAGGAAAACAGCATTTTCTTTAAAAAGAAATCCACGTCATAAAAATTCACACATGTAAAGTACACAATTAATTGGCTTTTAGTATATGCATAAGAATTGGACAACCTTTATAATTGATTTTAGAACATTTTAATCACCCAAAAAAGCAATTGCCCACCCCTTAGCCTTTGACTTTTTTCCCCTATTCTCCAACACCTAGCCAAATATTAATCTAATGTCTGTCTCTATAAATTTGCTTACTTTGGACATGTTGTATAAATGGAATTATACAATATGTAGTAATTCATGAATGTCTTCTTTCACTTAGCATAGTATTTTTGAGGTTCATCTATGCCATAGGGATGTATCTATATTTTATTCCTTTTAATGTCTGTATATTCAACATGGTGTAGATATACCACAATTTGTTCATCCATTTATTAGTTGATGGACATTTAGCGTGTTTCCTCTTTGACTGTTATGAATAATACTTCAGGCATTCATGGACAAGATTTTGTTCAGATGCATATTTTCCATTTCTGTTGGGTATATACCTAGGAATGGAATTGCTGGGCCATATGGAAATTTTGTTAAATATTTTTAGAAAATGCCAGATCTTTTTCAAAGTGGCTTTATTATCAACATTCCTGCCAGAAATTTCACCATATTGTTATCAATATATGTTATCTGTGTTTTGATTAAATCCACTTTAGTAGGTTGCATTTCATTGTGGTTTTGATGTGCATTTTCCTGATAGCCAATTATGTTAAACATGATTTATGTGCTTGTTGTCCATTTGTAGATTTTCTTTGGAGAAATATTTGTTAATTGCCTTTTCAGATGTGTGATATGCAAATTTTTTTCTCCCACTTTAGGATTTCCTTTTAATTTTCTTAATAGTGAACTCTGACGCATAAAATTCTAATTTTGATGATGTCATATGTATCTTTTTTTGTTGTCACTTGTGCTTTTGGTGTCACATATAAGAAACTTGCATAGTTCATGATCTGGAAGATTTACATCTGTTTTTCTCCTGGAGTTGTATAGCTTTAGACTTTGTATTTACATGTTTCATCAATTTTTAGTAAATTTTTATGTATGGTTTGAAGCATGAGTCCCAGTTCTTTTTTTTTTTTTTTTTTTTTTGAGACAGAGTCTTGCTCTATCACGAGGCTGGAGTGCAGTGGCACAATCTCGGCTCACTGCAACCTCTGCCTCCTGGGTTCAAGCGATTCTTCCGCCTTCGCCTCCCGAGTAGCTGGCACCACAGGCACGTGCCATCATGCCTGGCTATTTTTTGTATTTTTAGTAGAGACGGGGTTTCAGCATGTTGGCCAGGATGGTCTCGATCTCTTGACCTCGTGATCCACCTGTCTCAGCCTCCCAAAGTGCTGGGATTACGGGCATAAGCCACTGCACCCAGCCGAGTCCCAGTTCTTAATTTTGCATATGAATAAACAGTTGTACCAGAAGCTTTTCTTGAAAAGATAATTCTTTCTGCATTGAATTTTCACTCATGTTCAAAATCAATTTCTGGTTATTTAATTCTTTTCCATTGATCTATGTGTCTTTACTTATGAAGGTACCACACTCTTTTGATTAATGTAGCTTTGTTGTAAGTTTTAAAATCATAACATGTGAGTCCTCAAAATTTGTTCTGCTTTTTATCAATATCACTTTTGCTATCCTATGCTCCTTGCAATTCTATATGAATTTTAAGATCAGCTTGTTAATTTCTGAAAAGAATGCAGTAAGAACTGTGATAAGGGTTGCATTGAATCTGAAGATAATCTGGGGGAAATATTATCATTTTAATAGCATTAAGTTTCTCACATTAACATGAGTTATTTCCATTTATTTAGATATTCCTGTATTTGTTTTTTGTAAGTTTTTACAGAACAAGTTTTGCACTTCTTTTATTAAATTTACTCCTAGGTATTTTATTTTTATTCTAGTGTTAAATAATTGTTTTCTTAATTTTGTATTATTCATTGCTATAAATCTCATATCCATCAACCTTAAAAAGTTGTTTATTAGATCTAATAATTTTTAGTAGATTACTTAAAATTCACTTTATGTAAGATAATGTCATCTGCAAATAGAAACACTTTAAATTATTTCTTTCCAATCTGGATGCCTTTTATTTTATTTGCTCATCTAACTGCCCTATCAGAATCTCCAGTGAAATGTTGAATAGAGGTGGAAAGAATGGACAGTCTTGCCTTACTTCTGATTTTAGAGGAATGGCATTCAATCTCTTATCATTAAACATTTTTGTTGTAGATTTTTAATAAGGAATTTTATCAGGTTAAAGAAATTACCTTCTATTCCTAGTTTGTTGAGTATTTTTTATCACATAGTATTGTCGAAATTTGTAAAATGCGTATTCTGAGTCTATTGATATAACATGTTGTTTTGATACTTTGTTGATATGGCGCATTACATTAATAATTTTGGAACTTTAAAAAGACATTTAAATTTAAAATAAATCTTACTTGTTCGTGGTGTATAATCCTTTTTATTTATTTCTGGCTTGGTATTACTAGTATTTCATTAATGACTTTTGTCTTTCTATTGCTAAGAGATATTGATTTGTCATTTTCATTTTCTCTAGATTATTAGCAGTTTCATATGTATATACATAACCTGAATAAGTTATTTCTTTAGTGGTAATTTGTCAACTTCTGGTACAGTCTACCCTGTATCTAATGTGTAGTCTTTTATCCCTCACTACCCACTCCCACCCTTTTTTTTTGAGTCCCCCAAAGTCAACTGTATCATTCTTAAGCCTTTGTGTCTTCATAGCTTAGTTCCCACTTATGAGTGAGAACATACAATGTTTTGTTTTCCATTCCTGTGTTACTTCACTTAGAATAATGCTCTCCAATTCCATTCAAGTTGCTACAAATGCTATTATTTCTTTCCTTTTATAGCTGAGTAGTATGCCATGAGTGTGTGTGTGTGTGTGTGTGTGTGTGTGTGTGTGTGTGTCCACATTTTGTTTCTTCATTTATTAATTTCTGGGCATTTCGGCTGCAAATTTTTTCGCAATTGGAAATTTTGCTACTATAAACATGCATGTACAAGTATCCTTTTGGTATAATGACATTTTCCTCTGGGTAGATACCTAGTAGTGGGGTTGCTGGATCAAATGGTAGTTCTGCTTTTAGTTCTTTAATCACTCCCCACACTGTTTTAGATAGGGTTGTACTAGTTTGCAATCCCAACAACGGTAGAAAAGTATTCCATTTTGACTACATCCATGCCAACATCTATTATTATTTTTTGGTTATGGCCATTCTTTTGTTTCACAACAAAATTTATTAGAAGAATAGTGGTTTTGAAAATCTAGCATCCAGTGAGAACTACCCATATGCGTCACAGCTGGGAATGTTTCTCCAAAATATCATGGTCAAATAATACAATGGAACCATTAAATCTTACATATGCATGAAAGAACTAACGCTTTTGACATACAATGCAACAAAAAAGCAGGGGGGAACCACATGGATTAAAATTTTAAGTACCCATCCATACATTAAGACACATTTTTAGTCCAGCCAACAATCAGAACTACATTAAAAATATTTAATGTAGTACAATAAAACCAAAAACTTAATTTGTGATCATAAGAACTCTAATATATAAACATTGATCATAGCAAGGAACAAAAGTTCAAAGCATACAATACAAAAAAAGGTGTAAATAAATATAAACTACAGTACAAGAGAAATATTAAATTATACAATTCCATCAAACTATAAACAGTATATTGAAAAGAGGTCCATAAGAGTAAAAGGGGTTCCTGTTTTGTTGTATGACACTTAAACTTCTAGAAATCTGAAAGATCCCATTTTCCATGTCTCCAAAGGCTATGTGTTTTGTATCTGGTGAGAATTTATTTTAGATGTAAGATATCAAATATTAAAGCAGAGGAATAATCTGTTTTGTTAACCAGAGATAGTAAGTACTGCAGAAAACAAAAGCAAATTTTTAAGAGACAAGACTTAACATTAAATATGCAAAGAACTAAAACACTGGAATTAGAACTTCACATCAGAAGAAACTTTTCACTGAGAACTCCAAGGCTACAAAATACACTGACAAAACTGTCTGCTAATATGCAGACCTAGACCTCTGCTACTTTTTTGACATTTTTACGTACTCAAGTTACAACACCAACTTTGGCAGAATCACTACTAATAAAGCACTCTTGGCCCAATGGTTCCATCTCAGTGGCCAGTGCCCAAAATTCTCTAAAGACATTGCATAAACTAGAATATAGAGGTTAGACACCCAAGAACCAGTGTTTGAATATAGTAGTAGTTATCATGAAGAAGCAAGAGCCACATCAAGAAGGAACTGTGTCTGTTACAGCTTACAAAGCAGTTAGGAATGTCTTTTTGTTTTAGTTGTGCTGGCTGTTAGTGGCATTTAAAAATATATAGTTTGTGCATGTGTGTGTGTGTGTGTGTGTGTCTGTGTGTGTAGTGTGCTGCCTATACATTTATGCATTTTTTTAATACACTATTCACAGGAACCTCTATATTATCTACTCAGTAGTAATAACTGAATATATAGAATGCCACTATGAGAGTGTGAAGCACTATGTGCTGGAGAGTTATATGCAGCATTAAAATCTATTTAGCTGAGTTATACCTGGATACCTGAACTAAGTTTTTAAAGTTGACATTCATCAGATGTTCTACCAACACGTCGAAATAAACACAAAACAGAAAAATACATGTCACTGTTAGGTTTAAGAACAGCATCAAAGTACCTGAATTGAGTGAGAAGTGTGTGTAAACTGTCCCTGAGGGTTTTTAAACAGCATGTACAAGCTGGATTCCTAAGAGCATTAATTTTATTAAACAGTGTGGACTGATAAATATGTCTCACAGCTTAAAGTGAAAGTTATGAAGACTTATATGCAAACACTCCAAATGTATAGTTTATACATTTTTTTCAAAGCAGCGATAAACTGCTGTAAAGTGTACATCCCATCAGAACAAGGAACATGTGGGAGTCAGATAAAGGTTTCTATCCTAGTCTGGTTTTGTGACAGCACAGCATATCAATATCCAATGACTATTATCTTTCTTAAATCAGAATGTAACTGATTTTGACTAGCAATATAGGATTAGACTTTCAGTCAAACACTTTGCTATTACATACTAAAATTCCTTAAACTTACTAATACTGTTAATGCTAACCTAGTTAATCATCCCCCCCTCTCATCTTAGAAATATACCCTTCCACAACTTAAAAATGTTAAGATCCATTTTCAATCCTCTGGTGTAAAAAGCATGCCAGTGAATTAATATTAAAAATTTACAAAGTAAAAAGTCTTGAATTTCAGCCAAAGATTCTAAATACTGCTCATTCCCTGAAGACTTAAAGGGGGAGAGAATCCCTACCCAATTTCCTAGTGATTTGTTTTTCTAAAATGGTCTGAAACAATTTTTTATTTTGGGGGAATTTTCCCCCTCACCTTCTTTCAAATCCCGGATTCTTAAGCTTGAAATGCTTAATACAATGGAGAAAATGAGGCAATCACTTGGAATTGCTAGAAAGGTACAAAATGTTATTGTCTTTCTTAAAAATAAGAATTATTTATATAATGTGATCTGACCCCATATTACATAGCATGTTTTATATTTTTTAATAATCATCCTAAAACTTACAGTACCTAAGACTCTGAAGATAAATTAAGACTTTAGTGTTGTAACAGAAAAATTGCTGAATTATCCCTTTTCTAGTACTTTAAACATTTTGGACAAGTGCTTTCCTAGTGACATTGAAGTTTACTATATAACCTTCCCACCCCAACCAAGAAAAACAAAAAGTCACCTGGATGAAAAAAAAGACTTTTAGGAGTGTAGCACCGGATATACCAAATAATAGAAGTTGTTTCACTCATTCTGAGGGATTAAAAATATTCTAGATTGAAATTCTATTTGGCTATTGACAGTTAAAAATCCGTGCTCTACTATATCAGTGTCCTGTGCTCAACTACCCCCACCCCCACCCCTAGTCCCCTTACATGCTATTCACTGATAATCTAATCTCTAAAGAGATTACTTTAAAATTTATGTTTTTAGGGCATACCTGAGAAAGGGGGGCAATTATGCAGAACAAAGAACCCAAGACTGCACTAATACTAGTTACACTTTTATAAATTCTTTCCCAAGACAAATCTAAAAAGTTTAAGAGGTATGGATCTTCAAAATATGTCTTACAGCTTTAGATTTTTTTGGTATGTGTTATAGGGTCATTTCCAGTGTTGATCATCTTGAGCTTATTCAATGACAGTTAAAGATGGGGTAAAAGAGTTCATTTCCACATTCAAATAACAGAGATTAAATATTATGATAACAATATTTGCTACATCCAATAAATCTGTGATTAACTAAAAGTGCCTGCTTTTCAGCTTTTCTTGATACAGCTCTAAATGAACTGGAAACCGCAAAGTTATCCCCCAGAGAGTTGCAGAATTAACTCATATTCTATTGTAAAATCAACATTAATTCGCCTCGATTCTCATTTTTAAACAATCTAAAAGATTTTTATATCAAATCAAGATGGCCTAACTTCACCACATTATCTTGCAACTGATTTTTAGTATTATAGGGCAGGATCTTTAGCCTCTTCTCAGAAGTCTACATGCTTTTTCCATCCTACTCCCACCCTCCCCCACTGCAATCTCCTTTATAACACTTAGTGCTTATAGCCACAGTGTTATGTTACTGGGTTAATGTCTGCTTCTTTAAAAGGTAACTGCAAGATTATTCAGGAATGAGTATACACAAATAATCTCCTCTGTTTTTCTTTTCCCATCATCATGTTCACAAATCCTATTTAAGTCTCCAGTATAGAATTAAACCAAAATAAACTAAGAGGAAAGAGCCTGGAGATCCGCCTTCCTCGTACCACAATTATACTTTTTTCCTTTTCTTTTCTTTTCTTCTTTTCTTTTCTTTTTATTATACTAAGTTCTGGGGTACATGTGCAGAACATGCAGGTTTGTTACATAGGTATACACGTACCATGGTGATTTGCTGCATCTATCACCCCATCACCTTCATTAGGTATTTCTCCTAATGCTATCCCCTCCCCTAGACCCCCAACCCCCAACAGGCCCCAGTGTGTGATGTTCCCCTCCCTGTGACCATATGTTCTCATTGTTCAACTCCCACTTACAAGTAAGAACATGTGATGTTTGGTTTTTTGTTCTTGTGTTAGTTTGCTAAGAATGATGGTTTCCAGCTTCATCAGTGTCCTTGCAAAGGACATGAACTCATTCTTTTATGGCTGCATAGTAGTCCACAGTGTATATGTGCCACATTTTCTTTATCCAGTCTATCATTGATGGGCATTTGAGTTGGTTCCAAGTCTTTTCTATTGTGAAGAAACATACGTGTGCATGTATCTTTATAATAGAATGATTTATAATCCTTTGGGTGTATACCCAGTAATGGGATTGCTGAGTCGAATGGTATTTCTAGTTCTAGATCCTTGATGAATTGTCACAATCTTTCACAATGGTTGAACTAATTTACACTCCCACCAACAGTGTAAAAGCATTCCTATTTCTCCACATCCTTTCCAACATCTGTTGTCTCCTGATTTTTTAATGACTGCCATTCTAACTGGCATGAGATGGTATGTCATTGTGGTATTGATTTGCATTTCTCTAATGACTCGTGATGATGAGCATTTTCTCATATGTTTGTTGGCTGCATAAATGTCTTCTTTTGAGAAGTGTCTGTTCATATCCTGCACCCACTTTTTGAGGAGGTTGTTTCTTTTCTTGTAAATTTGTTCAACTTCTTTGTAGATTCTGGATATTAGACCTTTGTCAAATGGTAAATTGCAAATTTTTCTCCCCATTCTGTAAGTTCCCTGTTCATTCTAATTGTCATTTATTTTTCTGTGCAGAAGCTCTTTAGTTTAATTAGATCCCATTTGTCTATTTTGGCTTTTGTTGTCATTGCTTTTGGTGTTTTAGTGATGAAGTCCTTGCCCATGCCTATGTCCTGAAAGGTATTGCCTAGGTTTTCTTCTAGGGTTTTTGTGGTTTTAGGTCTTATGTTAAATCTTTACTCCATCTCGAGTTAATTTTTCTATAAGGTGTAAGGAAGGGATCCAGTTTCAGCTTTCTGTGTATGGCTAGCTAGTTTTCCCAACACCATTTATTAAATAGGGAATCCTTTCCCCATTGCTTGTTTTTGTCTGGTTTGTCAAAGATAAGATGGTTATAAATGTGTGGCATTATTTCTGAGGCTTCTGTTCTGTTCCATTGGTCTATATCTCTGTTTTGGTATCAGTACCATGCTGTTTTGATTACTGTATCCCTGTACTATAGTTTGAAGTCAGTTAGCGTGATGCCTCCAGGTTTTTTGTTTCTTTGTTTTTCCTTAGGATTGTCTTGGCTATGCAGGCTCATTTTTGGTTCCATATGAAATTTAAGGTGTTTTTTTTCCCAATTCTGTGAAGAAGTAAATGGTAGTTTGATGGGGGATAGCGTTGAATCTATAAATTACTTTGGGCAGTATGGCCATTTTCATGATATTAATTCTTCCTAACCATGAGCATGTAATGTTTTTTCATCTGTTTGTGTCCTCTCTTATTTCTTTGAGCAGTGGTTTGTAATTCTCCTTGAGAGAGGACCTTCACATTCCTTGTTAGTTGTATTCAGTCTATTTTGAAAGCAATTAATGAAAAAAAATCTCTAGATAGCTTAACAGTCTCCTAAATGGGCTGTTCTGCTGAAGCCATCAAGTTTTTAGTAATACTGGTGGTTATGGCCATTCTTGAAGGAGTAAGTTGGTATTGCAATGTGCTTTTGATTTGCATTTATCTGATTGTTAGTGATGTTGAGCATTTTTTCATGTGTTTTTTTGGTCATTTGTATATCTTCTTTTGAGAATTGTTTATTCATGTCCTTAGCCCACTTATTGCTGAGATTGTTTGTTTTGTTCTTGCTATTTCTGTGTTCCTTGTAGATTCTGGATATTAGTATTTTGCCAGATGTGAAGATTTTCTCTCACTCTGTGGGTTGTCTCATTACTCTGTTGATTGTTTCTTTTGCTATGCAGAAGCTTTTTAGTTTAATTAAGTGTCATCCATTTATGTTTGTTTTTGTTGCTTTTGCTTTTGGGTTCTTGATCATGAAGTCTTTGCTTAAGCCAATGTCTAGCAGGGCTCTTCTGATGATATCTTCTAGAATTTTTATGGTTTCAGGTTTTTGATTTAAGTCCTTGATCCATCTTGAGTTGATTTTTTTTAATATGTTGAGTACTGCGGATCCAGTTTCATTCTTCTACACGTGGCTTGCCAATTATCCCAGCATAATTTGTTGAATAGTGTGTCCTTTCCAAACTTTATATTTTTGTTTGCTTTGTTGAAGATGAGTCAGCTGTAAGTAATTGGCTTTATTCCTGGGTTCTCTATTCTGTTCTATTGTTCTAGATGACTATTTTTATACAGTACCATGCTATTTTGGTGACTATGGCCTCATAGTAGGGTTTGAGAAGTCAGATGATGTGATGCCTCCAGATATGTTCTTTTTTGGTTCATCTTATTTTGGCTATGTGGAATCTTTTTTTGGTTCCCAGATGAATTTAGGATTGTTTTTCGTAGCTCTGTGAAGAATGATGATGATATTTTGAGGGGATTTGCATTGAATTTGTAGACTGTTTTTTGGTAGCACGATCACTTTCACAATATTGATTCTACCTATACATGAACATGGGGTGTGTTTCCATTTGTTTGTATCGTCTATGATTTATTTCAGCAGTTTTTGTAGTTTTCCTTAGAGGTCATTTACCTCTTTGGTTTGGTATATTCCTAATTATTATTATTACTATTATTATTTGCAGTTATTGTAAAAGTGTTTGAGTTCCTGATTTGATTCTCAGCTTGGTTGCTGTTGGTATATAGCAGAGCTACTGATTTGTGTACACTAATTTTGTATCCTAAAACTTTGCTGAATTCATTTACGAGTTGTAGGGATTTTGGATGAGTCTTAGGTGTTTCTAGATATATGATCATGTCCTCAGCAAACACTGACAGTTTGATTTTATCTGTATGGATTTGGGTGTCTTTTATTTCTTTCTCTTGTCTGATTGCTTTGACTGGGACTTCCAGTACTATGTTGAATGGAAGTGGTGAAGGTGGGGCATCCTTGTCTTAGTCCAGTTCTCAGGGAACATGCTTTAAACTTCTCTCCATTCAGTATAATGTTGGCTGTGGATTTGTCATAGATCGTTTTTATTATCCTAAGGTATGTCCATTCTATGCCAGTTGTATTGAGGATTTTAATCTTAAAGAGGCAGTGGATTTTTTCAAATGTTTTTTCTGCATCTATTGAGATGATCATGTGATTTTTGTTTTATTTCTGTTTATGTGGTGTATCGCATTTACTGACTTGCCTATTTTAAACCATCCCTGGTATAAACCCACTTGATGAGTTTTGCTCTTGTCACCCAGGCTGGAATGCTGTGGCATAATCTCAGCTCACTGCAAACTTTGGACCAAGAGTCAAGCTATTACCCTGCTTCAGCCCTTTGAGTGGCTGGAATTACAGGGCACCCACCACTATGCCCAGCTATTTTTGTATTTTTAGTAGAGATGGAGTTTTGCCATGTTGGCTAGGCTGGTCTTGAACTCCTGGCATCAGGTGATCTCCCACCTCAGCTTCCCAAAGTACTGGGATTACAAGCATAAGCCACCATTCTTGGCCTGCATTATCTTTTTGTTATGCTGTTGGATTCCATTAGCTAGGTTTTTTTGAGAATTTTGCATCTATATAATATCAGGAATGTTGGTCTGTAGCTTTCTTTTTTTTTTTTTTTTTGTCCTTTTCCTGGTTATGGTATTAGGGTGATACTGGCTTCATAGAATGATTTAGGGAGGATTCCCTCTGTATCTTGTGGAATATTATTAATAAGGGTTGGTAGATTTTCTTCTTGAATGTTCGATAGAATTCAGCTGTGAATCTCTCTGGTCCTGGACTCATTTTTGTTGGCATTGGTTTTTTGTTATTACCATTTCAGTCTTTCTCTTGTGTATTCATCATTAGAATCGTAATGTTATGCCATCTGCTTCCATTACATTACGTATTGTTAGAAGGAATAACAGAGAAGAAAAGACTGAAATGGTAATAACAAAAAACCAATGCCAACAAAAATGAGTGCAGGACCAGGGAGGATTCACAGCTGAATTCTATCGAACATTAAAGAAGAATATCTACCAACCCTATTAATAATATCCACAAGAATACAGAGGGGTAGCCCCCCTAAATCATTCTATGAAGCCAGTATCACCCTAATACCATAACCAGGAAAGGACAAAAAAAAAAAAAAAAGAGAAGACTACAGACCAACATTCCTGATATATATATGATGCAAAATTCTGCAAAAAAACCTCACTAATGGAATCCAACAGCATAACAAAAAGATAATGCAGGCCAAGAATGGTGGCTTATGCTTGTAATCCCAGTACTTTGGGAAGCTGAGGTGGGAGATCACCTAATGCCAGGGGTTTAAGACCAGCCTAGCCAACATGGCAAAACTCCATCTCTACTAAAAAATAGAAAATATAGCTGGGCATAGTGGTGGGTGCCTGTAATTCCAGCCACTAAAAGGGCTAGAAGCAGGGTGATAGCTTGACTCTTGGTCCAAAGTTTGCAGTGAGCTGAGGTTATGCCACAGCATTCCAGCCTGGGTGACGAGAGCAAAACTGATGAAGTGGGTTTTATACCAGGGATGGTTTATAAATGGGCAGATGGGTGAATGTGATACACCACATAAACAGAAATAAAACAAAAATCACATGATCATCTCAGATAGATGCAGAAAAAACATTTGAAAAAAATCCACTGCCTCTTTAAGATTAAGAATCCTCAATACAACTGGCATAGAATGGACATACCTTAGGATGATAAAAACCATCTATGACAAATCCACAGCCAACATTATACTGAATGGAGAGAAGTTTAAAGCATGTTCCCTGAGAACTAGACTAAGACAAGGATGCCCACCTCACCACTTCCATTCAACATACTACTGGAAGTCCCAGTAAAAGCAATGGGACAAGAGAAAGAAATAAAAGACACCCAAATCCCATACAGATAAAATCAAACTGTAAGTGTTTGCTAAGGAGACATGATCATATATCTAGAAACACCTAAGACTCATCCAAAAATCTCCTAGAACTCGTAAATGAATTCAGCAAAGTTTTAGGGTACAAAATTAGTGTACACAAATAGGTACCTGTGCTATATACCAACAGCAACCGAGCTAGAAATGAAATCAGGGAACTCAAACACTTTTACAATAACTGCAGAATAATAATAGTAATAATAATAATTAGGGATACACCAAACCAAAGAGGTAAATGACCTCTAAGGAAAACTACAAAAACTGCTGAAAAGGAATCGATAGACGGTACAAACAAATGGAAACACACCCATGTTCATGTATAGGTAGAATCAATATCTGTGAAAGTGATCGTGCCTGCAAAAACAGTCTACAAATTCAATGCAATTCCCCTCAAAATATCATCATCATTCTTCACAGAGCTACAAAAAACAATCCTAAACCCATTGGGAACCAAAAAAGATTCCAGCATAGCCAAAATAAGATGAACCAAAAAGAACATATATGGAGGCATCACATCATCTGAGCTTCAAACCCTACTATGAGGCCATAGTCACCAAAATAGCATGGTACTGTATAAAAATAGTCATCTAGAACAATAGAACAGAATAGAGAACCCAGGGATAAAGCCAGATTGCTTACAGCTGACTAATATTCAACAAAGCAAACAAAAATTATAAAGTTTGGAAAGGACACGCTATTCAACAAGTTATGCTGGGTTAGTTGGCAAGCCACGTGTAGAAGAATGGAACTGAATGCGCAGATACTCAACATATTAAAAAAAATCAACTAAGATGGATCAAGGACTTAAATCAAAAACCTGAAACCATAAAAATTCTAGAAGATATAGTAAGGAAGAGCCCCTGCTAGACTTGGCTTAAGCAAAAAGTTCATGATAAGAACCCAAAAGCAAAAGCAACAAAAACAAACATAAATGGATGACACTTAATTAAACTAAAAAGCTTCTGCATAGCAAAAGAAACAATCAACAGAGTAATGAGACAACCCACAGAGTGAGAGAAAATCTTCACATCTGGCAAAATACTAATATCCAGAGTCTACAAGGAACACAGAGATGGCAAGAACAAAACAAACAATTTAGGCGATAAGTGGGCTAAGGACATGAATAAACAATTCTCAAAAGAAGATGTACAAATAACCAAAAAAACACGTGAAAAAATATTAAACATCACTGACAATCAGATAAATGCAAATCAAAAGCACATTGCAATACCAACTTACTAAGTTCAAGAATGGCCATAACCACAAGTATTACTAAAAACTTGATGGCTTGGGCCAGAACTAGCCCATTTAGGAGACTGTTAAGCTATTATAAAGATTTTTTTCATTAATTGCTTTCAAATCTTACTGAATACAACTAACAAGGAATGTGAAGGTCCTCTTCAAGGAGAATTACAAACCACTACTCAAGGGCTACGGAGGACACAAACAGATGAAAAAACATTACATGCTCATGGTTAGGAAGAATTAATATTAGGTAAATGGCCATACTGCCCAAAGTAATTTATAGGATTCAACACTATGCCGATCAAACTACCATTGACTTTCTTCACAGATTTGGAAAAAAAACACCTTAAATTTCATATGGAACCAAAAATGAGCCTACATAGCCAAGACAATCCTAAGGAAAAACAAAGAAACAAAGACCTGGAGGCATAGCAAGCTAACTGACTTCAAACTATAGGGTACAGGGATACAGTAATCAAAACAGCATGGTACTGATACCAAAACAGAGATATTGACCAATGGAACAGAACAGAAGCCTCAGAAATAATGCCACACATTTATAACCATCTTATCTTTGACAAACCAGACAAAAACAAGCAATGGGGAAAGGATTCCCTATTTAATAAATGGTGTTGGGAGAGCTGGCTAGACACCCATACACAGAAAGCTGAAACTGGATCCCTTCCTTACACCTTATAGAAAAATTAACTCGAGATGGAGTAAAGATTTAACATAAAGCCTAAAACCACAAAAACCCTAGAAGAAAACCTAGGCAATTCCCTTCAGGACATAGGCATGGGCAAGGACTTCATCACTAAAACACCAAAAGCAATGACAACAAAAGCAGAATCAACAAATGGGATCTAATTAAACTAAAGAGCTTCTCACAGAAAAATAAATGACAATTACAATGAACAGGGGAACTTACAGAATGGGAAAAAAATTTTAATGTACCGATTTGACAAAGGTCTAATATCTAGAATCTACAAAGAAGTTGAACAAATTTACAAGAAAAGAAACAACCTCCTCAAAAAGTGGGTACAGGGTATGAACAGACACTTCCTAAAAGAAGACATTTATGCAGCCAACAAACATATGAGAAAATGCTCATCATCACGAGTCATTAGAGAAATGCAAATCAATACCACAATGACATACCATCTCATGCCAGGTTGGAATGGGCAGTAATTAAAAAATAGGAGACAACAGATGTTGGAAGAGGATGTGGAGAAATAGGAATGCTTTTACACTGTTGGTGGGAGTGTAAATTAGTTCAACCATTGTGAAAGATTGTGACAATTAATTAAGGATCTAGAACTTAGAAATACCATTTGACTACAGCAATCCCATTACTGGGTATACACCAAAAGGATGATAAATCATTCTATTATAAAGATACATGCACACGTATGTTTCTTCACAATCGAAAGGAGTTGGAACCAACTCAAATGCCCATCAATGATAGACTCAATAAGGAAAATGTGGCACATATACACTGTGGGACTACTATGCAGCCATAAAAGAAATGAGTACATGTCCTTTGCAGGACACTGATGAAGCTGGAAACCATAATTCTTAGCAAACTAACACAAGAACAAAAAACGAAACATCACATGTTCTTACTTGTAAGTGGGAGTCGAACAATGAGAACATATGGTCACAGGGAGGGGAACATCACACACTGGGGCCTGTTGAGGTTTCGGGTGTAGGGGAGGGGATAGCACTTAGGAGGAATGCCTAATGAAGGTGATGGGGTGATAGATGCAGCAAATCACCATGGTACGTGTATACCTATGTAACAAACCTGCATGTTCTGCACATGTACCCAGAGACTTAGTATAATAAAAAAGAAAAGAAAAGAAGAAAAGAAAAGAAAAGGAAAAAAGTATAATTGTGGTCCAAAGGAAGGCGGATCTCAGGCTCTTACCTCTTA